>JAODLD010000001.1:11068538-11087418 GCA_026781065.1 Mormyrops boulengeri | reverse complement strand
TCCCCCTATCAGGCCCTGTTCACCATGCGTCATCATACACAAGGGAGAGCAAGATGAAGACGGAGAGCTGTAGCATACAAACCGCTGCGCTCCCATGAACAGAAAATAAATAAATAAATAAATAAAAATAGAGAGCCGCACTTACACGCGACGCGAATTAACTGCACAATTCCTCGGGAACAACACTGACAACAAGATTGACTTCCCTTTGTCTCCGGCACAGCGATAATCGACACAACACCATTACAAAGGCACTAAAAACAAATTCGAGAGCGCGCCTACAATGTGCGGTGCGGCTCCGAGCTCCAGGCCACTGAATACAGATGTTCAGTTATTTATATGATAATAATACGATCTGTCTGAGTCCATTCAGATAGGAATCACAATATGAGACAGATACACATCATGGTGCGATTCTCAGGTCTAGAGACAAAATGATCTGCAAAGCAATCTGTTCAATAGATTGTAGACGTCTCTCTGAGTGGACTTGTGACAATAGGGATGGTGGTTATTTGCCCCCCCCCCCCCCTCCCCGATACACAAAACAGCACAGGGATGGGCCAACAGGCCAAGGCAGAAGGAGTGGGGTGGAAATCAGGTTCTAGGATGAGCTGGGGTGGCACTTGGGTGTACATGTGTGTGTCATTATGGAGGAGGGGGGCAAAACATAGTTGTAGCAGTACACAGAGAGAACGCAGAGCCAAACTGTGCTGGGGAGAAATGCCAAGTAAAATGGGGAGGAGCCAGATGGTGACAGGACAGAAATCCATTGGAAAGGGGGCAGGGCCACAATGTGATGGAAAGGGGCACCAGGGGAAAGGGGTGGGGCCAGACTGTGATGCCAAGGGAAAAGGGCGGAGCCAGACAAATTCTGCCCAGGGCCACTCACTGCTGTGGGCCAACAATTGCTCCTTTACAACCCAAATCCAAATGACCCACAAATGTATTCAGACACAGATCTGCACGTTTCCGATCTCACTCACAGCCCCTGCTCTCCCACCAAGTACCCCCCCGACTGATCCCAGGGAGCTGCAGGTTCCCAGCCCAGCTCCAGCACTCCCCAGTGAACTGGGCCACCATCTCTGCTCTCTCTCTCTGCTGATTGGCAGTCTCTGATCACATGATCGACATCCCAGGCGCCCGGAACAAGCTCCTGCCCTCCAAAACGGATGGAGAAGACAGATCACAGGAGGAAATGTTGCCCTCTCTTCTTTTTGTAAGATGTATTATTAATACGACTTTTATGTGAACCTTTAAAATTTAGAGGGGGAAAAAAACAGCACATTGAGCGGATTAATGAGGTAAATGTAATGATCTGAGCTGATCAAAGACAATCGGAGCTGGACCAACATAACCACCAATTAGTGATATAAGGCAAGAAAGGAACTAAAATATGCAATGGGGAGGGCGATGAAAAGAAGAGGTCAGGAAGAACGCACCCGTTTTCTAAATGAAACAAATCGGTGACGCGGGGGCACTCCTGGGTGCCGGACCCCCCCCCCCTCTCTTGCACACACGCCCGGGCGCACAGTAGGGCCACTCTGCCAGGTGTACTTTGCTCGTTGACCGATCAAACGGCTGGAGCGGATTCCTCCCCGCGTGCCCCTTGTTTGCCGATTCCGGTTACTGTTTAACTTCAGCTGCTCTTCATCTGCCGCAGAGGCCATCAGCTCTCAGGGCTGCCGGATTCGCTACTCAGCAGAAACTTCCAGATACTTCATTTTTACATCTCTACTGTACATAACTAAGGTTCTATTCCTAAAGTACAACAGCAAACCTCCCCCTAGATTCGGACCAGCAACATCCAATGAAGTGCAGTTACCTTACATCAGCAGCTGGTATCACTGTGCATTAGGGCATATACCTGGATATATGTACCCTGAGGTAGACAGACATCCCATCCAGGACATCTCCTGCTTCCAGGTAGGCCCTTGGCTTACTGAGACTGTACTAGATCGGGGGTTAAAGAAGATTGGATATCTGACTAATACAGACCTTGTTTGTGTCAATTAAGTCATACTTAGTAAGAGACATTTGTCTTATTAAAATGTGTGATGGATGATCACATGTCAGAATAGGACTTGTTTGAAGTCACTTTATGTAGAGCTGTATGAAGAGCTCATACCAGTGGGACAGGCGATCTGGCCACGCAATCATCACCCACAAGTTTATGATATTCTTATTGCACATTTTCAGACATTACCCAGAATCCACTTTTCATTTGGTTTGCCAGCATTCATTGGCTAATTATGACCTCAGACCCCCACTCAGTTGTATCATTCCCCATTTCTTTTGTAAGAACCATTTAACAATTCTGACAAGCCACTCAAACTCTGACAGGAGCATCACTCTCTTTCTGTGGAGAGAGGAGCGAAGGAGAACCTACCCCCGCCCCCAACGCTGGCCAATCACACGAAGGCACAACACGGCCTTCACAGGAATAAGTTTCAACATTGTAACAGACCTCAGCACCGCGGGCTTGAATCGCGGTGAACGTGGACTGTGGTGGTTTTGCCAAACATGTGACAGTGGGAGTGGCCATTTAGACACCTGTCACACAGTTTAATGGCCCAGAACCACCCAATAAAGCAGACAGCAGGTAGTCTAGTGCTCAAAAAATAGATCCAGTTGATTCGCATTCAACTTTCAACAGATTAACTGTGCTGATATACAGACCGGTTGCTACCGTCAGGTCCCCGATCGCCCAGCTACCACGTAACAGACGCGGGCTATAAGCTATGGCAGTCACGTAGGATAAATGCATCAGCTTAGCGCTGAATAACATACATAATACCGCGAACATGACGTTTTTCAGACAAGTACCTTCACCTCCCCACACTTCACCATGCAGGATCGGCGAGCTGGGCAGCTAAATTCAACAGGCACGCAAAAAACAGCCGCGCGAATGAGTGACACAGATGCGAGACGGCCCGGAGAAAGACATCTGCTTAATAAATAAATTCAAGATTTAATATTAATCAGTACTGTGTGTGACTGTTGCATGCACGCACACATGCACCCTGATTAGTCTACCAGTCGGCCTACAACAGAAGCTCTATGAAGGTGAAAATGTTCAGCAACAAAGTGGCTACTACTGCCATCGTTTTTTTTTTTTTTTTTGTTTGTTTTGGAAAGTAACGCTGCATCAAATATAGTGTAATAAGTAAGTCTGCCCACATTATTTATTAACACGAGTGTGGGACACAGGACAAGTCTTCGTTTGTAAATGCTGTTCGTATGGAACATTCCGGAATATAAACAATGAGAGACAAAGTAAAATGTATGAATACTGGGAGTGTATATACAGCATAAGCAGCCTAAGTGGGTTTCAGTTTATAAACACTGTTTTTATAGGACATACTTACGTTTATAAACACTCTGTATATAAGATCTACGGCGGCCGCAATAGAGAGGTCGCGTTTATAAATAAGGCCTGTGTATACAGTGCAGAGTCCTCTGTAAGGTAGCTGGATGCTTGTAGCATAAGTCACTTAGCAGGCAGTTTCACACAAAACGACTCACGCGGCCCATAATTCCACTTTTTAATGCACTCGCGCTGATGGCTGTTTAAGAAATTCACGCCAAGTGCCATTCACAGGGGCAGCGCAGCACGGTGCTCGAACCTGGAGCCACCAGGGCCACGTTCTCCTTCATGTTACCACACAAGCCGCCCATAACGCCAGGCTGCATTAGCTTCACGCTCTGCCCATAGCGTGAGCTCCACTGGTTACATTCATCTGACATTCCCTGCCGTTAAGAATCGCTAGCATGGCTGTGATCGTCCACTTCATGTGCAGCCTCTCAGGTGAGACCAAGAATTAAGGCTCATGACTGGAGACACCAAGATGCATAGAGATCACGCACCCACATGACAGGCTACGCAGAGTTACAGAACTGAACACAAGTTCACCTCAAAGCCCACGCAGCTACTGAAGCTCACACAGGCTAAACTTGAGGTGCTGTTTATAAAAACTACATTCATCCCCAAGAAGGTATTAAGCAAGATCACAAATGCAAGTGGAAATTCCTCTACTAGCCTGATGGCTCTCTGTGTTCTCTGAATATTCTTAATGTTGCATTCTTATCGACTAATTGTCTCATTAGGTTCTTGCTTTATTTGCAAGGTGCCGCACAAAACTTGCTCCAGTACAGCTTACACTTGTACCTGGGCGTTCATCGGAAGTCCAGCCCAGCTGCATTTATGCCTAGTCAAGTCCTTGACAGCCATATGTTTGTAATGTGCATTTTGCAACACTTTGCATGTTGCTTTGGACTAAAGTGTCTGCTAAATTAAATTAATGTCAATGTGTATAAACCAGCCTATTTTGGCCAGGAGAAAAGCCCAGGTTCCCTGCTCAGTATACAGCTCTGCTAGAGCCACGCCCCTGTAGCATCAATGCAGAAACACCCACAACAGAAAGTTTCTAGCGGCTTTTATTTCGCCATTATGATTCCTTTGCCCCAGTTTTTTTTGCTTCCATGTAGAATCATATTAGGTTGAAGCCAAATAGGGTGTGTTTCCCCCCATAGGTTCAATAAAATTGCATGGGGGTTTCATTAATTATTTTTGTTTTTTTCCCCCGTTGCATGTGTTTACAAATTCCAGACCTGGGCTCATAATAAGATATTTTTGTTCGTGCCTGTTTAGGTTTGTCTCCCTGCCTGGTTTTGCTCCATTAAGATGTTAGGACAGGCCTCTTAAGCCCATTATCCCTACAATTCCGACGTCTTGGCAAATATCATTTAGCATGGTCCAAGTTCACGAAGCATTTCCCGCTCACTCGCGAGGGAAGGCTGGGTTTAGCTCTAAGCCTCTTGAATGGCTCGCGGCACGGTGACCGCTGAAAGCAAAAGTACGGTCCCGCAAGCCGCCACACGTTAGGGAATTTTGTTTATGGGTCCCTGCCCTGAGATCAACAACCGGTTTAATAGCCCCCAGGGCAAAAGCAGCAGCAGACATTGTAGCTTTCAAACGACACTTGAACTCCGCAACTTCCTCCTGGCCTTTTTTTTTTCCACGCCACACTTCCCAGGTATTCCCTAACAGTTTGGGATCGAGAATGTTTCACCCAGAACAACTTAATAACTACATCGTAATAAGGGGGTGAATTAGCCCCGGGATTTGTTGGAGTGACAGGTAATGGCAATTGGGAGAAAACTACTGAAAACACAGAGTTAGCGTGTATTAGTGTTTACTTGCAAGAGTGTTTGTGTTTCCCTGCCTGTCTCTACAGAGTCGGAAACCAATCCCTGATTCTGCAACGAGATAAAAGACCATGATCACTGCGTTCCACTTGGCAGAACAAACCGGTGGAGCAACTGACAGCACAAGACATGCAGGAGAACTGCTTGATATGTTTCTCAGAAGCAAAAATTGCATGCACTGAGTGCAGTTAAAAACAAAAATCCCAAATGAACTCCTAAAACCTTGGTTCAGAAAGGACCACACATGTCCTTATCTGATTGTTTGTGAACTGGAACACCCCAAAACAGAGGAATCAGGCAGATCTCATGCAACTTATTGTCCCTTGAATGCAGGAGAAGCACACGGCACTGCCTCTGAAACGAAAGGAAACCGCGGACCAGACAGAGATGTCCTAAACGCCAAGACTGAGGAGCAGGCGCCGGCACGCGATCCCCGGCATATGACGCGTGCTCGGAGAGGCGGCTCCAAGGCCTGGACCTACAGGAAGGCTTCAGCGGGCCTGGCGGGCTCTTCAGCCGTCTGCTTAGGCAAATAATGGCCACGCAAAACGTCAGCCCGCAAAAAATACACCGTTGACATAGCAACAATTACAGTTGCTACGATATTGTGCCCTGTCTTATTGTGGGAACAGATTGCCCGGTGTAGCTACTTAAACCCTGCTGTCTGACACTGCGAACAAACTGGGTTGTTTTCACAAATGCGCTCAATATGGGGAATAACCTCTAAATCGAGATGCAGCTGCTCTATGCTAAATTAAGCAATTATGACCATTATCACAGGACGCATTAACAACTAAAAATGTTTTTTTTCCCCTGAACTTTATGGCTGACTGGATAGATTTTCACAATACGCGGAAAGTAGGCCTATATTATTCAAAGAAATGTATAAATGTGGCTCACATCAACCGACAAAAATGTAACCTCTAAAGATTTGTTAGTGATATTTTACAAGTGGATGCCAGGATAAACACAAAACCCTGTTTTCATGACAGCGATGACCGCTGCTTTCAAAACCCCTCACTACCTGCGCTTGTTCAATGCAAAAAGTCAATGTACACACGTAATTATTATGTTGATAACAACAGCATGCCGTGTGCATGGAAAAGAACAGATAAAATTATCAGCGTTCCTTTCATCCGCTACACCGCGCTACACCAGCTGCATATCCTGTCTGTTCCCAAGTAAAACTTTCAAAGCACCTGAATCGCTAGTATTCCAGCATGCATGCAAACGAAAGGTCTTAATAAATTAACTCAAATAACTGCAGCGTAAACTAATTATGAGGTATACAAGAACAGACATAGCTTCGTAATTAATAATAGTTCAATAAAACCGCAGAATGTGAACCCTCTAAGAACTACATTTTAGTTCTCCCCGCCAATGCAACTACAGTATATATATATATAAAGTATACCACACATATAATAAAGAGTGCCCAATATGTGGCATTCAACTTTATGTCCGTAAAGGTCAAAAAAGTGCATGACATTTGTTAAAATCATATGATAGACTATAGACACGATCATTTGTAATATCGACAGGGTTATTTATCATACTTCTTTTTTTTTTCTAATTTGCAGCGTAGGTTATGTGCTGAACAGTGTGCATTGGTACCGGCAGCCTAACTATCGCCCCGGTCCGCTCGGAGAAAACCGGAGAGCTTCTCCGGCTTCCTCACTTCTGACGATTGACGGCAATGCACGGACGGCGGGGGAAAGCGCGACGGTTCCCGGTGATTGGCGGGCTGCTTCGTAATCCCACACGGGAATTACGGCCGGAAAATCTTAGGGCAGGATTTGCTGGCGGCAGCGACGGGCTCACTGGGACTCGGCGCTCGGTAGGTAAGGACAGCAGCCGAGCCGAGGCGCTCCGCCGCGGCAGCGACTCGCAAAGCCGCAGCCCGGCTCTCGCCTTCCCTCCGCGATCCTCTAAAAACACAATGACAAAAACCGGCGTTTAAAGTTGCAGATGTTTTGAGACACTTACCAGCGCCGACGGCCTCTTCTCGTTTTATTTGGAAAACAGCCTAATCGGAACTACCAGAAGGGGGGGAAAGGTCTGCTGTTGGTATTTTTTTCTGTTGATTTCTGTTGCTCTCAAGGACGAGGTGAAATCCCGGGGCTGGTCATCAGGCGGCTTCAGACGCAAACAACGGGAGAGAGAAAAAATTACAAGATACAGGGACACGGGGAGGAAAACTCGGTCGGTTTATTAACGATCCAAAAAATCCTCTGCCGAGAATAGTTACCTTAGCATTCAAGATGCTTCGGACTAAACTGGTAATAAAGGCTCCTATACAGAAATTATAGTATATCCTTCCAGTAACCTGCCATATGCTCCCAGTTCAAAGGACTCTGCGCTTTTCCCCTCTCTCTCTCACTTGGAAATGCCACAGTATGGTTCAATAAAGGCTAACGGCGAAAGGTAACGGGGCACAGAAGGAAACAGGCTCGGAAGCTGTCATAGCGAAATAATGTGTCACTACCCAAGTCACTTTTACAGTAAATACAAGTCACAACGAAACTCCGACAGGACCTTTCGGGTCCAGAGTTACATCAGGCTAGATCGCACAATTGCGAAGGGGGGAGGGGGGCGTGTGTCTAAATGGAGTGACCGCAGCGGTCAAGTTTGACAGGCGATATTACTATGCATTCGCTGCTGTCCTCAGCTGCTCTTCAATGGCTCTTAACTACCGGCAAATCAGAGTCCCATCAACGGAGGCAACCCCCCCCCAGGTGTTACTCTAACGGTGCATACGCGGGCACTGCGCTTCCCAAAGGTCAAGTGTAAAACCTGGGATATCATCTCGGGTATTCCCTTCCCTTCCCTTCCCAGCGCTGAGCTCTGCACGGGCGCCGTCCCGCCGTGATCCACCGTACAACTAAGTGAGCGCTGAACCCCCGTCCGGACCGCCGTCCTGGGTGCGCGCAGAGCCGGCCGCCCTCCACCGTGAGCCCAGGTGTTGATCTCGGATCGCGCACGCCTGTCTAATCAAATCGCCACAGTCGGAACCGTTTTCCCCATGTGTCCCGCAACAGCTTGTTTATTTTAATTTACCTGTCACATCCGCTGAGCCTCCACAGCTATCATTGCAACGGAGCCGGCACAAAGACGTCTCAATTGGGTTTTGTGGTTCCGACTGCGGTTGTTTTCACCTGCGAGATCTATACCTGCGAGTGGAGCCTAAACAGCGGCGCACCGATCAGAACTCCGCTCTGTTTGTGTTTACCATCGATGTTTTGCTACTGTCACAATAATGCCACCGTGAATGGAAAAAGTTAACAACCCTACCCCTTCAAAAAATTGGATTATTAACTAATGATTGAAGCAATTACCATAATTGCAGTCGGTTAATTCAGCGTTCCAAATTAATCAATTGTAATGGCCTTTATATCTATCATGCATAATTGTCTGATTAAATGTGGATAATACGTTAGTCTGTAGTGTGATGAGTAAAGAACTATGTATTTCCACGTACGTTCCTATGTGTTTGTATATTGCATATAATTGTTGTGTTATGTATGATGCAGGGATCACCTTGTTGCTGCTCTGTCCTTATATGAAAGTTTAAAGGTAATTATAAAGAGATCAGGGTCCTGGAGCGTGCTTGCCAAACAGCTCGCACTCATTAGGAGTATTAAATTGTTTTTTTTTTTGTATTCTTTTATTAATCATTTCGGTAGGCCTACCAAATATTTTTGAGACACATGCAGCAGTTATACATGGGTGATGTCTGAAGCCAGTTCAAGCCAGTGGCTGATCAAATAAAAATATGAAACTTCTTTTAAAAATGTAATCCTTCGAATAGTTTCACTTGTCATCTTTTTCGTTTACAGACGTTTTTAGTCTAAGAGCATATAATAGGAAAGCGCTTATAGTATTTTTATATTTGCGTGGCCTGTTTTACACAATAGTGAATCGTCGCGCCGGGCCCTGCCGTTAGGTTCGATTAGAGAGGATATATCCAACAAATGACCACCTGGCAGAAGTTGCCTTTCTCCCTCTGGTAGAGGTTCAGGCTCCCATCCTCATAGCTTGTCTCCATCCGCCTTCCGGTCGCATCTGTTGTGTTCTGCCCCACAAATAACTGAACCGTGCAATACAACGGGTACGTCTTTTTTGTTTGTTTGTTTTACTCTCTGTGCGTTTTTTTGTTCGTTTGTCTGATTCACAAAAGCTGCCTCATATAAATGTCACTCAGATGGGTAAAGTGTATATAAAATTTCTAAAGAATAAAAAGGTTCTCCTACCAATAACTTATGAAAGCAAATAATTATGGATTTCAACTCAACACGACACACACCGGAGACGTCAGGTTACAATATAGATTATTTATGTAGGTATGGTTGGAAAATGAGATGTTTCGGCACGCTCGTTTCAGGCTGTGTGGTCATGTACCTGGCTGTTATGTTATACCCAGCGAATGCATCAGATGTGATAAGCGGTGCCTAAGCCCCGCAGATTTATGCGTATCATATGTTCATTCATTTCTCATAGCTACAGAGCACTTTCGGGGCGCCTACGAAGCTCTCACAAACTCTCTCTCTCCTGCAGACTCAAATGGACGGTTGCTTCTCTCGATCAGAATACCTTTTTTGGTATAGGGTCCCTGTCTGGACATTTAGCCTATTAATTGAGCCTTAAGCATTCCACTGAAAATGAGAAAATAATCTCCATTATCCCCCCTCCCCACGGTGGTCCACAACTTCTCTTGGCTTCTTATAAATCTTACCCCCACCGTAGCGGTGTCTTTGACGCTCACGTTTCACCGACGCAAATCCAGTGTATTGTTTATATTATGAGACAAACATTCGGCCATTCGTCTCACAGGAAATTGTTTTCATATGCCTGTTTCACGTGTTCTTAGGTTATTTAACGCCTGTTGCAGGATTAAAGATTTTTATGTGGTGCTTGAATGAATTCTTACATGATATAAAACTTTGTCCTTTCCAAAAAAAGAGTAAAACAAATCCTGTAAATTGTTATACTGTCTTCAACGAGTCTATGCGTGAACTGCTCGTTGAACAAATGCTTTTTTTCCCTCTACAGAGTACAAATTATTTCATTTATCACATGAACCATCATTTACACTATTTGTCATCCATTTATATACAATAACTAAAGGATGTTAAATTTAAACAAGAATGGTTAGCTTGAGTAATTCAGGAAAATAACAATGATGTATCTTTGATCTATTCGTAACAGTAAATAGGCACTAAAATCGCTATAATGTTGTAAAGCAAACATTAAGAAGTTGAATAAAGCAGAATAAATATGACTTTGATAATGGATCGACTAAAATATGGATATCGTTGCATTTACGGTATGAATATCATGTATTCATACTGACATGCTTCACTCATTATGTCGAAGTAGCAGTTTGTCGGCATTCGTTACCTTATTGGTAATATCATTATGTATTACCCTAAGCATCTGTGATTAAGCTTTTTATAATAATTTTTTGGATTTTAGTGGTAGACAACTTAAAAGCTAGCGGCGTGGAGTTACGTGAATTAAATTTCCAACACTGATTAGCATTAAATAACTATATGCTTGTTATTCGCCTCTTTAAAGAACTATGTTGCTTTATATATTTTAACAAATATCCATCCATCAATCCATCTTATAATCGCCTATTCTGGTGAGGGTCGCGGGGTTTTAACAAATATCCGAAAAGCTTTTACGAAAAGCTTAAAAACGTTCGCGTTACCCAATACAGTATGTGTTCGTGGCGAGGGGCTCATGTGCCCTCTAGTGGCCGAACGCCTGGCCGCTGGTTAGGTACAATCTCTGAGTACAATTTCAAGTATTTCATTTCGCCCTAACAAAAGTTTATTTAGTTAATAAAAATACCCAGATTAAAAGTTGTCTCTCTAAAGTTTATCTAAGAGTATAGGCCTATCTAAATGCAATAAAGGAAGCGCGGGTGGCGAAGGTAATGCGTGTGATTCTACACAAATACTGCACAAAGTACTTTTACCTTCTAAGACGGAAGCCAAATACTTACCAGAAAGGGAACGAAGAAAATAGTTGTAATTTTAAATTAAACTTATAATAGTTATTTACCTCTGTTTAACTGAGGGCGACTTTTTGTAATATACAAAAGTAATTATGGTTTATTACTTTTTACCTGGTTAATATCGTGCAATTTCAAACAGATTTAGGCAAATTAGGCAAAGGTTTTTTTTCTAGGACGTATCCGTGTAGAATAATTACACCCGTTTAAATACCATATGCCTTTATTACCGTTATAATTATTATAATAATAATTATGATCACTATCATCATTATAATTGTTTATTATTATTATTATTATTATTATTTTTATTATCATCATCATCATCATTATTATTATTATTATCACCATCATCATTTATATTATTATTGTTATTATTATTATTATTATTGGTAATATTCTTATTGATCAGCACAGTGTTAGTGTTTAGTTTTATGTTTTTGGACGGGAATTGATCTGATTTTATAATGAGCTAAAAATCTCACCGAGAATTATGAACAGAATATTACATTCGTTACTCGTTTCAAAAAGGTTATGAATTCTGGTTAAATACACGCAGAAAAACACTTACGAACTTAACAAACCTGACAAGTATATAGATCTACACAATCAATGATGGTTAATAAAATTACGTGTGAATGACTCATTTCACTTATGGCAGTGAAGCACCATTAATACTCCATCCGACAACAAGACGTAAGTGCATTGCAAATAACTTACATCAGTAATCAACAGAGATTTAGCAAAGGGGACTAAAACAACACTATGCATCTATAATGTCTACGATGGAACAGTACTATATTTAAAACAGCAGGCAGGTGTGATTTAAATGCGCAAATTAACTGATGTGAAAATATTGTTTGTCAGGACGGTGGAAACGTGTGGAAACACGTTGACCGTATATATTGCGCGCCAGTCGAAAACACCAGCACACCAGCATGCCGGTAAAGAAGTGAGCTATCTCAAGAGAACTATTATTTTGCTTTGCTCATTAATGCGTGAGATGGGATTATTGTGCATCATGCCACCTTTCCAGGGGGTTGGGGTGGGGGGGATGTCAATGATACTCTTCAGTATGGTTTAATCCTAAATGCAAAGACATTCCCACTGTATATAGCACGCGACTTCACAAATAAAACTTAAAATTTCGCGATCAGTGTCTCGTGAATAATGTATTGCAACACCTAGTTTTTATTTTAAAATAATAACAGTTCTTGCCTCTAAATTATAAGGGGAAGCTGGTATAGAACAATACAGAGATAAGAAGATTATTGCAAACGCAGATCGTTTGCATGCGGGTTCGTTAACTGTCATCATACTGACCAGAAACAAAAATATTTATTTTACGTAAACAATACCACGATGAAGATTGTCATTCATATGGCCGGCACGACGAAGCGCGCCACGAACAGAAGCCGTACGTGTAAGATGGCAGTACAATGGGGGAATTAAGCTGTGGATCAACAAAGACATTAACCATGACAGAGACGAAAAATGATTATAAAAATAAACTGATTACGTTCCTGGTGGGAGGTGAATGGAATTTAAAACGATTCACTTTATTGCAGTAACAGTTACTACCACGGGCCTGTGAGTTTAAGGGCAGCGCCCTCTGGCACTGCATAAATACTTAAGGTATTTTACAAAAAGTCTCTACTCAAGGGCAGCCTGAAGTCCTCCTTGGACCAGAATCAACAAAAAGTACTAGTAAGTGCACCCTGTATCAGGTGTAGTTAAATTTTTGTTCACTGCATTGCAGTGTCAGGTTTTTGTGTCAATGTGTATGGTGTCACTGCATTTTTAAAATTAATCTGGTGTCACTTAAATTTTGGGTGTATGTACATGGTGACACTTCATTTCTGTTTTAATGTGGTGTTACTGCATATTTGTATTAATAGGGTGTCACTGCATTTTGAATCAATGTGGTTTCACTGCACTTTTGCGTTAGTGTGCATGGTGTCACCGCATTTCTGTCATTAACCATGCCGGAGATGAAATGGAGTGGTGTCACTCCATTTCTGTATTACTGTGGTATAACTACATTTTTGCATCAATGTGGTGTCACTGCACTTTTGTGAACGTGTACAGCGTACGTCAATATGCATGGTGTCTTTTCAATGTGCTGTTGCCAATTAAGTGTCACTGCACTTTTATTTTAAGATGATATCCCTTGTCACTGGAATAATTTTTCATACCTTGCAACAGCCTGATGAATTTCCCTCTCTGCCAGGCAACATGATCATGACAAAACGTGATGTGAATTTAGTGAATATAAGCACTGATGTACACAAGACGGTGCTTGAGAAATATCAGACAAAACGTTAAATGGAGAGCAGGGCCTTAGAGAATCAGAGAGTGTAACCTGTATAAAACACGAGCAGGAGTCAGACAGGAATACAGACACACACTCAGCGTCCATATGCAAAAACAGAAGCATGTAGACACTTACCAAAGCTGTGACAAGTGGTGGAGAATCACTGCGGCTGTCAGTGTCACCGAGCCTCTGTGTAGAGACAGAGATGATAAGAAGGGCGCCAGAGGTCACTTACAGCTGAATCTGAACCAGAAGGTTATGGTTTCACATCTCATGAGGGTCTCAGCTGATGTGAGTCTCAGACAAAGGTCATGGGTTTGGAACCCTTGTGGCTCTTTGCCGCTGGTATGGCAATAGGGTGTCAAACAGGTAAACATGTAAGCATGCATGTCAGGCAGGGAGGCGGCAGGGAGGATGGCGGCGGGGGCGAGAGGCGTCTGCAGTGCCTCCCACACTAGAGGCCCGTCTGTTTCCCGCTGGCTTCCTCCAGGAGTCGTGTCACTTCTCTCTCAGCGCCGCCACCTTCTGGCCGGGATCCATCACCGCATCAGAGGGGCTGCCACTGGTCCCCCCCCCCCCCCCCCCCCCCCCCCCCCCCCCCCCCCCCCCCCCCCCCCCCCCCCCCCCCCCCCCAGCCCGCACCAGCCAAAAAAAAACACCCAGAGACAAATCTGTGCTGGGGGGAGATGCTATGTGTGACGAGAGGCTAGAAGTAGGATAAGGAGACAGAAATGAGCAACACCAAAAAGAAGACAGGGCCAAGAGAGATGAGAGGTGTAGGTGACTTCCCCTAAAAGACTATTGCCATGGTAACATGATTAACTGAAAAAAACAGAGGGGAAAACAAGAGGCATATCATAAAAACAAGAGTTAACACAGCGAAATGCCTGCTCTGTGTGTGGGAAAACTATCCATTAGCAGAGACACAGAGAGATGATCCACATTCAGCTCCATGATCATCTACTAGAATGAATGTGCCACATTATCTCAGCAAGAAACTGCTTTAAACACCAGCTTGGGGGAGGATCACGCTCAGAGGTTTGAGAACTTCACTGGCAAATCTTGTCACTGCAGAACTTCTACAAGATACAAAAGACTAAATACTACTAACATTAATTTCGTGAAGCCATTTTATCATTGGCAGGAGCAGATCTGCTGGTGTGGAACCTACGTCACAGGGCACCATTACCTTTCTTCAGTAGTCTTTTCCTTCTACCGAGGGCTGAGAAACACACCTTTTCTGTTGGCTATTAATGCACTATTAATTCTAAACATTTTGAAATGTGTTTTTGTTGGGGCAGGGCCACTGTCGTTCTCAGGTGGCCGCTCCTGTTGACCCGCATCACCTGTTCCTTTTTGAGAAAGCTATTTATACGCGCGTGTCTCACTCCAACACTGTTCTCCAGTGCTGCAACATGTGAAATGGGTACTTAGCCTAGCTAACCATATGGTCCTTTTCCAAGCTCCTGTTTTCAGGTAGAATTGCAAAATGGTGTAGTTCAGTCTCAGGGCTACAACAACAGCAAAAACAGGCATAATACCCTAAAGGTATTATCACACATTTTAAAACCCATCATTTAGATCTGTACTATACATACTGGCCTAAAAAGTATTATATGCAACATAAACCACTGTCATTTAGTTCTACTTTGATCAGTTCTGATTTTTAGAATACCTTTGCTAAAATAGTTGCCCCAAATATGTTTAACATACAAAAAGCACATTAGAAACATTTGGCTCATAATGACAGCATTAAAATATCCATAGCAACAATTCACATTCTCAAATTTTAATTTGGTGCAGAAAAAAGGCTAGAAGATATGAATGAGCGTAAAGAGAAACTCTGGAGTTTGCTTATGGATGCAAAAAAACAAATTGTGAGGTCTAAGGCCAGTCAGGCCAAACCCCTCTGAGCATTTTAATTTTATACAAGCAAAGAAAAAATATATGCAAAGCAGGAGCACTGCACTGCATGGGCGTCTTATCCGAGCTCTGGGAGGTGACGTTAAGTAGGTCTGCTGCATTTGCTATAAGGACTGGGGCTGCTTCCAAATTCCTGTAGGATTCACTCGGCTAATGCTCTTGCCAGGAGGACAAAAGCAACAAACAGAAGGTCAGTAGAAATATAGAAATATAACACATATTTATAAACACTTATCGACGGCAGCACAGGCAGCAGAACCAGCGGCTTTATTTATGCTACAGAAGGTTTTTAGTCTTGATTTACGTGCCGAGATTGAGCAGACATCCCTTACATTGGCCAGCAGACTATTAAATACCATAAGGGCCCAGTAATTGAAGGCTTTACTGACTGCAGTGCTTCTCTTTATTCTAGGAGGTACAATAAAGTCTGCAGGCTGTGATTGCAGACCGTGTTCAATACACTGGAGATTTCAGCCAGACAAACGGAGGTCAGATCCTTCAGCATTTTTAAACTTCCATGCAGTTTAGGACCTTCAGTTCTGAACTCGATTGAAATCCTGTAAAAAGTGATAAAATGAGTGTTAAAGGACAGAGCTGAATAAAAAAAAATGCTACATTTTGAGCTAATTGGATAGAGATAATGTTTAAGTCCTCAAGACTTGCAATTTCCTCTGAACTAGAGAGCTTGTTTTTTTCTGATCAGACATAATTTTGACTCATCTGTTCTTCACTTCATTAAAGCTACTTGCTACAGATGGTACGCCATCTCCCGTGAAGCTTTCGTGATTGTGAAAGGGACCTTTGACTCTTATTTTTCTGCTCTTAATTTCCCCTTTGCTCCCATTTCTGCTCATGCCTGTCACAATTGCAACTGATTTTACTAAAATTAATTGGTTTGCTTTCACTTTCCAGCTTCAATGACAAGGATCGCTTAACTCTCCTGGGCTCTCAGACTTCATCTCTCCCGTGTTCATTCCCATTCTGAATTATAGGGATGCAGTGAAGTAAAACAAAAAAAAAAAACTTACCCATAATATTTGAAGATTGAATCCACCAGTATGACTCTCTAGACACCATATTTCTCAGGAGGCAGTCATGTGACCTGGCTTATCTGTATTGACATGTCCCACCAATATCTCCTGGTTGTTTTGATTTTCTCCAGTAATCCAGATCCCACTGCTGATGCTAGGCCCAAGACTCATAAGCTCCTCCTGTTCATTTGATTCCCTGAACACCAGCAAAGCATCAATACAGCTGGCTCTTTGTCATTGGCCTGAAATGAGATGCCTGAAGAGAAACAGGACCTAATAAACTTGTTGAGTCTTTCCAAATGCCTATTTGACATTGTTCTGTTTGCCATCCTGACTGCTCACAAAGTTATACTGGATACCAGTATAGCTGTTTTGATACTCCTTATGTTTGTTTTATATATTTGAATGCTTTTTTCATTTGCTGTATATACTTAAAAACATTAAACAAATTATAAAAAAATATCTTTGCAGTCAGGGTACTTGAACTTTTGATTGGTACTATTTATGGCAGCACAGTGCCTCAAAGGGTTATCACCGCTGCCTCACACCTGCATGGTTGCGGGCTTAAATCCCACCTATGCTGTGTGTGTGTGGAGACTGCATGTTCTCCCTGTGTCATCTGGGATTCCTTTGGGTACTCTGGTTTCCAGCCAGAGTCCAAAAACATGCAGTGAGGTTAATTGGTGCCTCTATATTCACTGTCGCTGTGATGGACCGACATGCCATGCAGCTGTACCTAAGGCTTGCTCTGTGCTGTCTGGGATAAACTCCAAACCCTCCGGTGACCCTGACTGAGCTAAACGCTTGGAAGATAGATGGCTACATATTCATTTACTTTTCTTCCTTTTGGCAGGGTTATGCGGGGCATCTTTTGTCCTGCTTTTCTTGTTCAGGCAACGACACCTGCCAGTTCTGATCAACACCAGTGTCTGAACGCTGATGCCGGGCTACCTCTACACTTCTCACTCACGACTTGCAGTTTTCTGCTTTTGCTTGACAGCACATACACTGAACATAAGAGTGACTTTGTTAGACACGAGATTGAATGCCTTGAACTGAAACACAACGTAGACGACAGTCTGGGCCTCTCACAGCTAGTCATTATGAACGGTCTACCCCAAGCCTTAACTATGACAGTCATTATAACTATGCCCAGCCCTAACTATGATTTCATACATCCCATTCCCTATAATTTCTCTATCATTGCCACAAAACCTTTGTTGTTCTCTAATGTCTTATTTCATATGCCCCCTACCCACTCGAAAACTCATTCTCTCCTTTTTTTAAAGCTGTCATCTGTCTTTTTCTGCTCCTTTGCTTGTACTCCTGCCCACTCTCTCTCTCCTGTCCTATCTTATTCCCTGAATATCTTTTCTCCGAATGCCCTAAAGTGGCAGTTAGCAGAGGCAGCCGTTTACAATCATTTATATGTCAATCTGCCCTTGCCTCTCTGGCTGCTGTTCACTGTCTCCGGTTCCTTCAAATCTACAAGACTACTCTCACGGGCATAGATGACATAGTCTGGGTGTGGTCTGGCTGCTCAGTAAGTGTCATTATGCTTCGAATATTATTACTTCAATATGTGATAACGTCTTTATTGTTACCCTTATTCATTGGCATTTCACCGTACTCAAGGAAATGTTTTCCGTAACAAATACCATTCATAAAAAGAACGATGCACAGAAAACCTTTGAAAATGGTTAATTACGGTTTTCTGGTGCAGTAGATACACAGTGCATGTCAATATTATTATAAAAACCATGGAGGACGGAAAAATCTGGTCTCACGAGTCCACTTCAGAGAGCCAAGTGGTGCTTATGCTGATTTTTGCAGGCACGGTATTTTCATCACGCCCAAACATCTAGGGAACCCAGGCGCAGTTTCTCTCGACCTAACTCTGTACAACAGACTGCCTGGGACGAGTAGTAGTCATTTAGATAACGCTGTCGAAATTAATATGTTCATTTTGTATCTATTAAGGAAAACAGTCCGATGTTTATTATACTATTAATTACGGGAAACGGGTGTGTGTCTGCGGTAGTAATTATGTAACATACAACAATAGTGGAAATGGTGTAGAGCGATTTCGGTTATATAAAAAGCACGACGTCAGCAATACCTGGGTCGTTAACAGAAGCGATAAAGGATGGTAGCGAGAAGCACTTAAACAATGAGCATCGGCGATAAAAATAACGCCCTGCTAGTGAGCGCTAAGCTCTCCAAATTTAGAGCGAGCAGCACGCCGTGCCGCGTGCACGTCACGGCGCGAGCCGTAGCGCATGCCGCCTGCCTTAATGGCGCAGGTGCTCCGCTTTTACTCTTTCAGTCGAAAATCGCATCCCCACATCACGCTTCCACCCCCCAGCGCTCTCATCTTCTCGCTGCGTATAT
>JAODLD010000001.1:11047246-11057635 GCA_026781065.1 Mormyrops boulengeri | reverse complement strand
TTGTGTACATCTCCTTACTTTTTCTGCATTTACACCGAACAGTTTTCCTTCAAAGGCACTTTCCCCAAAGTTCCCTAGTTCGCCAAAATAACCAGCTTTGTTCGCGATTTTCCGCACCTTTGTGCTTATTTAGTCCGTAATTTCTACTTGGTCCCACGGATCATTTCGTCGTTTGGGAGGCTGTGGTATTTCGTCCTGCATTGACATGAGCCAACACACCCCTTAATATCTCTGCCGCCCCTACTGCCTTCACATTGTAAAGCATTAACTATGTGTAGTTTAACTAGTTTGGAAAATCCACCTTATTAGTATTGTCATTTTAAGAAAAAGTAAGTAATGACTGAGCAGTGAAAGCCTTATTTAAGCTACATTAAAATAAGCCGCAGATCAGGCAGCACTGCAGCCTCACAGCACCGAGGTCAGTGGTCCGATTCCTGTGCCAGACTATCCGTGTGCAATGTTTGTATGTTCTCCGGATTTGCGAGATTCCTCTATATATTCCTTCCACAGGCTGAAAATAAGCAGCTAGACAGTACAGCAACTCCAATTTGGTGTGTGATTATGTAAGACCCGGAATGTCTACGTGTTACAAGAAGTTCTCCTGCCTGCTGCCCCGTGCATCTTAAAAAAGGTCCTAGACTCACCAAGACCCAGTATTGGATAAGCAGGTATGGAAGATGGATGGGTTTATAGAATGCAGATCAGAATAAGCCTCGTGTTCATTTTGTCGCCAGTCGCATTCCAGAGCAGCTCGGGCTCACAACAGCACCCGTGCTGAACCACGCAGGACCCTATTCAGACACAACGCAGTAGCATAAAGACACATGTATTTAGACAGGCATAACACACCATATGCTGTACACATACGTGGCACCTGCCAGTTTACATGTAACATACTCTCAGAAAATAAAGACAGATCAGTACAATAAACAGATTTTGTGCTTAGAGGTTCAGTCAATGAGTGAAAATAAAGGCAGTCTGGATGTAACTATAACTATAAAACACAGAACATCTTGATCAAAATATATTTCTTACTTCTAAAATTGCTGTGTACATACATACTGTATGTACATTTCCTATCAAATAATATTAACTTTTATTGATCATTAAATATTGATTATGTTGTGCTTCTGATCCGAGTTAGATTCTTCCAGAATGCTCCCAAAAGCACGAAAACATTAGTGATATTTTACCGTAATGGTTACTGCTGGTGGAGCAGAGATGTACAGAGAGACCACAGACCGCACTACAGTCTAGCAAAGGAAGCGTGAAAGCTGTGACATGTATGTACATCGCATGTAATCTCATACTAGGTACGTTATCTGTGGTCTCAAGAAGGAGTCTTCTAGAAAACACCTGAGCAGCTGAAAAGTCAATATTGTGAAAATAATGCTACTAACCAACATTTTACTGTATTGTTCATCTATTCTAGCATTTTGGATTCATCCAGACAGTTAAGAACATTGTTAGATGGTGCAAAAATCTCCATGTTGGAGCTGCTGTATATGGCCTCTGTGTTACAGTTATTGCATATTGTCCTAAGTCTATACATACGAAGGGACACAAACTGATGACATTAACAACATAGTGTGCATCTCTGTACACGGTACACGTGTGCAAGTGCATGTTGGCTTACGTATACTACACGTATGTGAGACACTGTGCGCATGATTTTGTATTGTTTCTGAATGCTCGTAGATTCTGGCAGCACCGTTGATAGCGGCGATCGCCCTCAAGAATATCCGGTGGGTGTCTACACCAGGAAACTCCATTCACTGGGGGTCCGTCCATACTGCAGCAGAGGAGAGCACAGAAGATCCGGAAAGGTCACATTGGGTAAGGGAGCTGCCAAATAACTTGTCTACTATATTCTGGGCCCTAATGGTACCCTAAAAGGCAGCGGATGACCGGGGAAATGCCTGCGCAGACCCACAGGCTGATGGAAATATCCATCTGCAAATCTATACGCTCCGCAGCGAGAAAATCTGAACTAAATGTTCTAAATCCACGACAAGCGTATAGGCAAATCCAATTATTTGCGTCTCGCGTACTAAATTCACTCTGACGGACTGAATGCGGGAATGAAACAACCGCCCGCGTAGACAAACAAAGGCAGCCAATTTCTAATTAACATGAAAGTGACACGGGGGGGCTGGGTGGGGGGAAGCCTCCACAGACCGCCCTGCCGCCCCCCCCACCCAGACCCCACGCTCCTTTGTGCAGCTCCAACTCGGCTGATTCAAACGGCAACGGGTCCGGCGTAACGGCGTGTGCCGCGGCGTTCGGCAGATTTCGCCAGGCCTTTGTCGGGATGGCCTTGTTTGTTGCCGTCCGGCCTTTGAAGTCCATGAAAGCTGAGACGAATAATTATGTTAAAGTAATTACACAGAATGCCTAATGAGTATTTTTTTCATGGGGGGGCAACGTCTGCCCTTATCTCCTTCCTACCATCCCTGGGTGGTGATTAAACTCACATTCACGCCCCCCCCCACACACCCACACACCCACGTCATGCTACTGTAGGGAATGTCCCACAGACACCAACACCACCCTGGGGAGTCGATGGACGTAAGTCTTAGGGGTGTCACAATTTGAAGGAGATCCATGACCTTTGACCTGCAGGACACCACCGCCGCTCTAATGTTGAATATCTCACCTGGATGTCTATGAGCTCCTTCATCAACCTGGAGGCCAATGGTGGGAAGTCTTCCTTGCAGGGGATCAGCAAATTCTGTGAGGAAACAGACAGGAGCCGTTCAACCAAAAGGAAATAGTCTGTGATTAAATAATGCAGGCAACAAATCCATGCCAGTAACGTCCTACTTAACATGCACAAATATGTAGAGACAAAGGGGTCATGGTACATCTGCTGGCAGTTGTTTTTTGGCTGGATATTTATAATAAAATCAAAACAGGTATGTGGTATGCAGATCGTACAAACCTCCCCCTGGTACAGAATGCTTCCCACTGGGCTCACCACACAAGCAGTACCAGACCCAAAGATCTCCTTGACTCTGTTCTCCTTCAGTGCACGCAGCAGATCTGCCATGGTGACGCACCGCTCGGAAACTTTAAACTCCTCCTACAAAGTGCAGGCCGCCAACTGTGAGTGCAGCAGGGTTCCTACACTCAACACCAAAATCACTGGTAGTTCATGTATATTTTATGGTCTGATGTTAACTCAGCTCCCATCGGCTAAAGACATGTTATGACATCTTCAGTCACGGCCAATGATGGGCCCAACAGAGGATGCATCATTTCTCTCACTGTTGCTCCAACCGTGGGATGGGTATCTCTTACCCATTTTTGGGAGAGTTCCAGGATGCTCTGGCGTGTGATGCCAGGCAGGATGAGGCCATCTAGTGGTGGTGTCACCAACTCCTCCTCTGGAACACAGAAATGCAAGAGGGTTGATAATTCATTGGTGTGCCATCAAATAGCAGGAAAGAGCAGAGGGTCTACGTCTGCTGCTATTCTGGACCTCAGCCTAGACCGTAAATAAAGCGGTGGATGCAGCAGGTCTTCGTCAGCCTACTGGAGTCTTCAGGAGCTCTTTCTGACTTCCTGATTTTTTATGTCAGCCCCTATAAGAGGTCTACCTTCCTACCATTTTTCCGATACAGGGGCACGGTGAGCCTGGAGCCTATCCCAGGAGGCAGAGAGCACAAGGCAGGGTGACACTGTGGATGGGATACCAGTCCATTACAGGGCACACAAACACACTGTGCAATGCCACATACCAATTTGCATGTTATTTTTGGACTGCAGGAAGCAATGGGAGTACCTGAGGGAAACCTGCACAGCACAGGGAGTCCATAACAGCTGCAGGGCCACCTGCTGAGCCAACATGCCGCCCCATCAGATCAGCCATATATTATCCTCAAATTCCCCGAATGCTCGGCACATACATATTCCCTAAGCTGCGTCCTCTTTCCTGTTAATATTACTAATTTTCGTGATGTATCAGAGGTCTTTCAGAAAACCTTTGCAGTTGTTTTGTATGACTCACGCGCAGCAGAATATAGCTTACAACTATGCTTGCTATCATTGATCCACTAGTTGGCCTGCAACTGCTTCTGTGTAATAAGCATGGTTTATGATTACCGCCATCTTCGTTGGTCCAGTGGATAAAAATATTCATGGTGCCAACTTCGGTGATCTGAAGGTCATCTCCGTACAGCCAGAGGACCTGCTGGCAGCCTAAGTCCGCAGCCTCATATTGTGCGTAGATTGTGGCTCCATAATTCCTGCAGAGGTTGAAGACATATATGAATGACATCATTGACATGGTTGGTGAATGCACAGTCCGACGATATCACAATGCAAGGGGTCTTTCTTAACATCATAAAATGTCAAGTTATTGATTAGAACAGTGTTTCCCAACCCGGGAGGGAGCAAATACGTGGAGCGTCTGTGGGTCCCCGGAGACCGGGTTGGTAAGCACTGGATTAGAGAATAATTAGCCTGATTACTTTATTACGCAAAATTGACATTCCCCCTATTCATATCCACGATGGCATCCAGTCTCCTGTGACCTTTGACACTGCAGGATGACCTTCAAAGTGACACTGTCCCATCAACAGGATGACTGAGCCAGTTGGACTTCCTCACCCTCCTAACTTGCAATCTCCGGTTCCCCCTTTCCAGGCCCGGACGTATTTGGTGTCCGCCCACAGGGACACGGGTTTGATCCCGGTGCTGAAGTAGGACCCGACCGGACTGAGGATGACGAAGAGCAGCGCACTGGTTGGCTTCTTTACACCCAGGGAAGACTAGAAGAGAGAGACGGAGCGGTATACATACACTTATGTTCTGATGAACCCATCGTAAAATGAAAATATCGTAATTGAAAATATCGTAATTGAAAATATCGTAAGCCGAGTATGAATATGATATAATGAATAGACAAATAACTGTACGATACATTGTTAAACACTGTATGAGATGTTTACGCTGGCAATCACTACAGAGACTGCAAGTACGGCTGCATAGATGCTGCCAACGCTCGGCATCAGTGGAAAGTATCGTACGGCATATCGTTAGCCTGGATACAGATCAAATTTCAAAGTTTGGTCTGACGACTACTGAGTTTGGATCGCTATTGCACCATCGTAAAGTCTAAATATTGTAAGTTGTAAAGCACTGTAAAGCAAGGATGCATCCATACACAATATTAACCGGTGACAGGTGTCCTACTGCCACAGTGATACACCGTAAAACACCTGGCCCACCCAGGGAACAGGCGACTGCACTGCTACCCTTGTTGAGCACCAAACCTAAAAAGTAACCAAGTATGCTACTGGAACCGTGTCATGCCCCACCCAGCCCATGCTGATGCTGAGTATCTAATCCTATCATACACCTAGCCTGGTTATACAGATGTGCTGGAACCTTCACTGGCATTCTTGTAGAACCTCTGGCTTGAAGAATGAACAGGACACGCTGACACTATCCCCGGACAGCAGATGAGCATGGCGGCACCCCCCTCCCACCTCAGTGCCTATGAACGTGGGCCGGATGTAGAGACTGGCCGAGTCCGACCGTGGGGTCCAATCCTGGTCTATCTTCACCAGCTTCCTGATACACTCTAGAAGCTCCTCGCAGTCAAAACTCTGCAGAGAGAGAGAGGACAAGGTAACGCAAAAGAGATATGGGCATTCAGTATCAGTGTAGGACAACTATGTTGGCCTGGGAACCGTAGGATGGTTCCGGCAAATTCTCTGCGGCAGGTCAAGGTGATTACCGGTAGACAGGCCCTCTTCGCAGACACCGCCATCCTCTTCATGTTCAGCATCGGCCGGAAGAGACGCACCTGGCCGTCCTGCCCCCAGTATGCCTTCAGACCCTCAAAGAGCTTGGAAAACACCAGAGGCGTGACAGCAAAGGATTATGGGAAGGAGCAAGTGATACAAAGACAAGTTTAACATGTGGGGCTGGATCTGTGTCATGGAGCTGCCACTGAGGGGGCTTCAAGCTCGGTCATCCGCACCCCTGTGTAATGCGCTCACCTGAATGGCATAATGCAGAGCCGAACACCCCGGGTGGAAGGAGAGCTGGCGCATCGGGCCGATGTGCGGGTGCTGCCACCCCCCAGCTTTGGTCCACTCGATTGTCAGCATGTGGTCTGTGAAGAACTTGCCGAACACCAGCTCCGACTCCTCAGGCTTGGCCTTGAGTGTGGGGGACAGTTCGACGACAGTATCCGAGGCCTGAAAGAAGGGAATGCAGTTACACACCAGTGCAGTATGTACAATCCCAACTCCACCCAAACTCATCTCGAAAACATGCTTGAACACAAACAAAATGCTTGGAAACTCTTCAAGTTGTCTAAGGAAGAGGCCTTTTACCTTATTGGGACATCCCCAGAAGGTCTAATTTTCATGTTCAGCGTGTTTTTGAGAAAAATGGCCCACAGAATGTTAAGAAAGCATGTACTTCATACTCTAACTAACACGGGCCAATTCGCATTGGAACGCGTCACACCAGTGGGCACAGCAGCCTCATCTGCAATCCCTCCTAATGTTAATATTTCGTTCACTTTCCCCCATCTGTTTTTCATTATGTTTATTTTCCACTGTGAGAACTGACACACTTTTCTATTTACTCAATAGTCCACATGTCCCCCACCATACTGAAAGCGGTGGATGTGTTTATCCGTGCGTGTCTGTCTGTGAGTATGTCTGGCAGGAATGCTGTGGGGGACCGCAGTACAGTCACGTGCGACGTAGCGACATTTCGGTCAACAGCGTACAGCATATATTACAGTGGCTCATCGCCTAGTGACAGAATAGCCCTCGTGACATCACAGCGCAGTGTGTTACTTGTGTGTTTGTGGTGATGCTGGTGTAAATAAACCTATAAAAGTATAGCACATACAGTAATGTACAGTACATAATACTTCATAAGGATAATAACTTCTGTAACACAAATGAACCTGCAGTTCTCCTAGTGACAGGCAGGGGGCAGTCCCACTGGCGCACAGATGATGACAGGCGATTATGCAAGTAACCTGGTAAGCGGGACATCTGAACATAGTCACAACAAGGCCAGACACAAGGATTAGAAACTGTCACATGTTTGCCCGCCCCTTGCAATCCCAGATTACTGAAAACAGCCAAGGTGCACAGGACACCATCAGCGCTGTGCACACAGTAGGCCTCTCTGCCCTGCTGTAATTTTCTATAACTTCCCTTTGGCAACGTAGGCAACAATCTTTTCTAAAAATATCTGCTGGAACTTAATATGCTTCATGCGGGGAAACAGGACGTACTAAAATGGAGATGCGGGACTGACATCGTGCACTTATAGCTGCTGACACTATGCTGCATGTTTGACGGGATGGTGTGATATAAGAGGAGAGGAAAGGCAGAACAGTGATCCCACACCAACAAGCACACTAATGTGTGGGGGGGGGGTATTCTAACTTTAGGGGGTTAGCCGGCTCCCCCCACAGCATGCCATCTCTGCATATCCAAATCCAACCTCCTCCAGGCTCTGGGCTCCGTAATGGGGTCTGGGACCAGCATGCACTGCTGCAAGTTTGCACAACAGCTGCAAAATGTCATTCTCTCCATTCCTCTGCGTATCTGTCCTCCCCCCTTCCTGCGTGTCAGCCTGGCCACGTGTATGTTTACCCGTCTTTTTGGCCCCTTTCGTCATTTCATGACAAACATTAAATCAAACATCTTTTCCAGACAGTCATAAAACACAGGCGTTGTACTCTGGCTGGAAAGTGCAAACACAAACCAGACACTGCGTGCTGCAAATATAAGACAAAAATTAAATCCAGTAATGTACAAATAAGGAAATGATACATAAAGTTTCTATTTCAGATTTCAGCAAGATTTATATCATATATGGATTTATTTCTCCTCATTCTAGATTCAAGATTCTTTATTTGTCACATGCATAGTTATACAGGTACAACACGCAGTGAAATGTATCCTGAGAAATGTATTCTATAAAACTTTATTAGAAGTGAGACAGGAATGCAGTCACCATTTGCCAAGACAGAACAGAGGCGACTGTGTACGGCTCATGTACGACGGTTTATCTGGCTCCTGACTCTGAACTGATTTCCTGCCAGGGATCACGTGACTCAGTGGCTTCCCCAGCCTTGACAGTAGCTCTCGTTCCTAATCCCTACCTGTGTCCCAGAAGTCTACATACCAGGGAGCCCTGACTGAGAGGGATCTGCAGCGATCTCAAGCTAGACAGTCTCTCCTCGCAGGATCCCAGCCCAAGGACTCATGGTTCATCCCCAGGGTGTCACACAAGAAGAACCAGGCAAGCCCTGGGCCCCATCTCCAAGTCTGACCTCGACCGGAGTGCGCATGGATTTGGGGGAGTGAAGCAAAACACTTCAGCTGCCAGGCCACCTTTGACCAGGATACAGGAAAGCACACGAAAGCGGCAAAATCTTGGCCTCTACCCTCAGATTTGGGACGTTTTTATTTATTTTTGGATGGAGAGGGCGTCCACATTCAGGATGCCTGCTATTGGGAGCTGTTCTGATTTGACAGGAGAGACCTTTGATTGGATGCACCTGAAAAAAAAAATCTACATGGACCCCAGCTCAAAGGCAAGTGTTGTGATTAAGCCAGATACTGTTCTCTGTTGCACAGAGCAGCCATGAATGCAGTTCATATATTTTCTGCCCGCATGGTTTACTTTGGCCCTGACGTCCCATTATCCATTTTACACTAAGATATCACTTACCCCAGTCCCTCGGTGACGACATGTGCTGCTGTATTATAAAATTACAGGGGGCTTGCCTATCCTATGTCTCGGGAAGGCGTAACAGTTAGCAGATTGTCATAATACTGCAATATGAGCAAAAGTACACAGCTATATGAGCAAGGAGAACAAGAGGGAACAACGGATTTACTGTTCTAATTCAGTGTATGAAGAAACTCACCTTAAACGTTGCCATATGTCCTGCCTCTCCATTCTGGCATTCTTTACATGAACCCTAAAAAAAACCGTTAACTGTAAGTAGAAAATACCTCTACACAAAAGCAAGTAAACCACGTAACGTAAATCAAATAGTATTTAAAACAGTATTAAATGTATACTCCTTTTGTTTTGGGAACTAGAAATATTATAGCCAAGAAAACGCGGTTTTCAAATTTCAAGCTGCCATTTTGAATAAGACGTATGAGTATGCGAAGTCAAATGTAGGTACATTTTGGTGTTTTAAAGTAAATTGTAAATTGTTTTTTTCTAAGTGGAAATGCACATTTCAGCCCATCGGCTCGTTTGCCCGGACAAGCAGCCGCTAGTAGAGCATGGCAATCCTATACGGTCATTTAAAACAAGAAAAACACCCTTTTAAATGCACCAGAACGCTACAAAATGCGTGCGACAGCATAAATAAATATAGAAATCGCCATTTTTGCCTGACAGTAAGCGTTTGAGCGGCGGATTATAGCAAAATGCTTTCAAAATAAATGTACTGGAATTCCAAAACAAAGACCTTATTTTGACATATATCCAGTGACGTAATGCATAATGTGACATTGGTAAAGTCAAAATAATTAATCCATTTTCCTTAACCAATCGTCTGTCAGTATGCTAGTTTCGACTAACTACTATATTTAAATATTACCGTAGACGGCTTATTTCGCGCAAGGCAGCCAAACGTTAAACCTGTGCTACGCTTTTCCTACTCAATCGTGCGAATTAAAGACCCTACGAAAATGTCACCGGACATGTGTCGGTAGGTAGGGTTACACAGACATATCATGCAAGGTAAAAGCTAAGAGAAGCGGCTCCCGCTGTCCTGCTACGGGGAAGCTAGTACCTTGAGAGATGCGGCGCTTTCGGCTGATGCGCTCGCCATGATGAATACGGAGAGAAATCGGCGCGGTGTCAGCGCTGGTTAAACCGATTACAGATTAAGCGCGATGAGCACCAATGTACAGAGCTTCATTGAGGCTCAAGCCTCGGTTTTTATGCAGATGGAGTACATCCCATTAGCCGCACAAAGATAATTATTTACAGCATAAGGCATAATTAATTAGGCATGGACAAAAATTGGTGGTGATAATGTATGGGACTTTAGACTTAGGACTTTGAATTAGATGAGGGAAATTGCTAGGTGAGCTTCTGCTCCTTGGTCCCTGTTGGGTGCCTCAGACTCACAGGTAGTTGCAATGTGCACGTTGTCATGGTGTTGCGCTCCCTGATACACAACCAAGTGCCTAACAGTTCTGGAGTCACTTTCCAGGAGGCATGCAAACACAAACACACTGGAGGGGACTGTGATGCCCCAACACAACTGGGAGCAGGGGTCTCCAACTCCGGTCCTGGGGAGCTACTGTCCAGAAGGTTTTCTATCCAACCTGGCTTCTGATGAGCCACACCATTTCTCAGGTAAATACCAGGAAC
>JAODLD010000001.1:11033473-11044778 GCA_026781065.1 Mormyrops boulengeri | reverse complement strand
ACAAATACAAATACTTTTCCCCCCTCAACAAATACAAATACAGATACAAATACCGGCTGCTTTGCACACCCCTAATATATATATATACATATATATATATAAACTGTAAATATAAACTCTAAACAAGTACAAATATGTCATTTAGTACAAAAGGTATTTTTGACATCTCATGTAATTTATGGAATTATGTACTGAAAGTGAAAAACATTTACATTTACCCATCATAATGTCGAAATATAGTAACAGGGACTATGGTAACCCGGAGAGTGTCTGTACATGCAACGTTGGTGTGTTTTGTGCATGTAGCAGCCTATAAGACCGATGTGTAAAGTGCAAAAGTGCAAAGTAGAGCTCAGTTCACAGTTCAGGTGTGTGTGTGGGGGGGAGTGGGGGGCAGGCAGTGTGTTGAGGAGTCTGGTGGCTTGTGGGAAAAGGCTCTCACACAGTCTGGCCAACCGGGCTTTGATACTGCGATACTGCCAGATGGGAGCAGTGTGAGGTGTCTGTGCGGGGGGTGTCAGGAGTCAGTGTGAGGGGTGTGAGGAGTCCGTGTGGGGGGTGGGAGAAGTCCATGTGTGGGGTGCGAGAAGTTTGTGTGGGGGGGTCCGTGTGAGGAGCCCGTGTGGGGGGTGTGAGGAGTCCATGTGGGAGGTGGGAGAAGTTCGTGTGGGGGGGTGTGAGGAGTCCATGGGAGGGGTGAGAGGAGTCTGTGTGATGAGTCCATGTGGGGGGTGTTGTGCAACTTGTGAGTCTGTGTGAGGGGTGTAAGGAGTCCATGTGAGGGGTGTGAGTTGTCCGTCTGAGGGGTGCGAGGAGCCCGTGTGAGGAGTCCGTCTGAGGGGTGTGAGGAGTCTGTGTGAAGAGTCTGTGTGGGGGGTGTGAGGAGTCTGTGTGAGGAGTGTTAGGAGTCCATATGAGGATCCTTGCGGGGGGGGTGAGGAGTCTGTGTGGGGAGTCCGTATGAGGGGTGTGAGGATACCGTGTGAAGAGTCCATGCAGGGGTGGTGTGAGGAGTCCATGTGGGGGTGGTGTGAAGAGTCCCTGCAGGGGGTGTGAGGATTCTGTGTGGGGGGTGTGAGGAGTCCATGCAGGGGTCTGTGTGAGGAGTCCATGTGAGGGGTGTTTGGAGTCCGTGCGGGGGTGTGTGGAGTCCGGGAGGGGGGTGCGAGGAGTCCGTGAGGGGGATGTGAGGAGTCAGTGCGGGGAGTCCATATGGGGAGTCCATATGAGGGGTGTGAGGAGTTTATGCAGGGGATGTGAGGAGTCCGTGCGGGGGGTGTGGGGAGTCACACCCACCACCGGACGCCTTGCTGATGCAGGGCTTACAGAAGATGTCCTGCAGAAGGAAGAGACGCCCCGATGATGTTGCCAGCCGTTTTGACAATCCTCTGCAGGCTCTTTCAATCTGCATCACTGGCACTACTGTACCAAACGGAGATGCAGCTGGTCAGGACACCTGTATGGTGCCCCTGTAGAACACTGTGAGGATGGGAGGAGGGAGGATTGCTCACTTCAGACATCTTAAGAAGTGAAGACGCATATTTGGCGATGGAGGAGGTGTTGGTGCATGGTCCAGGTGAGGTCTTATGAGATGTGCACTCCCAGAAACTGTCTGTACTGTGGAGCCTTTGATGCTGAGCGGCGTTTGGGCAGGGCGCGTTTTCCCGAAGTCGACAGTCATTTCAGATTGTTCTTACTGTTCATTGTCATCTCAGCTATGTACAACACACAGTGAAACAAAGTAATGTTCCTCCTGAACCCAAGGTGCAACATCCGCGAAGGGACAGACGTTACAGTGCTAAAGACAATTTACGCTGTGCAAAAGAAAACACGTGTACAATTATCAGTAGTTCAAGGGGAGGGAAGACAGAACATCATAGCGACAGATTGTCATGCATCTAAAGAGCCGAAGATGTTTACAACATGAGTTTCAGCCTAATAAATTTTAGAGACCTCGGGGTGAATCAGTGCAGCGGGAAAGGTAAGTCGCGGTTTCATCTTAACCCATAAAACTGGGCCAACAAACCAACTGCGACAGTCAGGTCAGTTGGTGATTAATGAGGCCGCATTGCTGAAATCATAAAACAGTTAATGCTAATCTGTGCTACTTCACCCTAATACAGCGTCCTTGAGAAGACTGACTTCTGAACCCTGATATCTGGAGTTCTTTGGACCAGTCAGCACTCTGCCATTAAAAAGTAAAGTGGGGCTTTAGCTAAACCCTTCTTAATTTTTCATACTGTGTGCCTATTACTTATATTTAAAATCTAGACAAATACAGTATAAAAATAGCATAGTTTGCAAGATTCTGTTCACAGGTAATGTAACAGAGTTATAACAGCTACCAGGAACAGTATGATTCATTTTAATGACTTGGTATTGTCGTTTGCGGCGCATAAATCAACTATATTAAGCTTGGGTAACACATGTAATTTTTCATTCACATCACTGTAGCCATATAACTGCATGTACCTACGTATGATTATTAGTGCATCAGTGGCTTGAAACTGTTCGTATATGCAAAGCCAGTGTAAGTATCATTCATAAGAGTAAATGAAATTAGATTAATTAACGGGTCTGCTAAGGTAACAAATCAGGATGTGATCTAGGACAGGTAAAAGACACTCTTTCAGAGTACGTAAGACTAAATGTAGAATTCAAAGTTTCCACTCGGGGGCGACGTTAAATTAGACATGGAACAGGGGCGCCGTTACATAATTTCTAGCCACACAATTAGATATTATTGGGCATTACAAATGCTCAGCACTTGCGGAAATCCGGTAATAATGCACATCACAGCGGTCATGTCCGAGGCGCACTGTGTGTTACGCAGGTGCCGCTCTGTAGCGTAAGAGCGCCCTTAAAAAGCACGCATCAGCCCGCTGCGCTCCTTTGAACTCCCGGCAGGAGCCTGCGTTTGTTTGGAAAAAGGAAAGAAACGGAAAAAAACAGAAAAAGCGAGAAAAAAATAACAAAAAACAGCAACCTGCAAAACCACTACGTAGTGTTGAGTCGTAAACGAAGGATAACTCGGGATAATAAAGGTATTTCTAATATACGCAAATTATTTTCGTACCTAAGAAATTTTGGTGGTGTTGTAGCAAGAATTAATATGGTGAGCAAAGCTGGAAGTCTTTATGATATTTTAGTCTCCCCTTTGCATTTGTAATTCCCTTCAGTAGTTTAAATGAAGCATTTTTAACGAGTTTTGATAAGCCGAATAGTCAGTGAAAAGGCAGGAATCTGCGGGATTTGTAAAATTACTGAGCGGCTCAAACCTTCCCATTATCATCATGGAGTCATTCATTCTAGTTGCGTAGAAAGATGTTCGGGAACATCGGAAATGTTACACGTCTTTAGAAGGCAACTTGACTAACCTCAAGTTTAATTATAGTGAAGCACCGGCTGCCATTGATTAAAAAAATACTGGTTGCTTATATCGTAAGTTAAGAATAGTGCAGTCTTGGCATTAAAACCCACGTTGTGGATGGATCTGTTTTTTGATACATTTATACATCTTACTTCATAGTTCGTTTGTCCCTCTGTGCATATTTTTTTTGTGGTAAACCCCAACCGGGGTGTGTAAGTGTGTCCCTTACACTGCTCCCCTCGTTAGCAGCCGCCCAGCAATGGACGCGGGTGTGATGCCCAGGAGGCACAACCCAGTGGACAGCATATGCCGGAAGCTGCGCACCATCCAGCGCCATGACCAAGAGGCGAATTCTCCCTTCCAGATCCCCAAGTTCCGGTCGCGCAGCTATGATAGTCCGCAGTGCGGCCTGCGCCACAACTTGGAGGCGATACTGAAGAAGCGTGCCGTCCGCAGTGACAGCGAGCCCCCCAGTCCCTCCACTCCTGGAAGACCATGCACGCCCCACGATGCAGACCTGCTAACCCCCACCGGCTCCCCCAGAGCCATGCACACCCCATCTTACTTGGCCACGCCTACCAACACCACCTATACCATTACCAGTGCTCTGGTTGACCGCCGGGGGCCCAGTGAGGGGGGGCCATGGTCACGAATCTGCTCCACCCCTGCTGCCCAGACCAACGATGGTTTCTTCAGCTTCTCCCGCTGCACCACCTACACCAAGCAGGGGGGCCGGCTATCTGACGGGGACCCTCAGGAGAGTCCTACCCCCGGCATGCTCTCCTACAACCTCAACTTCTGCTCCACAGACAGCTCCAATCTGCAGGATGGTGGGGGAGGCTACCCCGCCCTCGTGGTGAAGAGACTCTCCATGGGAGATGGTGAGAAACTACTTCTGCTCTCATTCCAGGCTGGTGTCTCAGATACCAGTGTTTCTCAGACCAGTCCTAGGAGACCCTCAGACGGTCCACGTTTTTGCTCGCTCCCAATTCCCATGGGAGTTGGGAGGGAGTAAATATGTAGACCATCTGGGGGGTTTCTTGAAGACTGGTCTGAGAAACACTGTCATATACCACACAGCCAGATCTCCTGCTTTCGGGGCCTGTGTGTGTTTCTCTGTCTGTGTTTTGCTAGAGAAGCTACAATTAGAAGTTAAGCTCTGTAAGTGTCTTGGAACAAAAGCATCGTTACATCAAATGAAGGGGGTTTCTGGAGGCGGTCCATACCTCTTTGCTCCTCCCTCCCCCACATCCTCTCAATTACCTTGCACAGGTACCTTGTGCCCCTCCGAGGGCCGGAAGGAGTCCATGGCGGAAATCAGTCTCATCTGTGAAGAGGATCTGCTGGACACCATCTTTCACGCCTGTGACACGCAGCGCAGAGGTATGTGCCAGCGAGGCGCGTTCAGGTGTGAAGCGGCTCATTATCATTCCACCCCAAACGCACAGGTCTTATTTTGCCGTGTGGGATGTGTCGTATGAAACGGCGGGGAACTTGGGACAGTGGAGAGAAACCGTCCAATTCAGCCACAGTGTCCACCTTATAATTTTTTCCAAGTCCGTATTGCCACGGCGGCGTTTTGGGTTCCGTTCGGTTCTGCCGGTCCCCGTGCGCCCCGCATGATTCAGAGTGGCGTGGGCGGTGCGTGTTAGAGAAGTTCTCGCTGCCCCCTCATCTGACGCATACGGCAGCGGCCCGCAGCGGGATGACTTCCGCTGAGTCGCCGTGGCGATGCCACTAACTCCGGCCCCTCCTTCCAGGCAGAGTGTACGTGTCCTGCCTCGTGGACTACCTGCGGCACACCACCAGCCGTGGCTCCGAGGACAGCGGCCTGGAGGAACTTTGCAACATGCTGGATCCAGAGCGCAAAGACGTCTCCATCGACCTGGACACCTACCACGCCATCATGAAGGAGTGGATCGAAGACTGCCGCAACCAGGGGTATGTATGGAGGGGAAGTCGGCAGGCCCAGTGGGCTGGGTGTCTCCTTGAGGGGGCAGTTATTTCAGAGACTGTAAGCGTATTGCTTAGCTGTCTCATGGGGGTGTGATGACGCACTGCACAGGCTGCTAATGTGGGTTTGGTGGATTTGGAGGGTTCCGGAACAGCACGGTACTCAAAGCCGTGGCCAAGATGCCGCAGTAACACTTTCTCGTGTGAGTTTGTGTGTTATCACTTGCTACTCAGATTCTGATTTCATTTTTTCACGTCTGTAGATTTCAATAATGCTTGTTCTCCTCACACCAGGGACAGCCCTTCGGAAGACCTGACACAGGAGTCTGTGAAACTGAAAGACAGCTTGTCAGGTAAATTTAAGATATTCATTTGGTATGTGACTTGCCACTTAGACATCTCTTTGATTTGACTTTCCCTGCCGGCCCCAGGAGAATGGGCTCCCTCTTTGAGTCTGGTCCCTCCCAAGGTTTCTTCCTTCTGGGGAGTTTTTCCTTGCCACTGTCGCCTCTGGCTTACTCACTGGGGGCTTTGGGCAGGGATGCTGTAAAGCGCTTTGAGACGATGCAATGTTGTGAACAAGCGCTATACAAAAATAAATGTTGTTGTTGTTGTATGTTCTGAGTCAGATTTGCTATTCGGATGGCTGGTTGGTTATGTACACAAGGGTAGTAGGCAGATTGGGGGGGGGGCTTTGGTATATTGTGAAGGTTCTTTACCTGTAGATAAGACATCTGCTCATATAACTGATTTTTATAAATCATGAGAGGGATTAAATTAAATGTACTTCAGCTCAAGTTCAGAGTGGATGCAAATGTTTAATGGCCTGGTTCCCATTTATGTTCTGCAGTTGTAATTGTAAAGGTTTTTTAACAATAAAATAAAATTTAAAAAAAATCCTTGGGTATGTCAGCTTGATGCTGTTGTAAGCAGCTTTGTCGAAAGGCATCAGCCAAGCATCTGTGATTGACAGTGAAGTGTGTTGTACCCCTGATGCTGGGTCTCTCTCCCCCTGGGCTTGGCACGCTCGCTCATGTCCCGTCCCCATGCAGCGAGGCGATCAGCACTGCTGAACATGACGTCCGGCAGCCTGGAGGCGTTTGGGGGCGAGGCTTCAAGGGGTGATCTGTGAGTACAAAACTGACTTCGTCTTCTCCCCCCCCCCACCATTCTGCTTTGTGGAGTCCAAGATGCAGACTGACAAAAAGATTCAGTATGAAATAGACCTTGGTGTTGCTTTAAGATATTTTGACTTGGAGCCTGTCAGAATGGGAAGGAAGCTGATAAATGACTGGGCCGGCCCTGACTCTGATCAGTTTGAAAAGGGCATCCAACATCCAACTGTCAGAATCATATCTCCACTTGGTTCTTTGCATATAAAAGTTCTAATATGATGGAGAGAGAGAGAGAGAGATATCGATCTTGCAAGTGGGTTTATTGCGTGTATATATACCTGTGTGGTTATGACCAGTACATTGACCAAAGCTGAATGCCTACATCTGTGGTGGTGGAGGATGGTATGCAAGGCTGACATGCTGCTCTCTGTGTCCCCAGCGAGACCTCTGACCTGGTGTACTGTGTGGCTGACCTGCAGTTCAACAACCACAAGCTCCAAGAGGAGGTCAGGAAGCTGAAGCAGACCGTGGAGGCCATGGAAGAATCCAACCAGAAGCTCATGGAGGAGAACGAGGAGCTCCAGACCCAGGCCAAATTGTACATCCTCATTTTCATCCATTTCAACACCCGACTTCCGCCCATGTATCCCAAGACAGCCGTCCTAGTTTCTGACTCGTCCAGTTCTTCATGTGACCTTGAACTCTTACCTAACTTTGACGCTTATGGCTTCCATGTTTACCCTAGAGGATTTGGCTGGGAAGGATGTTCCTGAATCCTGTAGGAGATGAACTATCAGGATTGTTCTATAGTTCCTGAAGAGGTCTGCAGGGAGTCTAAATTGCAATCTTGAATGGCTGTTATGAGGGATATTGTTAGTGAAATGGTCGGGGCATGATCAGCCTGTATCCTCATGGCTCATATCTGAAATGCCCTGCGTGGTCAGAGCACATGGAATCGTTCATTCATTTATTTGTTTGTTTGTTTATTCAATGTGACTGATGTGGCACCGGGTAAACTGTTCCCCCCCCTGGCCTGCAGGGGTCAGCAGTCAGCCCAGAAAGAGAAGCTGCTGAAGGAGGAGGTGGAGGTGATGAAGGCTACTCTCAGTGCCTCTGAGGAGGGCCGTGCCCGGGTGTCGGCCCACAGTAAGCAGACCGTAAGTTTACGCTCGTGATTGGTTCACCATACTAACGCTGGAGCACAGCTAGCGAGTTCTGTACAATGATGCTGGGCCTTCAGCGCGTGGATTAATAATCAGGAGCATTTTGTCTGCAACCCTGGTTTCAAACATGCATTTGTAAGACATTATTTTGTTAGTGTTGATAACATAATTATTTTTGACAGAAAAAAATAAGCATGACCTCAATTGGTTTCAAGGACCAGGGTTGTGGGGCCCAGCTGTTTCCTCTGTTCTGCATTTTGTAGGAAGGCCTTTACTTGTAAACTGCAAGGCCAGGCTTTTAACTGGGACCAAGCTCTGCCAAGTCATGTTTTGATGCTGCAGTCACTCTGCTTTTGAATAATCATGTAAGTGCACAATCGCTCCTCTTTTGCAGGAGGAGGAGAATCAAGGCCTCATTTCAAAGATTGCATCTCTTCAAGAGGAGGCACTTTTTAATTCCACTCTGATCTTCGCTAAGCGAATATTACGTGGTTGTCAGTAGCAATAAACATAACTGAACATAAATGTTATACTACTGTATGTAGTATTGAATATTAAATGCCTGTATAGATGTTATGTACATACTGTAGCTTTCTTGGCTTAAAAACCTATTGAATAATCCCATTCCCCCAACTTGTAAGCAGAACCTTAAGATCACCATGGAGAGTGATGATCTTCAAAAGAAGATTATTGAATTGTGTGACCTCAATACTGACCTGCAAGTGAGTCTCTGTTTTTGGCTGATCCTCCTTTTGCTTCGGACAATGTATGAAAATTTTATCCATTCTGTGTGGTTCAAATCTAGCTGCAGAATAAGCATCTTTTTTTTGCCAGGAATATGGTGACAGCTGGTGACAGTCTTGTCGGAGTTGTCTTTATGGGGCGACAGGAAATTTGTGGGATGGTTGTGGTGTATAAAACTTGGAAGGTTTGCTAACAAAATGACAGAATTTGCACATTAAACGTGAGAATGATTTGCGCTTCAGAGAATGTTCTGCATGAAGGTGTTATGTTCCTCTTCCAGGTGCAGATCCATGCGTTTGATGGAGTCCTGAATGAGAAGGATGCATTGGTGCTGGAGGTCAGCATCCACCTTCCAGTCAGGATGTCCATCCATCACCTTATCCAGTACAGCGTCACGGGCCAATCAGAATGTGCGAGCGGTGACTATAGTCTGCTTGGGATGGTGCCCGAGACGCCCAATCAGCTCATCTCTGCTTAGTGTCTGTCTGGCCTTTGCTTTCAGCACAGTAGGCCATTTATGTGCTGGGATCGTTGCTGCAGTAAGATCAGAACCTGTTTATTTTCATGCCTAACAGCTGGCTACACTTGGTGTGTTTAGTTTATCCTGCATTTGAAGATCAAATAAACTGAAAATATTTAAAACAACTTGCCAGGATTTATTTCTAGGTTTCTCTTGCTAATGTGGTCATTTCTTTCATTGAGAGGTCTGTCCAGGTCCTTATCATTGTGCCACCTACTGCCTCAGAATTTTTTTTTTTTTTTTTTAATTTTAACACCTCAAACTATAAATGGCTGTGTTTGGCACGTCTGACCATAAATTAACAAAGATGTCCTCCCTCTACAGAGAAATCAGCAAATCGAGGAGCTGAAGGCAGCTATCATTGAGTATTCCTCAGTCACTGAGGTGAGCCTGTGGATGCCGGTTTGGAATCGGGGGCGGGAGGTACTCCTTAGAAGCAGCTCGCCTTTTCACACTCTGAATTTTCCCTTTGAAGTCCTAGTGTGGGTTTTTTTTTTTATCAGGTTTTAATAATAAAAATACTAAGCTGAGGAGCAGTCTTCAGTCTGGGTTTTTCTATGATACCCTTGAAACTGTGTGTGCGCTCTATGAATATGTGACTCTGTGTTCCTCTCTGGTTCCAGGTTCTGAGAGCAGACAAAGCCAGACTGGAGAGCCAGATGCAGATGATGCAGCCCGATTTGGGGGTGTAAGTGTCTGCCCCTATTCTTCCAAGTTGGCACCTTCTCCCTCTCAAGCATGCAGACACTCAGACCACGGATGTTCTGTTCGGCAGTGCCAGTCTCTCCCTGTCGGTGGCGTACAGGCTCAACCAGATGAGTTCGGGGTCTCTGCAGGCAGAGCTGGCTCTCGCTCAAGGGAAACCTGAGGTCAGTCATGCATCCTTGGCCACTTGGGTAGCCAAAGGTCATCCCTGTACCTTCTGCAACCTCCCACGCACGACCAGCACGTTCTGGTCAGCTCGCATGTCTTGGTTCTTCCCAGGTCCTGGAAAAGCACTCTTCCTCCTTCTTCGCCTCCTCACTGGATGAGACCTTGGATCGGGAGGTTCTCCTGCTCCTCCAGGGACCCACACCTGAGCAGATGTCCCTGGAGTTTAAGGCTGTCATCAGCAAACTGGTATGGTCCAGCTCAAAGATCATGGGATATATAGGGTCACATGTGATGTAGCTGGGATGTATAGTCTGAATGAAGTGTGATTCTTTGCTCCATGTGACATTTTTCTTTGAGGACAACTGACTTTCTGTGCTGGGGTGGGGTGGTTTCAGAATCAAGACTTTAAAGAGGACAGTTATACGGTCCTGAGTGTGGTGAAGGAGCTTTTTGAGACCTACACACAACCGGACAGTGGCTGGGACAGGAGGATGCAGGTCAGTCGTGTGCGTGCGTCCGTGCGTGCGTGTGTTGGCCACCCTTTTACCCAAAGCTATTTCCTGGATCCTCAGGGCAGACCCAGGACCTACTGGAGAGATTATATCTCTTGACTGGCCAGGAAATGCCTTGGTATTACCCCAGGGGAGCTGTCTAGGGAGAGGGAGGTCTCTGCATCCCTGCTCAGACTACTGTTACCGTGACCCAGAACTTGGATGAGCAGTAGAGGATGGATGGATGGATGGATGGATTGATTGATTTTCCAGATCCACTTGTACAGCTTTACTGACGAGTTTCCTGGTTTCCTGACCTCTGAGGACTCAGGACTTACCTTTTGGTCCTCGAATCCACATCCTCGCCCATGGAGCGCCAGTCTCTCCCGATTTCCGCGTGTCTGTCTAAGCGAGTGCGCACGCAGATGGCTCGCGAATGCCGCTCCTCTTGGGTTCACTACAAAGACTATTGTCTGTGGAAGTGTGAATGAACTGCGTGGGCTGGTGTTTATTTTTTCCTGAATTCAGAGATGTATCCATTTGGTAAAATGTGTCATTAGAATTTCCATGGATTCACGCTTTGTTGACCACATTTCGAACCTGTCAGATTCCTCTCCAGTGATTTTCTCCGTTCCATTCCGCTTGACACTTTCTGCGCTCATACCCAGTTATTTACGGATTATGTAAAAGGCTGATCCCAGGGTTCCCAGTAGCTGGGTTGCCTTGCCTGGGCTATTACATAACTGTCCATTGTAGTGGGCAGCAGGCTAGATAGTCGCAGCAGGGGAAGCTGTCGCACCCCTGACAGAGCGGTTCTGGTAACCTGGGAAGCTTTCGGAGAACGGGTCGGCCGCCTCTGAAGCCGTCCGCCACTCCGCCGCAGACCCTGCAGGTGGACCTGGAGCAGAGGCGGAGGAACTGGGCACACAGCATAGAGCAGCTGGGGGACTACACCACATCGCTGGAGAAGGAGCTGATCAAGATGGCCAGCAACATGCGCCGGCCCCGCCCCTATATCCTGAACCTGTCTGTCAGGTGTGGGGGTGGGGGGGTGGAGTCTTCAGGGACATGCGGGG
>JAODLD010000001.1:10999249-11024520 GCA_026781065.1 Mormyrops boulengeri | reverse complement strand
GAAATGTAGTGAAGTAAAAAGTACGATATTTGTCTTTCAAATGTAGTGAAGTGAAAGTCATAAGTTTCCAAAAAAAACTCTACTCAAGTACAGTACTCAAAGCTACTTTGTTACTGTCCACCTCTGTAAATGGGTCATCATAAAGGTGGAGGTAAAAATGTAGCAGATCTGTTCGGTCCGCCTGACATGCTTTCAGAACATTCCGGAGTCATGGTAAGCAGAACTCATGGTAAGACTATGAATTAGTCTCTAACACTGGGTGTTGGTGCCCATTTTCTGCAGGCTCTGATACCCCTGTGCAGGGATGACAACCAGTCCATGGAGATCATCCAGAGGCTTGGCAAGAACTTGGACATCTTGATCCAATCAATGAGCCGAGTGTCCACCCGCTCTGAGATGCTGGGGGCCATCCACCAGGTCTGGTGTCCAGGCTGTCAGATGGACGGGGGGAGGGGGGGCAGCGAATGGGAACCCCATTTAGACTTGTAGGGGTAAATGCGCTGGAAACTGACGTCATTCCCGTGCGCCTCTTTAGGAGAACCGGGTCAGCAAGGTGGTGGAGGTGATGATCCAGCATGTGGAGAATCTGAGGAGGATGTACACCAAAGAGCATGCTGAGCTGATGGAGCTGAAAGAGACCCTCATACAGAATGAGAGGTCTTTTGGCTCTCTTGAAAGAGGTAACTCCAACAGCAATTCTTTTCTGAAAAAATTGCATTTGGTGGCACCTGGGTTAGCCCAGTTACCTCTGGAGACCATTGTTGTACATGTTAGTTTGCATGCTCTCCTATGTCGTCATGGGAGTTTGCATGTTTTCCCCTTGACATCTTGGGGTCTCCCTCTACAGTTCAAAAATATGCTAAGGTTGCTAAATCATCCTGTGTAAGAGTGTGAGTGCTCTGCGATGAGTTGGTGCCTCATCCTGGTTTATTCCCTGCCTTGCATCTGTTGTTTCCAGGATAAGCTCCAGACCACTGTGGCCCTGCATAAGAATGAATTGATTGATTGATTGAAATGTATCAGTATCATCTAAAACGGTACCTCCATGTTCCCCTCCAGATGACTTCCGGAACAAGAAAATGTCAGGATCTCAGTACTACAAGGTAACTAGGATATTTATGAAAACATCAATAGCATGTGGTCACCTGTGTGGCTCTTCTGCAGGTTCAGCCTGCAGTGAGTGGAACACCAGTCTCAGGCTGGATACAGCGCCGTAGTAACCCCTCACCACTGACCTCTGCTCAATCCCCTCTCATCAGCCCTCCACACGACGCGTCAGTATTGCCGTTATCTCCCGGAACAGCGGAGGACCCGCAAACTTTGACATGGTGAAAGATGCCATCCTGTTCATCAACCAAACACCTTGAGAACAGTGTTGAGCACTCAGATTATGGCAGGAGCTCCTATTTATTGGATTGGAATAAAAAGCTCTTAGACTCTATTTGGGTTGCAAAGGGGTGGTAAATTTCTGGAAACTTTCCATTCCATGGGAAGTTAAACTGGGGAATTTTGGAAATATTCCAAGTTGAGAACTTTCCATGGGAATTACCAAGACTATATGGGAATTATTCCCATATAATCCCAGAATTTTGCAACCCTAGACTCAATCAGTGAGGATGAGCAACAGCCGCTGAAGCATTTAAATGCCACTTTAGGTCAGTGACTGGGTCAGTGAATGTTCTATATGAGCAGAAACTAGGAAGTATCAAGTAACTGCTCTGAAGAATTGCTTAATTTCCCACTTCATTTACATTTTACCACTCCTTCCATGAGCTCCTGTTTTATCAATTCATCCATCCTTGTGGTTGTCTCCATCTTGAACATAAAATGACATCATATGAATGTAGGAACGTGGATGTCATTTTGAAAACTCAAATCAATTTATGTTCCCAGTCTTTGCTGCAGTTTGATTTGTCATGACAACATTAGCATTTTAGCCTTTGCGCTCTTTCACATGATCAATAGATGCCTGATGTGTGGTTTCTCCATCTCTTCCCACCTGCAGACTAGGGCACATGACACGACAGACACAGAAGCAGAAATACTCCGGAGAAGCTCTTGGTAGGTCTTGCTTAATGCTGGGTTGACTGGGAGAATATTGCCGAGTGGGAATTTCTAGCATGTGTGGTGGTTGGAGAGGATTATTGATTTTAAATCGACTAAGTTCTTTATCAAAGCTTTGCAGGATTTCTCTCAGTTGGGTTGTGAGTAGTAGGTCCCTAGAAAAAAGGGTCCTTAATAGATTGTTCTACATTCAAAACCAGTAGCTTGTTTCCATATAATAGTGTTATAACAGGTTCACGGGTACCCAGGAGCAATTCAAGTAAAAACCGAATAGCCGTTCGGTAAACCTTGACATCGCTTGAAGCAGGTCAACGGTTGTCTGCTGTCCCCATGGTTACAGGAAAACGGCAGGAAAGAACAGTCTGCAGCCGTCGCTAAAGCGTGTCGTTAACTCCTGTGCTTGGGCAAAGAGTGAGGATCCTTCTTCGATGAAGGGGTAAGGATTCCCAGCGGAGAGCACTTGTGGATGTGAAGTTGACCAGACCCCTTAAACGGGCGGAAGCTGTTCGTGATTGGTGTCATCACATCTCATCACATTTGCATGCATTGCTCTGTCAGGCTGGGAAACACTGTGGCTAGCTGAAGCGAGAGGCCGATTTTTTTATTTTTATTTTTAAATTTTTTTTATCATGCACGATCTTTCCCATCGCAGACTTCATTTTCATGCCATTTAAATGCACACTGTCTCACCACCAGTTGAGGTGTTGCCTGGAAACCCGGCCGCATGTGCTTCTGCCTGATCTTCAAGCTTGTCTACACAGCACGTGTTATTAATGCCTGCAGGTACGAAAGCGAGAGGCAGTCCCTCACTGAAGAGCAAAAGGAGGAGAATGCACAGAGGAAGTCGGGCAGTAAAATGCCGTCGCTTGTTATGTCACCCATGAAGTCAGTGGGACGTCTCTCTGCCGACGCTTGGATTAGCGTAGCATAGCGTAGCGTAGCGTAGCCACTTTTTCTCTCCTCCTTTCCATCCATCCAGCCCTTGTGTTGGTGTGAGTGCTGGCACCGGTGGCACTGGCTGCTCTGATTCTTGTGCTCTTGATGTCTTGCCACTGACCCATGCTTCCTCTTCCTCACTCGCTCCCCATCACCCCATGACCGATCCCCGCACTCAGATCTTTCTCTCTTCAGGCCGGACCAGACGTCACCCTCATTGGTGGCATCGCAACCCGTTGTGCCCAAGGGCGGCTGGAGTCTGTGGCTTTCGGTTGCGGTAGCGGTGCTGCTGGCGGGACTCTTGGCGCTCCTGGCGAGCGTGGCCTTGCAGCCAGCGGTGGACGCGGCGCCCGTCGGACCCGGCGATTCCTGGGTGACCATCCAGCAGTTCCTGTGGCCGTACACTGGCCTGAGGCACAATGGGCAGCCGCCAGTGTGAGTGGCCGTGGCTCGAGCATTGGAGAACGGAGGGATGTGACGGAGGGCGACACTAGCTGCCTGGTTGGACTGTCCTTATGAGTGAAGGTGAAGCATTTGGACTGTTAGCAGTGTGATCCTGCTGATGCTGAAGGCTTTCTGAACACGCCCTCATGATCGTCGTGGCCTGTTGGAAATTCAGAAAAATGTAAAACCTCATTGTGCCCCATCCTGCACTGTGTATGCGGGGGCTTACCATGGACCACAGCACTGGCACCTGCAACACTGACCAATCGTGTCGCAGCAATTGTTGACCAATGGAGGCTCTTCGTTTTAAACACTTGTGTTTTATTGTTGATATATCAAGGACTTTTTTTTTTTCCTGAGCCCAGTTTAGAACCCTGGGCTGCCGTGCATGGCTGCTTTTTAAAAACACTTTAATAGTTCAGACTGACGGAAAAGGTTAATTTTATTGGTGCATATTTAAGTGGTAATAAATGACCATTTTAATACATTCTTTTGAGTGAAGCTTTCATTTTACCATTTTATTGCATTCGCATTTTTGTTATTTGGTTGTGTGGATTTTTTGGTCTTATGGGACAGTGTGTGTGGTTCTTGCTGTGTTGTGTACGAATTCATAGTGGTGAACATCTGGAAAAGGGTAACGTGAAACTTTCACAATAAAACAACCGATTCTATGCTGCTGTGTTGTCCGTTGATGACCTGAAGATGATGCCCTGCAGTCAGGGAAGTGGGTGCCAAGGTGGGGTCAGTGCTTTCTACAGGATGAATGGTGAAGTTTGTGGTTCTCAGACTGTGGTACTTGGAACACCCCCTGTTGGTACACCAGAAGAACATGGTAATTTTTTACTTTTTTTTTTTTTTTTTTGCTCCACCAATGTGATACTTAACTGCTTTGCTTTGTTTGGTACTTTGATACTTGGTCCAAAACCTGAAGAACCACTCTTGACATAAAGGCCAAATTCCTTAAACTACATATTTTATCAGAACCCAAGTTGTCTGAAATTCTGTTCATTAGGCTCAGTTTTATCTAGTGACAAAATATCTTTGATCAGCTGTGTTTGGCTTTGAATAAGTACACTATCATTTACCGGCCTGCAACATGTACGGGTGGTCCTTCGAAAAACTTTTGCAATTACAATGTGACTTTTACGTCCACTGCTAAATAAAAATATGACTGTTAGAATAAAGTTGGAACTTTTGCGGAAACAGCCGAAATATTAGATGTATCCACTGAGGGAGTCCCACTGCTTTCGGTGTAACATTTCACAAAAATGGCAGTGTCATTCAAGTCCGTATAGCTCTTCTGAACAGACGAACGTTTTAATGTCCAAATACAAAGAATGATCTAGTGTTGATGTGCCAGAAGACCAAGAATTTCTTTTTGTGATACAGTAAAGCTTTACTTTAGTATCGGTATCTTCTACGCCGTTCATTTTGCCATATGAAGTTAATTGACCTTTTTTACACTGCTTTAAATGACTATTCTAGAAATATTACAACTTTAATCTTAACTATTACTTTAGTCTTCATTTGAGAATAAACCCAAAAATTATGACTTCAAGAATAAAGTCTTATATTTTTGTTTTATTTAATGTTGTCAGTGTAGTTACCTTGTATTGCCTTTCACAAGGCAGCACTGGTCCAAGATGTCTTTGTACAACAGTTTGGGGTCTTTGAGATTTTGGTCTTTACAGATAGTGAGCCATGTTTTTTGGGGGGGTGGGCAGTAGTCAGCAGTAGCTGAGCACCCGTGTGGCCATCAGCAGCTGGAGCACGCAGTCCACAAAGATGGGGTCAGTGTCTCGCAGCCGGCCATGCCCGGGTGCCCCCATGAAGTCACGTAGCATGTGCAGGAAGGTGGCATGGAACTCACTGCCCCCGTCCAAGGCTGTCGAGAAGCTCTCACTCTGCTCCCTCATACGCAGCCGCCAGGTCCTCTCTGCATTAAGCAGGTACAGGGACCAGGCCTTCTCTGGCACAGGCTCCGCCTCCAGATGCTCACAAGCCTGCGGGAGGGGGGCGTACAGAATGTGGAACAATGGTTCCATTTACAAGCATCAGTTTCAAAACCTACATTTTTACATTCCACTAATAGCAAAGCAACAAAGGTATAATGTGTGTATTACAGTAGTGTATGCAGGGGCGTGAGAACCAGGGGGATGTGTCATCCCCAATAGTTAATTTGGCTGCGTTCACCCCCCAGGAAGCAGCTTGCTGCTTCCTGGTTAAGACATTCGGGTTGCTGTTCTGCAAAGGACCATTCTCCCTGCTTCCCGTTGCCGTGCCAACCTGCACCACCAGCTGCTCCTGCCCACAGTGTGAGTTCCAGCGGCTCCAGCTGAAGGCCACGGCGCACGAGAGCAGCGCCATCTGCTCGTAGGCTGCCTGTTCGATCAGTGGGTCCTGTGTGTGCAGGAGAAGTATGATGAGTTGTGTCAGCAGTCACACCACCAGCAGTTCAGACTAGGTGATCCATCTGAAGCTAAGCAGGTTTGGGCCTGGCCAGTACTTGGATGGGAGACCAACTAGGAAAGATGGGTTGCTGCTGGAGGAGGTGTTGCTGTGGCCAACAGGGGAGCCCATCCTGGGGTCAGTGTGGATCCCAACGCCCCAGCGCAGTGATGGGGGACACTGCGGCCAACAGGGGAGCCCATCCTGTGGTCAGTGTGGATCCCAACGCCCCAGTGCAGTGATGGAGACACTGTGGCCAACAAGTCAACCCATCCTGTGGTCTGTGTGGATCTCAGTGCAGTGACGGGGACACTGTGCTGTAAAAATGATGCCGCCCTTCGGATGAGGCGTAAAACCGAGATCCAGACTCTCTGAGGTCATAAAAGATCCCTGGGTCATAAAAGATATCTTTCAGAAGGCTAGGGGTGGTACCCTGACGTCCTGGCTAAAACTGCCCACTATGGCCCTAACAAATCCGGCCTCCTAAATCATCCCCGATATCTAATTGGTGAATTCTGTCCTGCCCCTTCACCACCTTAGCTACTGTGTGGTGAGCAGAGTGGCTTCTGTAAATTATCTGTATTCATTCATTCTGTGAATAATGGAGGCCTCCTATCAGGCCTTCCTGTCTGCTGTGGTACTGGGAGACATGCAGGCCATCATTCTCTTTAAGAGCTTTCTACTAATTAATTCACTTAATTATGATTTAAATGTGTTGCAGTGGAGACAAGAAGGTCTCCAGGCCTGCATAAATCAATAGAATAGATGAGTGATACTTTACTGATCCCCGTGATAAAACTGTCTTCTTGCCTACCCCATCTTGCTCTCTGAGAGACAGATACACAGGTAAGGGCAAGCTTTGGTGTCACAGCACAGGGCCAGCTAGCATGCGGAGCCTCAGCAGGAATTGGGGATTAAGGGCCTTGCTCAACAGTGGAAACTGTCTGCCAGCTCCAGGAATTGGACTGGAAACCTTCCGATCACAGTCACAGAGTTCCAACCTCTGTGCCCCCTCCCCCATCTGTGTTTTGTGACGATACCCAGCGACTCCCACCTTTGCGTCGATGCTGACGTACTTCTCTGAGTGCTCGCTCACAAAAACATTGACCCCCGCTCTCCTCATGGCCTTCTGTAGCGCTGATGGGCTCATCCACCTCCCCAACACGTGCGGCAGCTCGTACTCCGTGGCTGAGCTCAGCATGCAGTGGTGCCCCTGCAGGCCCCAAAAATCATTACAGGCTGGGAGTCGTCCCACCGGACACAAAGGAACGTGCGAAGGGCTGAATGCTTGCCTTGACCGTGAAGTGGACCTCAGTGACCGCAGCTGTGACCACCAGAAGCGCAGAGTTCAGGCCCAGCGGTCGCAGCTCCCAGCTCTGGAATGGCATGTTGATGTGCATGTCCTGTAGGAGAGTGAATGGGTAGAACGAGTCCATCTGGAAGGAGATCCTCTTCAAGGACACGTCATACGTGATGTTGCCGATGCTCTTTCTTGTCCACTGGCAAGCTGTAGGAGTTTGGCAGGGTGGCACAGATATTCATATCTACCCAAAAAAGCAGAACCTGGGTGCCTTCAATGTTTACAAGCACAGTAAGGCTCACCTACTGGGTCCCAGCGGGCTACCTGGGGGTCCTCCAGGAACACTACAGAATTCGGGAGGGTGGCAGTGACCCCTACAGGCGGGGAGACTAAAGCACCCTCCTCATCCAGCTGTCTAGATGTGGAACTGTGCAGCTGTGATTCGTCCACAGGGTAAGGAAATCTCTGCAGGCCCATATCTGACAGCTGGTGGGTGTAGCGGAATGAGAAACAGTCATTTCTGGTCACATGATCCCATTCTTTTTTTTTTTAGATAGGATTAAATTAGGTTAAACAATATTGCCATAGTGCTGAGTACATATAGAGAGCCAATGGAATGTAGTTTGCACCTAACTAGGAACGAAAAACATATATAAATACAAATACAATAAATTATACATATAGATTATAGTTGTGTGCAAAATTATACATGCAGTAGTCTGGAATGTAAGGTGCAGACAGGAAGTACAGAGCTGTGGAACCACGGTTCCTTCTTCTCTTATGGACCCATCTTTGATCAGTTCACTCTCACCATTTAGTGGTCAGAAAAGGTATAAGGTATTGCAGACTTTGTGATGGTTGTTCAGCTGTGCCTTATTGGTGAGGGCAAAGGATGTTCCTCTTGGTAATACTTCAAGGGGAAATCCTCCATCACCTACTTACCTCTGTCATATCCCAGCCATTGACCAGCTGGGACTGGGGTGGTATCCAGAATGCATCGAAGTAGAAGACCCCACCCAGGGGCGTGTACTGATGCAAGTCGACCACCTCGGTCTCCACCAGCGTTGCTGGTTGCTCCGGGGGGGAATAGCAATCTTTTTCACCTGCCACCAAATAGAATTCTGGCTCAGGGATGAACCTTTGGGCATGATTTATAGTGATTTATATGACTTATAGTGATACTGTTTCAGTCAGGAGTGTTTTTGTATCACAAAACAGCCACCATAAGGAATGCTCAAGTGGAAACCAAAGAACCTAGAGACCAAAAGTCCCTTTGTACACAAACCAAGATGTCACAGGGGTTCTCCGCCTACCTGTAATTGCAGTCTCCCCCTGCAGACTGTCTCTCCTGGCCTCCCCCCAACACTGCTCCTCCAGCTCCTTTATATGTCTGCCATTCTTTTCCTCCTTCTCAGAGGCCACACTTGCAAAACTCTACCACACAGATGCACACCTAATTCAGCTCATGCCAAAACGCAAAAACGGTGACCTGAATCTGAACAAGACAATTGTTCATTTTAATAGCGGTTGACCACATTGGTTGGCCAACACTCCCTTCATTACTCGTCAATGATTAGGGGTGTTTCTCACTATGCATACTTGACCGTATTTGTTTTCTCGTGTACCCATTTTGCATCATCTTCCATCGCTGATGACCAGTTCCAACGTTCAAGAACAGAAGTACAAAGGATGGTAAAAATCCGCGGATGTTGTTCTTGCCCTGCCCCAAATATCAAGGATACATCGGTTGCATCCTCGCCGAACGAGGCCAATCCCATGATTCACTGCGCCCCAAGTTTGTTCTTGGGAGGCAAGTCAGCAAGTCGGGTCTTACCAAGTGCGCAAGTATGATCTTTGCATTCTTGATATTGAGAAACACCCTAGGTCACCAATCAGCCAATCACCTACTCCCAATGTGCACATGCTCAGTGTACCTCACCTTCCTGGTCTCGGATCTGACAGAGTCTTCATCCTTGTGGTCTAGGCTCTCCTCTGTGTTTCCCTCCTGTTCTTTGTCTCCCGCCCCCACTTCTCCTGTTGAGGGATGAGACTCCTCCGACTTGATGGAGCCCTGGCTAGTGCGATGCGCCCCGGCGCTCAGGCACGACAGGTGGTCAAATTGTGTATGCAGGATCCGCACGGCTACCTCGCTCACGGCCAATTGCTTGGGCAGCTCGAACCCGAAGCCTGCCTCGTGAAAATTGTAACCTTTAAACCTAATTGAAAAATATGAATACCATGGAGAACTGATGAGCTTTATGACAGACGTAGAAAAAAACAGTCCAATACTCTGCAGACATTCAGAAGTTTTGATTAGTTTTATTACCAATATTTATATTTCAAATGCATGCCAGGTTTTTGTGTAAAAAAAAAGTGCCTTTTAAATGCATCTTTCAATGGCAGAGACGGCAAAGCTCATGATGCACACATTTCACTTTCCCCACTGCCTGTTTTTTGTTTAATGTGCACCTTAGAAATGCACTAGAGCTAGTGTGAAATCTTTTTAAGCGTGCATAATTTTGTTCCCTGCATCTCTGAAAAATCAGCTAGGCTGGGCATTGCCTCGTCTGTAATAATTTCATGACTGAGACATGCTGTGTGCCTTTCTGTCAGTGCTGTCAGGGGGGAGGGGTTACCTTGGGTTCTTGTTGAGGTTAGCCCAAAGACACAGGGTGATGTCTGCATCCTGAACGACCGTCTGCATGTTTCCTGTCTCAATGTCCATGTTCGCCCTTGACCACTGCAGACAGAGAAGCCAACACCAAGCAATGGTTTACCCCATTATTGAAACACAGCTTGCCATGTATTTCTCATATGTTTACTATTTCCAGTAAATATACGGCTATACCATTTCTGTCAAACATATACTTCACACACAAGATTCACACACTTGAATATGACAAAAAGTGTAAAAAAAAAACCCTCAAGTTTACTAAATTAACCTGTTTACAGCCATGCAGACTAATACATCTAATTCATATCCATCCATTCATCTTCCAACTGCTTATTCTAGTCAAGGTCATGAGGGCCCTGGAGCCTGTCCGAGGCAGCCCAATGCACAAGCCTGGGGTCACCCCGCATGGGTGACATCCCAACACATTGTGGGAAATCTGGACTGCGGACGGAAAGCCACATGACACAGAGGACATAAAACAGCCATACTCAGAGTGGAGATGGGGCTCGAACCCCCAGCTGTGGGAGCATGGGAGGCACCAGGTGTGGACTTACAGGGTTTAATCCCTGAATGTTTTTTAGCGGAGTCCCAGTTCACTCTTGAACAATCGCCATCAGCCTGTTATGATGTCTAATCATTTCTGACCTGAATCCCAGGTGCCCTCTGCAGGGTTGGGGCCATTCCAGAATGCATTCATCAATTCCAGTCCAAATCGGGAAATGGACCTGGGGTTGGGAGTGGGAAAAAAAAACTATGGGGAACAGAATTGGAACTGAATTCGAATTTCAGGGAGATTTAGATTCCAACTCCAATTGCCTTTCCTGATTTGGACTGGAATTGAGGAATTCATTCTGGAATGGCCCCAACCCTGGCCCTCTGAACCCCAAAACCCCCCCGTATGAGCCACCACTCCACTACATATAATATATAAACCTAAAAGTGCCTCGCGTTTTTCAGGCAGGGCGACGTTTTCCCTTTTCTCCTGAGGACTGGAGCTGCTCTATCTGTTTCTGCTCCTGGGCCTCACCTTCAGGATCTCCTCTGTGGCCTGTTTGCGCTTTGAGTGGATGAGTTCTTGCAGCGACAAAATAGTCTCCTGGTGCCTCAGTGTGTCGCTGCTGCTCCCCGCAGACTGAGGTGTGTCACTCAGCAGATCCTCCAGCTCATCAATCAGCTGGGAAGAAAATTGGGGGGGATCATGAGGTGATAGTGGTGGTAATGAGTGTGCTGTCAGATTAGTAGAGATTACTGTCTGTAAAAACCCAATGAGAGACAATCGCACTGATAGTGGAGTTAAAACACGCAGTGACTGACAGCTCACTACAATGCCCCAAGGGATTTCTCAGCCTCTTCTGATCCAGAACTTCATTTGTCTTCTACTCAAACTATCTTTAGATTGGATTAGATGAGATTGTAAGTAGGTTTTATTTATAAAGCACATTTCAAGAACACTTCATGTTCACCAAAGTGCTACACAATTCATACCATCAGAATAAACAGATAAAATAAATAAAAAACAAAACGTTAAGAGATAAAACACCCCAAAGGGAAAGCATTTACACTCCAGAGTAACTAAGTGAATTGCCTTTATCAGCAATTAAGGCTTTAGATAGATAGATAGATACATAGATACATAGATATACATGCATAGATTCATTCATTCATGATTGATTGATTGCCTGATTGATTGATTCATTCATTCATTCATCCATTCCAGCTTACTTTATCAATCCTCAGAGGGAAAACCTTTATCATGTGTTAAGGGTACTGACCCGCTGAGCCAGGGAGCAGTTCTCCAGCACAGGGCCAATCTGGACCTCTGTGTCCTCACTCCAGATGCTGATGAAACTGTTGATCTCCTGCGGTATCGATGGGTCCGGAGTACCGTCACACTGCATGTAGCGCTCCCACTGAGGGATAGGGCAGAGTCGCAGCAAGCAGTCGTTGCAATATATACAACTACAGTTTGTTTTTTACTCATTTTCATTTAGCAGGATTCACATCAGCAGGTGAGCAGGCTTACCTTTGTTTTTGCGCTAGCCTCGTGTTTCCATCGTGCCACTGCGTTCTGCATCTCATCCAGTAGATGTCGCGATTCGCTCAGCTCATCTTCTCTGCGCTCTCTGTCCTGTTCAGAAGACCACAGCCTTCATCTACCTGCTGGCAGTTACTGATTACATTTCAACAAAAATCTAATAGGAAGCTTCTTTAATTTACGGTTAGAACTGCTAATATTTCGCAGACCTTTTTCAGCTTATACATTCAAAAAATGGCATTCCACTGTAAATTGAGTTGTCCTGTATAAAAGCATGGTGAGCTGTTGAACTAGACAGCTGCACGAGAATTGGTGAAAGCGGCAATACCACGAATATCTGTGGTAATCCACAAGAATGGGAAAAAAATACAACAGTGGGAATGGAGATGACCTTTAAGTTATTCCTGCAGGGATGATAATAAAATGTATTGTAATGCCATGGCAATATTAATAAAATTCTTCATATATGCATATTCTTATACCTGCTACATTAATTATACGTCCGTTTTTCTGTTAAATTATTTTTTCTCACCCTGACACCACCTGGTGGCAGTGTCAAGTGAGTGATTTAATAATTAAAATATCTAAAAGCAAAGATGGACATGGTTAATTTTACACTGTACTGTTGATGTGTTGGTGAACATGGGGTGGGGATGGTTTTGGTACATTTGGGGACGAGGTGGGGACAGGGTGGGGACGGTTAAGATGTCCGCAGTGACAGATGGGGATAGGGATAGACATCATCCCTGTGAGGATCTCTACTCTATGTCCCCGCTAGACCTTCAGTTCGAGTCTCTGATGTTCCTCCTGCTCCTTGCGCTCCTCTTCCTGTCTCTTTAACTCTTCCTGCTCTGCCAGCAGTCGGGCCGCCTCTGGAAAAAAAAGGTCACATGATCAAGGGACAGGAATCATCATTGCAGTCAGAATGCAAGCATGGTTTACGGCTAACGCTACCCTCCTCCCTCTGTCTCTGCTCCTCCTCTTCCTTCTGTAACTTCTTCTTTTCGACTTTGCTGAGTTTGTCTCGTTTCTTGTTGGCCGACTGAAAACAAATTTAAAAATGAGAAATTAATGGTATATCGAATAATAACCCCAACTGGTTTAAAGCTCAATGATAACCCATGGTCCTCACACCAACACGTGCACTGGGTTGAGTCTGGAATAAAGAGGAATTTTGTAATAATAATAATTTAGTAAGAATTTCTTACCTAAAAGTAAACTCCCCTCAAGTATAAATTGAGACTAATCTCTTTCACTTTTGCTCATTTTTGTCTCTTCTGATAGATGAAATATACAATAGATTAATATATTATTACATATTATATCTTTATTTATAATAATATGCTAAATTATAATTTGTATGTCTTGCAGTGTTTTATTTGTTTCAAGATTACGCTGAGGAGAAAAATGAGAAAATTTGCAGACCAGAAGACAGAATTAACTCAGGGAGTGGAAAATCCTACACTAAATTCCCCTTGAATTGAATTAACTAAGTAAAAAGGGGAGAAACATTGACAACAAAACTCTTGTGAGTGTTAAGAGTGTCAGTAAGAAGGAAACATGTTCACAAGTTACCAAACATTCATTAACGTCTAATAGTCGAGGTTATTTCTTTCATGACCATTTGTTAGGCTATAGTAATATATCCCGTAAATATTTTACAACAACAGTAAATAATTTAATAATTATGTACAGCTCAACTGTGAAGACCAGTCAGGTCCTCATTTGATTTTATATACTTTTACAAAATCAGTTATGTACTCACCATTTCGTAAAAGTCATAAAATGATATCCAGTGTTAGCGTCCCCGTTACTTTGGAAACTACAACCAACAAGCAGCTGGCAAAACTGGTTTCCTACAAGCGTCGTTACTTTACGACACTTAAAATACATTTACGTTTTTGTTTATGGCTCTGTCCCATTTTTCTGACTACTACACTTGACGTGCACGTTCATGCGCCTACCGCAAGTATTCAAGGGTGTCCCGTTCTTCAGATAAGCTAAATGCAGCGAGCTTGATGGGCACTTTATCCACACTTTGACAAATACCTCATAGAAGTGGCCTTGGACTATTTAGACCACAATGCACCGCATCAGTGGCGACTAATGTTTACGTCAAGAACACCAGAAAGTCGGTCGGCTCCATGCCTCCAAAGGAGTTTAAATGGAAGTGGCCAAAGTTGTATAACGAATGTTTAAAAATGCCCTGGCTAGACTGAAGGACAACCCCAGACTTAAATGACAGCATAGTTTTAGCGTGTCTCTTGTTTACCTCTTCAGATAGTAAGAGCGCTCCATTGCTTTCTAAGAAATCCTCGTGCGCTTTGCGTCCACGTCAAACTACGTCATCATAACGTGTAGTATCACAGCGCGGTGGAAGAAAGTCACTCATGACCGAAGGACGAGCGTATGAAGGTACAATATTGTAAACAGGTCATAATGTTTTTCAAATGATATTGGTATAGCATAAGCGGTGGTTACTTGTTAATTAACTAAAATCCATTTAGTCTGAACTGTAAAACGAAAAACAAGGTAACGTGTCTTGGCTATCCTTTGCGTATGTCATGGCTGTTTATATTTGGAAACCGTCACTGTCCTATCTAAATCAAAATATGATTAAATCTATTATCGCCGTAAGCTACGTAGCGTGGATGACCATTTTGATATAGCTGATCGTACTTGAATCAGGGCGTTTAAGTGTGGTCGTTCGTGAATAAATCATTTGGCTTGCACATAACCCCTGGTTTAAATGGCTTTTATGTAATTTTCTGCGGATACACTGTATGAATATTACCCTTATGAAATACTGTTTTCCTCTTCAAAGGAATAACTGGCTCTAACCGAGAAGTCCTGGAGGTGTTCCACAAAACAGGGTTTCTCATTTAGCAAAAGTAAAACTAAACTGGATTTCAAATCAAAATAAAAAATAATAGGTTTTTTTGGAACTTTCCAGATGAAGAAATCCATAAATAAATCTGCAAATACACAAATCTGGAAATGAATACATTAACTAATTAATCTGGAAATGGGTATGTCTTTGGCGTGAATTAAAAAAATCCCCGCATTCACCAACACATCATTCCATTTAGTCTACACATATATTCTTTTATACATTCATGACATGGATTTATTTATTTATTTATTTAAGTCATGTTTTGTCCTCCATAGAATCCATTTTTATGTGGTGGATATGATCAATAAAAAATCGTTTATAGACATGTTGCAAATTGGACCACAAGTATCATATTGGCTACAGCTACAAAATGGGGTGATGGCACTTTGATTGTTGGAGGGGCCTGTCTCATGGCTGCGGGTGTGGGCTCTTAGGTCTTACGTACGCCACAAACTATGCCCAACAGAAATAACATGTAATTGCTCTTTCCAACAGCCCCTAATTCCAAGTCTAGAAGGCTAAAATGGCCAACCCTCTGAGGAGTGCTGTGGTCAAACTGTACAAAAATGTGAGTCTGAATGCCTCTTTTGCATTATCACTGTGAGAACTTGCTCTCGTCTATAATGATGTTTTAAGTCTTCCTGGAACAAGGGGCAAGGGGTTTTTTACGTTAGATTTATAGTGGTTCTTAGACAGGAAAATATATGGTTTAGCTTAAGTTTTACTAATTATCTGCCTATCTTCCAATTACTTATCAACCACATGTGCAGGAGTTACATGTCTTAATTATAGGAAATATAATTCATAACATGACAAGGTATTCTTTAATTTTGATAATAATTACATGCAGGTTCTGCTCAGACCGACTGTGTTTGCCTCTTTTAAAGCTGCTGTATGTTGGACGGGAGTACCCCAAAGGCAACGACTACTTCAGAGAACGTCTGAAGGCTGCGTTCATGAAAAATAAGGATGTGACAGACCCTGAAAAGATAAAGCAACTGATTGCTCGTGGGGAGTTTGTGATGAAAGAGTTGGAGGCTTTATATTACCTTAGAAAGTACAGAGCCATGAAGAAGCGCTACTACGACTCTGAGAAGTGAAGGTCCAAAATAAAGAAAGCAAGGTTAACGAATGTGTAATTGTAACCATCTGCTTCACTTTCGAAAGGCACATTGGAAAGCATCCGTTAAACTGATGACCCGCAGTCAATGTTGCCATTCGATTACCTTATGCCTACCAGGTCAAGGTTGTCTGCGTTGTTGCACTTGAGAAGTTGAAGTATGTCCACGTATAGACAAGGGTTTAGCTACTGGAAAGTATTCATATCGTATAAAGTGTTTAAAACAAAAACTTCCCCCAGGTTATACAATGTACGAAATATTTAACCAGGAAGGGGGCTGTCAGAATGACATCACTATATTCCCCGCTACGTCACTTGCTCCACCTGTCTATTCCATACCAAAATGGTTATTTCCTTTTTGTGTGCGTGTGTGTATATATATATATATATGTGTATATATGTGTATATACACACACACACACACACACACACACACACACACGCTCCTCTACTTACGGGCGTTCAACTTATGAACTTTCAGACATACGAACAAAGAATCCAAATTGTGTTCACTGGGCTCCCGTTTTTTCTCCGCAACATCAATTTTTTTTTCTGTGCTCTAGTTCCGCTTAGTGTGACTTCTGGCTGCTACTCCCGCCGCACAGCAGCATATCGTGCATACTCCTGGCATCCTAGTTCTTTGTACTTGCGTATGTCCTTAAAATGATAGTGAATAACGACTTACGAACATTTCAAGTTGTGAACGGCCATTCGGAACTTATCTCATTCGTTGGTAGAGGAGCGTCTGTGTGTGTGTATTAAAAAAAAAATCCTCATTTACAATAAGTTTATAGACAAAAAAAAATGTATAAAATGTTTATTTCAATATATACAAAAAGGTAAAGAACGTCATATCTAACCAATGTAATTTCACAGTTTCATGGTGATGTTGTTTCTTTGCTTTCCGGTATTGTTTTCCAGGATGATTAAAGTTGATTTATTTGAGGCTTGTTGAGGTCACTCACTTCCCTCAAATGTAGTCAAATATTCCTGTTAGTGAGGTAGACACTGGCTTTCCTGATGTTATGCTGGATCCTTAGCTACCAAGTTCTGACACATCCACTCGGCATACAGGACATGTGGCATTTTCCTATAGGAAAACAGGGGGGTTTCATTGCAGCAAAAAAAAAAAAATTAAAAATCAGCAATGCACAAACCCATAGCTGGCATCAAAAATGCTGCTGACGGGGGGCATTGACCTGAAAACCCTTCCCATCGTTACTGATACACCCAGCTCATAACAGAATAATTTTCACCGATAAAACAATAGGCCTACCTTTAACCACCGATCGATGCATTGTACATGGTAGTCATGAAGACAGGGAAGAGTCCGTAATTTTTCTCCTTCCGCATATTCAGAGAAACAAATCTGGCACCTGCCCACACAGAAACCATTATAACAGAAACTCAGCACAACAAATACACTCCCGCATTAACAGCAAAAAGCCTGTGGAGGCAGAGCTCAAGACTCACGTGATCTTCCCGGCACTGTAGGCTGGTTCAAATGTTTTTATGGGCAGCCTCTGGATCTCTCTGGTGCTCATGCTCTTCTTGGCAATAACAGCACCCTGGCTCTCCTCAAAAGCCAGAAGAGCCTGGGTACAGGAAACAGTGGACAGGGGCTGGACAATCCATGGTGCTCAAGGTCCGCTAGGAGCAGCACTGAGGTGCTACTCAGAGCCTTTGTGCACCTCATTCATCTGGACATTTCTCCTAAAGAGTTTATATTGTAGTTTGACATCAATTTGTTATTTTAGTTTGTGATATACAGGCGCTCCCTCTACTTTCAAACATACGAACAAAGAGGACTGCAAGTCCAAATTGTGTTAGTTGGGCTCTTGTTTCCCGTCCGCAACATCAAATTTTGTTCTATGTGCCAATTCCGCCTAGTACGACTTCTGGCCGCTACTCCTGCCACACAGCAGCGTAGCGTGCATACTCTCAGCATCCCAGTTCTTTGTACTTCCGTATACCCTTAAAATGATGCTGAATAACAACTTCCGAACATTTCAAGTTACGAACGGCCATTCGGAGCACAACTCTTTCGTAAGCAGAGGAGCGTCTGTATTACTTTTTCCATCTTGTTATATAGCATTCTTTGCGTCCAGTGGTGTTTGTCTATCTGTGCAGTTGTAGCATAAGCAATTTCCCTCCTAGGATCAATAAAGTTTTTTTCTGATTCTGATGGTGGCTCAGGATGGACTGTACTCGCAGGTCTTGTGAAAGTCGACAGGGTCCTACCTCATAGTTGTTTCCTTGGCTGCTATCAAATAGGTCCGGATCAGCCTGGTGTTCATATCGCTGGCGGGACCCACGAGAGCCCCGGGATCTATGGCCACGTCTAGCAGGTCTCGCTGCTAAGACACAATCACAAGTGCCATCAACCCACATTTCAAGACAGAGTTGAAATTGAGGATAAAGCAGGCATACCTTCTGCCAATTCCAGAAACTCAGATAGTCCTGGATAGGAGTTCACAAATGAGGACAGAGGAGAGGGTATCCAGGCTATCTGACCAGGCCTATCATACTGCAGAGGGAGATAGACCCTGTTAGACACTGGCCTGTAAGTTTCACATGAAGAATAAGTACCAAATTCTACAGGTACTGACCAGGTTGTGGGCTGAACGGATGGAGGCCAGCTCTCGTTCCTCTTCTTCAAACTGTGCCTGCAGGAGTTCAAAGGTCATATGCTTCTCAAAGTTCACCAGCCTGGAGATGGCAGGCAGATGCTTACCTGGAGCCTTCGGGCAAATGCCTCATCCATTTCCTCTTGGGCTGAACGCACCATGGCCTGGAAAATGACATCCTCATCATCACTGATGACAATCTCTTCCTGTTCTCCTGATGTTCTGTCGGGCTGCTTCGAACAAGAAGCCAGATCATCCGCTGCAGAAAAAACAATCTCATCGTGCTCATTCGATCAAAGAAAAACTTGTGTGACTTCCTTGCTCTGTGAAGGAATTATTCCCTCCCCTTACCTCGGATCCTGGGAGTTCTCAGTTCGCACACTGAGCTGGAGGGGCCCGGCAACTGGGACACGATGGCACTCAAGGTCCGCTTGGAGGCCCTGGACCTGGGCCGCGTGGCTGCACTGGGGTGCTGCTCAGAGCCTTTGTTGCATCTCATTGATATGCGCTTCATGTTGGGGGCGAAGCCAGAGGGCTGTTTCTCTCCATCGACATCAACTCTCTCATTGGCTGAGTAACCAAGAGAGGTACAAGCCACTACAGACGATGATGGGGGCGCAATCCTACGGTTACGGGACACCGGGGTGCTTGGGGCAACCAGAGATGAGGTAGCAAATCCATGTGCTGAGGTTAAGGGAGCAACTCCCCTCCCAGAGCCACCCCCAGCTGAACCTGCGGCAGATCCATCATCTGAGTCAGCTTGCGAATCTGTTGCCATGAGGGACAACCTCCGGCGCTTGGCCCATCGGTATGACGGGGTCGCGCTCCGTTCAGAGGGATCCCTTGCACCCTGGAATGACCGAAAGGGTGTCACCTAAATTCAGATCAGACACGGGAGCTGATGGCACAGCTGAGCCTCTATTCACTCATGTCTCTAGGCCACTACTGCATGGGTGGAAAGGCTTGGGTGGCTGGAGCAGCTAAGTCAATGGGGAAGAGCCACACTCACCTGTATGAGATCCTCTGGTGTATCTGCCCCATGTCCAGATCTCCAGGTAGGGAAAGAAAGAAAAATGCTAATATAACACATGAATCCAGTGAATATTACTGTCATACCATCCATACACATACAGTGGCATGAAATAATGCTCCCCTAGGACCAAAGTGCAACGTACAGACAGCAAAAGACCAGGGGAGGTTTTTCACAGTGCAAAACACAGGAAAGCACAAAACAGGCCTGGACACAATGATTTATACATGTAGTGCAGTTGTGTATTTAAACAATCAACAATACAGCAAGGGAAAGACTGCTATATTATAACATCAACCAGCAATAAACATCAATGCACTTTGCTCATTATATGAACATAGAAAAGCCATTTGACAGCACAAGTGACGGCACTACCTGGGTGTCTCAGGGATGACCGTGATTGGTGACTCAAAGCCATCACTGGAGCTGTCAAAGAGTAGGTCACTGTCGTTCAGTAGACAAGCCTGGTTCATTTCCGTAGGTTCCTCGGCGTCAAGAAAACTATAGGCCCAGTCCTCCAATCTGAGACTCATCTCTCCACCTGTACCGGAGTGACCGACCATCAAATATCTACAGTGCCAGTAATAGAGACGTCTCTGTGGTTCACAAACGTGCGAAAACAACCTAGAGAACATGAATAAATTTACTGGTGCCGTCTTTTACAAGAGCCGGCTGGTTAACACCGAAAGCAACACGGGGATATCAATGTAGCGATTACAGCGTCATTAGATCCACTTGAACAAAATCAATGTTTATTATTAGCTACTCGCATACCCTAAATATTGCGACAATGTACCTCATTAAAGGAACCAATTACCAGAAGATGGTGCAACAAACGCAACAGAACTGTAGTTAGCCACCATGCTAAGGTAAACTAAACGACGACGGAATACTTGTATCGAAATCCCAAAATCTGAGGAAAGTTTGAGATAAATATCCAAACAGAGATGTCCCTGACTTACCATTAACGTCGCTTAAATTACTATTAAAAGTCCATCCAGTGTCTAAGAAAACTTACACCCAGACGATTCCTGCTTCCTCAGTAGAACTGAACGGCTCCCTGTGTCCCACTCCTACGTCATACCCGCGTGCCAAGTTTCGAACGAAACGTTGTCCCTTCTTGCGCACGCGCGAAGACTGCGCCGGCCGGTTCAGTGTTCCTGAACTATTTTTATTTTATTTATTTATTTTATTTCCAGTGCTTAACAAGTACAGGTAATATATTTTGCAGACAGAGCATTAAACAAAACAAGAACAAAACAAAGAAAAAGAAAAAAAACATACAGCCAGAGTTATTATAAAGTCAAAGATTATCATCTCAATACCAAATATGAAAGAACATTTCAGCACTGTCTATATATCAAGTAAACAAAGACATCAAATGAGGATACAGTTCTGATTGATTTTTAACTTTTAGATTTTCTGATTAAATTTATATAATTAATTAGGTCCAATTTGTAAACAGGGGAAAATGCCTTAGATTTATTGTATTTACATTTTTGAATATAAAAATTTTGCTAAGAGAAACATTAAATTAATAGTCTTAAATTTATCTGTATTCTTCCAGTCACAAAAAACCCCTAAAAAAAACATCTTTACAAGAAAACTGAAAATTATGACACATTAGTTTGGATCAAGTTAAGCATATCAGACCAGAATTTTTCAGCAAAGGGGCAAGACCAAAATAAATGAACATTAGTTTCGCAGTCACGTTCACAGAAAGAACAGCTGGTGTCAATCTCCCTGATCCTTTTAGATAGAAAATATTTGGACAGATAAACTTTATGTATCAATTTAAAGGTGACTTATTTTACTTTATTTGTTAATAAAAGCTTAGAAGGTAAAGTCCACACCTTTTTCCAAGGTATATTATCCACTATGCCATTCCAGTATGAAACAACATATGGAATGGAGGTGTAGTTTTGGGTAAATAGTGTCTTAATTTTTCTATTATATTTCTTGTGGATCATGTAGAAAAACTCACCTTACCAACAGCAGATTCGACAGGATCCATAGATGGAATAGTTGGATTATTAGAGTAAAAATTCTTCAACAACATAACTACTCCATCAGGGATTGCAAAGACAATGCAATGCTCCCTGAAGAGAATTCCAAGAGAATGGAAATTGTACATATAGCCAAGAAGAAACAGAAAATACTGAACATTTATTTTATTGATGTATTTACACAAGACTTTCTTGGCTTGATTTTAAACATCACACTAGAAGAATGACTGGAATGAATATTAAATGGTAATGTAAGGAAATATTTACTATGAAAATAATCTGAATTCTAATATTCTAACATAATTCTCCTTGTCGATATTTCATAATATATCGCAAATATTACGTACACATATGTAAACAGGCTAAAGAAATACCAGATTATAATGTATTTACATTACTTTGCTTACTAGAAATTTTTTTTTTTAATTCTACAGGAATAAACAGAAGTACAATATGTGAAAAAAATAACCATAAACATGTAATAAATATACAGCTCTGGAAAAAATTAAGAGACCACAACAATTTTTGTTTCATTCATTTCTCAATTTATGGGTATGCACCTGTGTAAAATGTAAATTTTTTTTTGCAAAATCCCTTTCCTGCTTGTCATTGATGAAGAACTTCGGCCTTGCTACATAGCCCTTCAGTCCTGCTTCAAGCAGCCTGATACAAACTGCCCTAGCAGGGCACTTCACGCCGCTTAATGTTTCCCATTCCCTTTTGAAGGTCACTTTCATGTCATCCTCTGATTTTCTCCTGCTTCACCTTGTTCTTGTGTACCAATGACTTCAGCCTCAGAGTAACCTGAGAGCCAGCAGAACCAGGATTAAATGAGTGTTTTAAAATGCTGTTATTTTAAGAAATATAGCGCCGTCTCATTTTTTTTTTTCCAGAGCTGTATACCCCTGTAATTTCAGTTATTTTTTCTTTATGTTGTACATTAATACTTTTGATAGACTGATATATTCATTTAACGTACATGCATTGTTACGTAATGTAAACTGTTTTACTATGCTAAGTTCAATAAAGTTTTGGAGAAAAAAATACATGCTTGGTGTTCCTTGTGTCAACAGTGCACACACTTAGACAGAGTTAGCAGATGAGTGGAGGGACAGTGCGACTGAGTACTCATACACTGGCCTCACGCTCCGAGAAGGGGCACACGCATGTGCATGAGTGCTGCTGTATCATCCACTGATATCATTATACTCTACTCATTTTGTCAGTTTGAAACAACTGAAGTGTTTGACTTGATGGGTCCCATTTATTTAATCATCGAAAATGACACTAGGTATATGTAAGGTTAAAAGCCCACCATAAAAAAAGAAGGTGGCGAAAGAGCACTGCGGTCTTGTGACAGGAAAGAAGGCTGCTGGATGTAATTCAGGGAGAAAAACTGCCTCGTCTATCAACTGGCACTTGAGAGAGGTCCAGCTCAGAACTGCAGAAAGCAGGATTGTTTCTTCCAAAGTCTTTCCTACCGCGCTTCTTCAAGTCCAGATTACCGGTACGTTTCATTGCCTAGGAAAAGAACCCATGCAAACATAGGTAAATTCACATTTTGCTAAGAAATTGACTGTTACCCCCTGGGTAAAAAACCTTCTACCAATGTATTTATGGTGGTGAAACTTTTCACCTGGGAAATCTTCAGAATTTTCTGTTTTAAGGTGCTATACAAGTAGTAACAGGTCAAGTCCTCCTTCTTCAGTGTCATTTCCGGTGCCAGCTTCTTGCTTCCTGGTTAAAAAAGAAAGAAAAAAAAAAACAACAGGAAAATTCAGTTTAGGCCGTTCAGTCACAAAATGGTGACTGACATGAGTGCTGCGTGAGCTGATGATGGAGAAACAGGGGAAAGGACACATGAGACTACTACGTAAAACTGGGTGGGAGAAACATTAGTGTGCGGACAAGAGGCGACCAGTACCTGTTAGCAGGCTAATGATAATGCCGACCACCATTACTGTGATGGTCCCAACTACACTAAAGTACAGGTAGGACAGAGAGTACCACTCGTTGACCACGTGAGTCCTGTCAAAGAAGTACCACACCTCACAGTCAGTGCTTCTGGTCCAGTTGTACACCACTGTACAGCAGCTGAAATGCCCACACCATTTATGGGCAACATGGCTGACTTTTTTAGCTATCGATTACACTGCCGTTGTGATATCTATGTCAGAAGAAACTTGCAGTACTTCCTTTTGGTTTATCATCTACAAGCAGCTTACATTTCACAACTCACCTGTATTCTGGATCCTCGTGAAAGACAGTGCTGACGAGAGGAGACTCTTTTCTACTTAAAGTCCAGTTTAGCCTCCCGTCAGTCATGGTAAGGTTGCAGCCATCCGTGCTGAGGTGCAGTGGCTGCTTATAGTTCATTGCAGGGGTGTTCAAGTGGGCTCCAATCCCAACCCACAGAGACAGGGCAAGGCCGCTTAAAAAGCCCACCAGGGCTCCCTGAATTAGATATCAGGCCATTGGCCACCGAAAAACAGGGGAAATAGCACAGATGATTCACATCTATTGAGAAATTACAGCAGACACTTGTATATCTGCAAAGCAAAATTGTTTTTCTTCTGTGGAATCATCTACAAACCAAATAATAAAATAACAAAGCAGAATTCAGCACTGAAGTCAAATTAAAACTAATAGATGTTCTGAAACATATCTGGAAACTTTTTATGATGGACATCATACTTATAATCTAGGTGGATGTAACTGCTCAGGTGATGTGATGCCCGCAGCTATAAAGATACAGTAATATATTTGTCTCGAGAACCTACAATACTCACCACAGAGTTGGCAAAGGGGCAGAGAATGCCCAAAGAGAAAAGGCCAAGGAGAGGCCCTCCTGTGATGCCCAAAATACTTATAGCTGCCTGCAGAGGGCAATAGAGAGCTTCTCAGTATGAGGCACTCAATACAAGGAACGTCTCCTTCTCTGTACTACCGTCAATGTCCTCACCTGCAGAATTCCCCCCATCACAGATGCAATACCAGCCATGCCAATGCATATGACCCCAAACACAACACCTGGAAGCATCACAGATGAGTATTTCAAAATATAACAACGGACAGCTGCAGTAATGGTGAAGAGGGGTATTGGATCACAGCCCCATCCAACTCACTAAGCCCTTTGGAGATCCAGGATAATGTCCTCTCAGACATGCTGGAGTGAGGTTTGAGCAGGTCTTCCACAGTCACTGCTACCAAGGCATTTATACTGGAGGAAACAGTACTGCAGAAGGAACACACACAGATCTTTAACCTACACGTATGTAAGCTTACAGAACATGCATCATTTCGAAAACACTCTGAAATGATCTACTTATCACCTCACCAGAATGGTGAGAATAGTGGTTAGCTGACAACACGTACAGAAGCAGTCAAAAGCCTGGACACACCTGCTTTTAATGCATTTGTCTCTATTTCATCTATGTTATTCACCTTATAGTTAAAGGCTCTGAGGCAATGAAATCATATGTATTAAATATTCGGTAACACTTTACATTAACCGCACCTTCGTAATGCTTTTATATTGCATTCATAAAACGTTCAGTGCACCTTCATAATGTATTCATTAAGTATTCAAAAACATTCATAACATCCTAACATCCCTCAACAGCTGTAAATACATTAATAACAAACATTATATAATAATAACAAACATTATAATTGTATAATCATGTAATGTTTG
>JAODLD010000001.1:10971189-10987574 GCA_026781065.1 Mormyrops boulengeri | reverse complement strand
GGACGAAGTGGCCGGGGAGAGGGAAGTCTGGGTTTCCCTGCTTAGACTGCTGCCCCCGCGACCCGACCCGGAACAGCAGTAGAAAATGGATGGATGGATGGTGTGTATGTATGTATGTATGTATGTATATGTGTATATGTGATGTTTTGGTTTGGTATGTTATTAAATACTGGCGCTGATGATTCTGACTCTGATATGCGGATGACCATGATCCGGTCATACTTCACTTTGGATGAAATGATGACGTTTCCCCGTGATGAGAGCCATAGTTCACAAGTGTGTTATCTCATGTTTAACTGATTATCAGAATCAGCAGTAATGATGTTTAATGTGATGGTGACCATTTCGAGGTCCTTGACTGACGTAGCATTCAGGCTATTTACAGTCCCCTCAGTTTGCACAGTGTTATAAGAACATGCATTTGTCTTCTGATTTGAATTTTTTTTAGTTTGCATAGCACCTTGCTGGTTCACAAGAAGGAGCACATCCGCAGCTTTGCAGCAGAAAGCTTTGCTTTCTTGATGAGAAAGGTAAGGTGAAGTTTTGAGCCCGTGCTCTCAGGAAAATGGTAAAAGTTGCACTCCGATGCATTTTTAAGGCTTACAGATTCCTGACAACGCAGCTGTGGATTTGAAGAAGGGCTCCAGTTTTCCAGGAAGATGTGTTTCAGGAGGAGTGATTTCCAGATTCTGACTGTGCTGTGTCTATAATTAAAAGCGTTGAGAAATCGTAGTCCGGTTTATCTCCAGAAATTCCCCATGCCAGACTGCTTTCATTTTCGTACGTGGGTCCACACAACTTGAAGCATATCGTATTTCCCCATGATGTCGTGCAGGTGCCTGATCTGGATGGCCTCCTTACCTTTATGTTTGGGGACCTGGTGGCTCATCCCCAGAAGGCAGAGGGGCTAGGACAGCTGCTGTTTGAGATGTGCAAGGGTGTCCAGAGCAGATTCCACTCCTGTGCCAGCATGGTGGGTAAATCAGCATTTCGCTGTCAGACCTCATTAGCGGAGTTGTCAGGTGCTGATCGTCATGCTTCCAGCTGGACCAGATGCAAGAGTTTTTCTTTGTGGGGCTTGTTCTGATATTCGAATTAGTCATTGTGTGTTTTATACTGAAACCCATGTTCGGTATTGCCATATTTATTCGTTTCAGATTAAATATTTGCAGGATGAGTTGATGTCAAGGTCTGGGCAGGCGTAGAGATTAATTGTCCTTGGATTTTGTAAATAAAAGCTGGAACATTTGTCCTTATCTAAATCTGTGATGTTCAGAATTGGTTACCCCCCGCAGGCCGCATCAATGTTGCGAGATAAAATGTGCGCAATGCCTCAGATTCCTCTGGAGTTTCGGAAACATTGTAGGGGAATTTTAGAAATTAAGGTGATAAGAACTTTATTTAGACCCCCCCCTGCAGACACAGAAATGTGCCGGCTTCTGTGCCAAGATGTCACGGCTGATCACTCCAAAGAGACTTGCTGACCATGTCGACTTTCGCCTATACCTCACTTGGCCTACTTGTACCCTCCTCCTCTCCCTCCCAGGCCCTTCCTGTCATCCTGAAGAAGTCGGGCCCTGCTGGTTCTGTAGGTCCATCTCTGCCGTGGACCACTGTCGGGGAGGTGCTGGATCACATGGCAGATGCAGTGGTCAGTCACGTCGATAAGGAGCACCTTTTTGTCATGTGGGAGTGTCTGCAGGTGAGTGCATGTGATGTCATTTCCAAAATACGGCAGGCCTGTTAATTGGTCAAGTGATAATGATTTTTTTTTTGGATGGTACCTTGGGAGCCTGCTTGTTGACATGCTGCTTCATAGGGCTCCCTTGAGGAGGCGATGAGGCAGGCGGAGAGGAGTGAGGACAAAGGGGAGGCGTCCCAGCATGTGGAGAGGCTGCTGAATATCTACCAGCTCCTGATGGAGCACCGACAGGGGGCTAAGATAACTAGACCGGAGTCTGTCTGTGAGGTACGTTCTTAAACAGGTTTTTTAACTTGTTAAATTTCTTTGTATATTATTTGGTAACATGACGGTTAAGTGGGCGGCAGTGTTGTCTCACACCTTCGGGGTTGGGGGTTTGAATCCTGCCTCCACTCTGCATGTGTGGACTTTGCATGTTCTCCTCATGACAAGTGGGTTTCCTCCACTTACTCCAGTGCAGAGGTGGAGATTTTAGGCGCTGAGAGTACGAACCCAGACCAAGATTTTGTTTCAACCAACCAGACCAAAATCTTGGTCTGGGTTCGTACTCTCAGCGCCTAAAATCTCCACCTCTGCTTCAGTGTTCTCCTGCAGTTAGGCTGATCAGTCTCAGTGTGTAAGTGTGTATGTGCCCTGTATTGGACTGGGTGGAGTTAGGGCGATATGCACTGTAGTGGGGCACACCACATAATACTGTTCTGGTATACTATGGTTTGGTATACTTCAGGGCGATAAGCACTGTAGTGGGGCACACCACATAATACTGTTCTGGTATTCTATGGTTTGGTATACTTCAGGGCGATAAGCACTGTAGTGGCAGTGAAGAAACAAACAGCTCAGCAGCCACGACATCTTTTAAAAGAGGAGATCTTGTGGATAAACAAAGTAAAAAGATGTTGGTGGTGTGGCGCTACTTTTTGCAGTTTAAAGTCTGGCATATTTATTAAACATAAGGATATGCCAAATTTATAATGATTACTGACTTTTGGACTTCATAAAGTGCCTCATTAATATTTTAGGTGATTATTGCTATTGCGCAATATATAAATATGAAATCGCCCAGCCCTAGGTGGAGTGTCGTTGTTTATGATGATGGATGGTTGCGATCCCTTACCCTGTCTCACGCTTGCAGGCATCTTCTGTTCCATGACCTCCCCCCACCCCCAACTGACCCCCTCTGTGTGACCTTTAACCCCCAGACCCTGCTTCGGCTGGTTCCGCTGCCCTGGCTCGCCTACACCTGCCGTCAGTTGTTGCTGCAGGTGATGTCGACGCTCATGCAGAGAGAGAACGTTTCCCTGCCTGCCCCAGTAATCCAGGAAACCGTGAAAAAGGTGTGTTTTTGACTCTCTCTGTATGTTTCAGTGAAGGGTTTTTCATCACTATGACTGTGTGTCCCTCTTTAACTGTCACCCTGAGGAGGTCCCTGATCAGTGCATTGCCAGTTCTGGGCTCATTTGCTCGCTCGTTCGCTCACTCTTGTTTTTCAAATGCTTTCAGGTTTTCAGGAGTGGGCTGGACCAGGACCTCATCCTGCCCTTCGCCAAGGGAATGTTCGACATGAAACAGTTTGAACAGGTACGTGCTGATGAATGCTCCAGCCTTGCCAGGTATGTGATTCTTTGTTCATCTGGTGCGCAAATACCACATGATAATGCTGAGAATTTTTCAGGAGCAACATGATAAAACATCAGAAGCCAAATTGTTAGGAGGAGGCATTACTGCCCGCTTGACTGACTCTTTCCTCCGCCGGTATAGCTCTTCCTCCCCAGTATGCTGCTGTACCTGGAGCAGATGTTCAGCAATGATGACCCAATTACACGTCAGCTGGCGCTGGAGCTTCTAACCTGCCTGATCCTGGAGAAGGCGGAGCCTCCTGCTGATGGCTCCATGGCCTTCGAGAAGTACCCCTTGGTCTTCACCGGGCAGCATCTTTGGTTAGTTTGGCTCAGCCTGCTGTTGATTCCCCCGCACGGTTACTGGGGGCTTCTGCGCTGGTATGCTGTGGATACTTCAGATTCTTCAGCTTTAAATATTTCATAAAAACTTGCTTGGACATTTCTTGTAGGCTGAGTGGCACTAAAGACAAGAGGCTGCCCCGTTGTGGTAAAAACATGATCCCAGTCCCTCAGTATATCCTTTCTCTGGTGGACCTGCCAGAGGACCAGGCGCTCTCTGACCTCTCCCACCTCTGGGCGGCCCTCCTGGTCCTGCCTCATGTCAGGTGAGCTGCGCCCTTGGGTCAATTGCCTTTTGTACTTGCATCTGCCATCCTGCTGGTGGTCTCTGGTGTCATGTCAAGTCTTCGCTGTGTTTCAGGCCGCTGGATACGGGGATGGTCATCCCAGTCTTGACTAAACTCGTCAATCATTTACTGCACCGTGTGGAGAATGGGGCCTTGGGGAATGGTCAGTATCAACGTCGTTCAAGAAAAATGCAGTACTGACAATGTTTACTCTGAGGTCCTCAGTACAGTTTGTTCTAACACTGCTCTGGATTGGCTCCGATCTTTCCCAGGGGGTCTGTTTGTTGCCAGGCAAGCCCTTAGTTCTTTACTTAGCCTCAAGGAGTCTGCGGAAGTTCTGTCCCCGATTCCAGCTGAACGCATTCGGAGTGTGATCCAGTAAGTGGGACACTATTCACATGGCATTACCTCATGCTTTGTTTTGCATTTAATATCTGTTTGTTGGAGAAAGGTACAGAACCTGAATATTTCCCTCCTATCACTTGTCGCAGGAAGTTTCCCACCAACCTCTCCGCCCTTCTTCTGGCTGACCTCTACTACACCAGACAGTCCCTTGATGGCTGCTCCGCCCACCTGTCCCAGGATTCTTTGCTGGAACTGTACCAGATGTTGCACTCAAACTTGTCATCTAATGTGCCAAAGGTCCCCGATAATACAGACCTCGCTCTAATGGCCATTCACATTGCAAATGCAAAACCTGAATGTGATTCTTCTCCCGCAGATTCGGCTTCTTACACTGAGAGTTTTCTCCCATTTTGTGGCCGAGCTTCCAAAGAGGACTGAGGTAAATAACTGCCCACTGTTTCTGTATATTTATTCAGACGTCTCAAACTTCTGAGACACCTTCAGATACAAACGGTTATACCGGCATCGATATGTAAGAGTTTTTATGGGTTATTGGATCCCAGGGAGATTAACCTAAAATGTGCTGTGCTTCCAGGGTGAGGAGTCTCTGGAGACGCAGACTGTGTTTACGGTGTGTCTCCTGGCAGAGCTTGTCCCAGCCACGGTGCAGGACTACCGAGAGAAGCTGCTCCACTTGCGCAAGTTACGCTATGACCTGGCGCAGCCCACACTGCCCCTGGGAACCTTCCAAGAGGTACTGAATCCTCCTCCAGCTTCAGCAGGCCTATAGTGCTGCATGGGAATCGTCCTATTTTCACAACCCTGGCAGAGGGGATGCAGAGTCATCTGTTGCTTTGGTGATAAAGACATAGACCCCATGCTGTCACTCTCATAACAGTGTGTGCCCTTCTTGGCAGTGGATTCAAACTTTCATAGTCTGCATCCTTTAAGATAACTGCTCTTGTGGAGAGACATCTATAGTAGTTGAGTCATCTGTTCCGTGATGTTTCCCAGGTGCCTTTGCGGTATCTTATTGGGATGCTGTTCATAAACTTCAGCCACCTCTGGGATCCAGTGATTGAATTGCTAGTGTGAGTACCACAGCACCCTCCCCGGCAGTAGCCTCGACTCTGAAGTCATATATGTGCCTCTCCACCACTTGCTCAGCGTGGTCTGAAGTGTGTCTCTCAATGACAGATCTTACGCCAAAGACATGGAGAACAAGAGTTTCTGGAAAGTTTTCTATGAGCATTTAGAGATGGTGGCCCTTTTAGCTGGTAAGCATTCAAGTGTAACTAACTTTGATGAAGTTTGTGTGATCTGTATTTATTAACAATGCAGTGTTAGAGATCCCACAACTGTCGTGCTTGTGTTTTTGTTTCTCAGAGAAAGAGCTCCTAGAAAATGATGAAGATGATGGTGATGGCGGCAGAGAGCCTGCCGGCGGAGAAACGGGGGCAAACTTGCATCATGGCGAGGACGTGGTTCAAAGCGGGGACGTGGGCGTTCTGTTCCTCAGGCAGCTGGGCCAGGCCGCAGCCTTAGATGAGCGCACAGACTTTACCAACTTCCGCTTCCTGCTCTGGAAAGCTATGGCCCAGTTCCCTGAACGGGTGGAGCCACGTAGCCGCGAGCTGAGTCCTCTGCTGCTCCGATTTATCAGGTGGCTCCTCACTGCATCTTCACTGCGGTCTCCCTGTTGCCCATGGCTGGGACTCTATCTAGTCCAGCATTGGACAGTCCAGTCCTTGGTTTTAGTTAGAGAAGTTCGATTCAGACCTAAAGAATCTTACTGTACTCTACCACAGTTTTAGGAACTATTAGATGAAGCCTAGTGGTCAGCCTGAAACTGATGCACATATCTTTGATCCTTCTGCCCACTAACAGCCAGGAATATTACCGAGCGGACCAACTGGTGGCTCCCACTCAGGACCTGAAGAGGAGAACCGGCTCCGTCCCACAGCCCGAGGAGCCAGGTGCTGAGGCTGGCATGAAAGAGCAAGACGACGAGCGAGATCCTGAGGAAGAGACCAAGCAGACTGAGAAGAGGGTCCCAAGAAGAGCAGCAACCAAGTAAGACTTCCTTTCTGTGACTCTGTTAGCGTCATGGTAAGTGATGCTGCTTGGCTGCTGCAGTCATTCTACTGTTTGCTGGCATTAAGCTGTCCTTGTATGGCTATCAGCCCTGAGGATTCACCACAAAAGCATCAGGCTCCCCCTGAAGCCTGAGCGCCAGCCCACCCCATCCTTGTCCTCCCCCAGTAAGGCCCCTGAGCCCAGTGCCAAGAACAGCATTAACAGGCATAATCTCTGTTAGTACAAAGTACAGCATGTTCCTATAATGCTAAGATCAGTCATGACGTACAAATAGTCAACAACCACCGGTATCTGCAGAGTCCCCACTGTCATCATAGTGGTACCTATATCTGCTTTCAGAACGTCCTGGGACTCTGTGTCTTTGGAATTCCTGTTTTTCTCATGATGGAAAGGATAGGGTGTGCTTCATCTCAGGGGGTAAATCAGTCTGGTTTGACATCTGCCTCATTCTGCCCTGGATTTTTCCATAAACAGTATAACGCCATCCTTCTCAATGTAGGATCTCGTACAACAAATTGTTTTTAGCTAATGATTTTATTGCACACAAGCTGGTCTCTATGCTTCCTACCGAATCATGGTTAGATATCTGTAGTGAAAAATTAGAGTCTAGCTTCTTTATAGATGCACTCCAGCACAGTCGTTAGGCGATTCAGATTCCTTGGACTTTGTCTGCATTGTGACAAAAGGAACACCTTCGATTTTATTGCCATCTACGAACATAAATACTCAATAGCAGATTCTCAAAACATTTCTGTGCTGCTATCAGGTTTTACTACTGATTACCTGATTTGTTATCCTGGATGATTTTAATTTGCACACAGCTACTGCCAGAGAACTTCTTGCTATTTTGGAAATGTTTAATTTGACACAACATGTGAAGGAGCCTCTTTGTACTTGAGAAAATTCACTGTGCTTTATCAGTAAGGCTCTTGGTGTTCCTACTATTAATGTTTATCTGACCGCTTCTGTGTTTTCTTTGACATTTCGCTTTGTCCAAGTATCCAAAACAGGCTATTGTCTGTTCAAAAAGTACATAAAAGAAATTACTAAACGATTAAAAACCTGTCTGAAATTTGCTCTTCATGGGCCTGGTTAAGTCATCCTCAGTTAACTGAGAAACTTTTTAAACATGAATGTCTGTCTAAACGACTTTGTCTGGCTTCTGACATCACAAAAGTGATACTGCTCTCAGGAAATTGATAAATGACACCGTCCCTGAATACTGATGCCGGTTAAGTAACAGTCCTGGTGTTGTTTGGACCTCAATGCAGCTTTTGATACTGTCGACAATAAAATACAGGTTGGAAAACGGGAGTATCAGAGATGGTCCTTGGGTGTTTCAGGGATATTTTGTCACTGTCGGCAATTTATGATGAGTCCTTTTTTTTCCCAATTTTTAGGCGCTTCTGCTATGCCTCATTCTGCAAGGCTGCCTATAACATGACACCCAGATGTATTTAACTGTTACTTAAAGACCAAGGTCCTATAAACTCGCTGTTGATATGTGGAAATAGACACAACTAAGCTTCCTTAAAGAAAGACAAAACTTCATATAAATAGGGAAGGCTTAGATTTAGTGCGTACCTTATATTTACATTATTTAGCAAACATTTTTATTTAAAACACTTTATCCTTGCGAAAGCAGGGTCAGACAGTCCCTGAGGAAATTGGGGATTAACAGCCTTGCTCAACGGCCCAGCGGTAACGTCACTCTGCCAACCCTGGGATATGAACGAACAACCATCCGATCACAGACACGGCAGCCTAACCCGCTTAGCCACACACTGCCACCATCTTAGTTCTAAGGTTCTGAAGATAACAGCTCAGGTCATAAATCTGCAATTTTTTCATTTGTCCACACATACATTATTATTACTTTATTATTATGTTATTGTTGTGTTCTGTATTAAACTTTTTTCAAGATGCCGGCTGTATTGTGTTTCAGAGGCAGGCTAGTTGCATAACTAGTCGACAAGGAACACATTTGCAAGTCCTGCACCATCAGTCAGTCAATCAATTTTATGTTGTATAGCACATTTTCACACCATTATATTGTCTCAAAGCGCTTCACATGATCTCTGCCCAAAGCCCCCAGTGAGCAAGCCAGAGGTGACAGTGGCAAGGAAAAACTCCCTAGAAGGAAGATACCTTGGCAGGAACCAGATTCAAAAGGGGAGGGCCATCCTCCAGGGGCCGGCAGTCGTAGTCAAATGAACAGGATGACAAAACCCTAATTCACGCTGTCCAAACCTTAAGATTTGAGTCTCAATGCAGGGGTCAGGCAGGTGCTGGTGCTGCAGGATGGCAGGGTTTGTAGTGTTACAGCAGTAGGGAAGAAAGGAGAGACTTCACAGGGACAAGGACGGGCAGGACGGATGGGTGTCACTGGTAGTGGAGGGATCGCAGACAGTAGGGTAGGCAGATTATCTTGGCTTTACCATACCATACCAAAAGTATGGTACCTGGTGCAGTGGAAAAGGGCCCTTAGATCCTTGATCAACTTCTACAATACTAAAATAATACAATAATAAAATGGTTTGTTGTCATTTTATGGCCTGTAGCTAAAACCGGCTCCTCAGGTTCCTTACGTGCCCCAGTATTCTTTCCCCTTTTTTTTATCCCCTCTGTCTTTCACATAAAGTACATCGAATTGCTTCATATATGGACATATGCTCCATAAATAAGCTTGCCTTGCCTTGTGCTTGCAGGCAGCTTATTGCACATCTGAAAGTGTTCGCCAGATTCACCAACCCGCGCTCATTGTACCTGGAGCCCAGCCTAAATAAGCTCTACATGCAGGTACGTTCACCTGCGTTCTCTGTCCCACTTCACTCCTCCCTGATAGCTGCTACATTCATGTCTCACTGGGTTCTTTTTTCTTTTCTTTTCTTTTATCCTACCAAATTTTAGCTGCTTTGCCATCAGGACCAGAACATCCAGAAGATGGCCCTGGAATGTGTTCTCACCTACAAGGATCCCCACATTATGCCCTACAAGTAAGTTGGAAGGTCTTGACACGTGAAGTTGTGCACAAACTCTTTTAAAATATGAGTTTACAGCAGTTCCTCAACCTTTTTTTTTTTTTTAAATCCAAGGACCCTCGGTGTCCAGGAAAACATGTTTGAGCCCCCCTACACAGGCTATGATATTGTTTCTGTTGTATGCGTTCTGCAATAGTAACAAAAATTGCCAGTGTTTATTAATATACATATTTTACGTATGTAACATATATTAATTTGGGTACATTGCCAAACCATGTCATTTCTTTGAAATATCACTCATAAGGTTACACTTCACTGTCCATCAACATTCTTTTTCTGAGTTTATGATAATGCTCTCAAAACAGAAGGTGAATGTTTATGAACAAAAAAACATCTAATCTAAAACCTATCTGGCAAATCAATTAGCTTCCCCTGTGAAGGTGGTAACTGAATTGTTTTATTTTAGCTCTGAGTTCTGTGATTCTGTGGAGAATCACCAAGGAAGCTCTCTCACTATTTACAATCAGTACTATAGGTTTCTATTCATTTTTTTTATAGAAGTCCTAATCTTAACACACAAAGTATATCGGCATAAATGGTATTGCATCACCCTATATCGTGTTCTGAAAAAAATATCGATATACCACAAACATTCAATATAAGGTACTGGCCAGTCCTAGCTTTAGCAATGTCTTTTTTTTCTGTGCTGTGCCCCCCCCCCCCCACCTCCCAGTTGAGAGCCCCTGGTTAACTTTTCATAAAGAGACAGGAATCAACAAAACATTTATTTGTTTGATGCGCATATGCTTCACAATCTGGCCTATTTTTGAGAACCTGAAAAAAAACTGAGAAACAAGTTTCTAGAGGGGCTCTCTGTTCTCTTTGACCTTCTCCAGTTTCCACTGCCTCCCGCAAAGAAATTTAGAACCTGAAAATTTTCCAAATGCTCGGAACAGAGGGTCTGGCATCAGATTACTGACAATGCAGCTCTGTTCATTTGTCATTCACCTACAAAAGATGGCGAAGGTGAATGCCTGTTCTGTTTGAGTCATTAAATGGAAATGGGAATACCACCCAGAAAATGGTCTAGAGCTTTTCACAGTGAAATGAGTTGCAAAAAAACGTATGTTAACTTTGGTTGCCTTGTCAAATGTGATGACGTGTAATGTGTGTCCGAAGGTCAGCAGGGTAGCATGGTTAGCATGGTTATGTGTCTTTTTCAGGGTGAATGTAAATGTCCATGACAGTAGTTGAATGTTTCAATGTCTCTGCAGGGAGAACCTTGAGAACCTTTTAGATGACAAACGGTTCAAGGAGGAGATAACGCATTTCAACATCTCCGAGGATGGGGCTGTGGTGGACGCCTCTCACAGGCCACGTCTTATTCCGGTACTGTTGAGGTGAGTGCTCCCTGTCTATCCCTTTGTAGGAAATCCTGATGGAGTCTATGGTGTTTTTTTTTTTTTTTTTTTTTAAACCTTGCCGTGACGTAATTTCTGCAGGATCCTCTACGGACGAATGCGCAGTAAGACGGGCAGCAGGTCGCAGGGCAAGGCCTGTGCCACTGCTCGCTCCTCCATCGTGCTGCGATTCCTGGCCGGCTGCTTGCCGGAGGAGATGGGCATGTTTATCGACTTGTTGCTGGAGCCTGTGAGTCACTATAGCCAAGGTATGGTGACTGACTGCCTAACCCTACAGCCTACCCCGGGCTACCCCGTTTTTTCAGGTTGCCCCTAAAGCCAACATGAAGCTCCTATAATGTTTTCCAAAGTACACCTTCTGCCCCCTCTCATTTCTGTATCCTGTACTTTTCATTCTTTTTAGATAGATAGACAGATAAGACATTATTGATCCCACACTGGCGAAATTTACTTGTTGCAACAGCCAGTACATGAAAAGCAATAGAAAAGAAACAGACCAAAAAAAATACTGTAACAATACAATAAATAATAAAATTAGTGCACACAATTACACATATTGCACTGACCCTACATACATACACACATACACTCAGATTGCACCGAGTGATGTAAGTATAGTTGTATGCCAATGCAGCTGATATTGCACAATATACAGAATAGTGACATAATTTATGAACTTTTGACTGCAGTATTGCATTGAGATGCCTCCATGCTAAATAATGAAGCAATCATGTGCCCAGCTGTTTCGGTAGGATGTTCCCTGAAACCTGTGCTGAGATCACATGAGTGGTGTTTTCTCCAGGGTCATGTCTGGCTGCGGTGCAGTGGGCTTCTGGGAACACGGAGGCCTCTGCCGTCCTGCCCCTCGGCCGGCAGCACGGTCTGCTCAACATGGTGGACGTGCTGATCCACAAGCTGGGACATCTAGTCTGGCAGCACCTGGCCAGAGTGCTGCAGATTCTGCTGTGCCTCACTGCCTCTGTGTCTACCCTCTTGGAGCAGAGAGACCAGGCACGTGCAAGAAGGAATGACCTGCTGAGTATCAGGTGTTGACATAGCGAGGATCAGGATTGTAACCGTACTGCTTTTCATGTTGCCTGTACAGCTCAAGACGGGATGCATCAACCCACTGAAGAACCTGAGGCGTCTAGGTGTCCTCCGCGTTCAGGACTACTTTGCTAGATTCGAGACCTACAGCTTCAGTGCAGAAGAGATAGATTCCATCTTTGAGGCAGTGGTGTGGCCTCAGGTATGACAGCTAAATCAGCCCGTGTGACTATCTTCAGCAAATGGCCCTCCTGTATCTGACATCTGATACCCCCCCAGATATGTCGGCTGCCCTTTGAGAGTACCTACACACCTACCCCACTACTGAAGCTCATACACGTGTGGGCCAAGAATGAGAGGTGAGTGCCTGTGTCTGCTGAATTGCACGATGGCGTACGTCTGATGTTGGAACAAACGTCTTTCTTCCGCTTTTGATCGTTGTGTTTCTCAGGTTCTTCCCCTTGCTGATGAAGCAGAGACCCGGTCGCCCCGAGAGCGACATCCTACTGAACGTCTTCGCCCTGCTCTCTGCCAAGAATGTGTCTCCGGCCACTATCGCCATGGTGATGGACATAGCGGAAAGCCTGGTGATCACTCCTGACTTTGTCCCCAAGGAGACAGAGTTACTATTGATTGTGAATGGCTGCGTGTTCCCCCAGCCCAGTGAAGGGTCTAACATTGACGCAGGTAATGACTCTGTCTACTTCCTGACCTTGGTCTTAAGGTACCTGTTTCCTCCACACTTGAATTTTGGCCTGTGCATGAATCAGTAATATACTGATTTATTTTTGGTCTTTTTGGAGAAACAGTACAAAATATCAAAAACGTCTTCCACAACATCATGATAATTATCTTAACGACCCTTCTCCCCTAGACTCCTTGACCCTGGGTTCGAAGCTTCTGCTCCCCCATATTTCCATGCTGTTGCAGTATCTCAGCAGCGTTGTCAGTAACTCTGACCGCTTGAAGAAGAAGAAATTCAGGGAGCAAGTCAGCAAAGAACTAAATATCCTCTCTAAGTAAGTGTCATTCTCAATATTCCTGTAGTCGCTAAATCCATCTCTTGCTCTGAAGCTATTGCATTCTGTAAGATTCTAGCCAAAGACTAATGACTGAACCTATTTAACTTATTCCTGGGTAGTATAATGAATCCCGTTGCCCCCATAGACTGGCAGTGTACGGTTTAGTTCATTGTACATGTCCAGGATCAGTAGGTGTTGTGTGATTCCAAAAATTCCTGTTGTTTTTCTTTGTTCTAGGATCAGTAGGTTTGTGAGAGACAAAGAGCAGAGCTCCATGCTCATTAATCTCTTGCTACCACACCTGTACAAACCCGGGACCCCCCAGGTACCCTTTTACAGTGACCGTCCTATGTCCTCCTATATCATCCGATTTTGAGTTTTCCCGCATTACCTGCTCGTCTTGATTCCCCCCCCAGGAGACTCAGATGGATATCCTGGAGACAGTCCAGAACCTGCTGAGGCAATGTGCAGACCCGCGCGTCTTCCTGAAACCCCTGAGTCGTCTCTTCTCCATCATCCATCAGAAGCTTCCCCGCCAGGCCCTCTGCTCCGTCTTCCAGGTGAGCAGCTCCGGCCAAGGCCTTTCTTTTGAAACCTCCAGGCTTCAGTTACTTGGCTGTCCTGAAGGTCCAGTATCTTCTCTACCAGCTCCATCCCCAAAATCCTATAGCCCCAATGCTATTGTGCCCCAGCTTTTCAGGTGGGGGGGTCTGACATTATGCTTCTAGAGTAGCAGTGCCTGACCTGTGCTTTTTGTTTCCATAGACGGTGTCAGACCTAAACAGTGAGCTGAAGTACATCACGGACATGGCCACGCAGGTATCCGCTCTCTCCGTCCCCCATCCATGTTCACGTCTCTGTTAGGAGATTTGTCATGTGACCGCTTATGGTCCTCCTCCAGCTTAACGCCTTTGACAGCCGCCACTTGGATGAGATCCACTTCGATGTGCGTTTGACAGCCTTTCAGGCTGCAACGAGGCACATCCAGCAGATGGAGACCCTGGACCTCAACTACCTGCAGGCCCTTATGCACAACTGCTTCTACTCCTTTGAGGTCTGTCTTGCCTGCAGCTTACTCAGATTTTGCCCCTACTTTTGAGTGAAGACGTGGGCCTTTCTCAGTTGGGGACACGGAATGATTAGCAACCTGCGTTAGAGACCATGGTTTATCTCAGATGTCAATGGAATCCATTATGAAATGAGGCTTCATTCGCCATTTGCACAAGTACATTGGAATTTAGCATTTTCATGTATCCAACCTTGCACTCCTTTGAGACACGCATACACAGTTGAGAGTAAAGCTTGGTGTCCCTGGAGCATTCTGAGGGGGGGGGGGGGGGTCCAACAGACATGGCACTATCCTGCAGAGGACGGGATTCGAACCAGTGACCTTTCAATCACAGGCACGGCGGCCGAACCTGCTGAGCTACACATGGCATTGAGTTCAGAGATAGAAGGACTGGTTTCAGATATGTTGGTTGGTAGCAACAATAACCTTGCTAATGGATCATATTGGAGTTGTACTGAGCCTCGGACCCCTACCTGTCTCATCCCACAGATTGGGGACATGTCCTTGGCCGACAGTGCTACTGTGTGTCTGACAGCGGTCACCAAACGGCTATCCGAGATAGAGCACAGCGAGGAGGTATTCAAAGAGGTGGTGCGACACACACTGCTGGAGGCAGTGCGGCGAGGTCTCCGGAGCAAAATCGAGGTGGGGTCCGCACACACGTGTTTCTCACACCATTTCTGTTCAAGATCAGCCACTTTTTCTTATGAATCGGTGTCCGCCTGCCTTCAGACTGTCCAGCAGGATTACACCACGGTCCTGTCTTCCCTGATTCGCTGTTTTCCCAACTGCCCGGAGTTCCGAGACCTGTTGCAACTCACCAACTACACCGACCCGGAATCCGACTTCTTTGAGCACATGAAGCACATCCAGGTAGGAAATCTGGAATTCTGGGGTGGCGATTTCAGCCCCAATTGATTGCTCAGCCTTCTGAAATCCTTGCTCTATACCGGCAAGTTTGCAAATTTTCTTGTCCTTCTTGATCATTCCCTCAGATCCACAGGAGAGGGCGTGCGCTCAGGAAGTTTGCAAAGCAGCTGACGGAAGGGACCGTGGTGATGTCATCCCGGTCCCTACAGAACTACATCATGCCCTATGCGATGACGGCTCTCTTCAGTGAAAAGATGCTCAAGGTAGCATCTGCTCTGTGTATTCTGGAGGGAAGATGCGTGCGTCTGTGTGTCTGTCTATTAACTGTGTCCATGTTTCTACAGTACGAGAACGTGACCTCGGCATCTATAGAGGTTCTTGGAGCTGTGTGCAGATGTCTCACCTGGTCCAAGTACTTGTATTACCTCAAGCACTTCATCCACGTTCTGCAGACTGGACAAGCTGAACAGAAACTGGCTGTCAGGCAAGTGTCCTCCTGTGTGGGTTAGGGTTCTGCACATGAAGTGCATTTTCCACTGACTGATTTCTCTTTCCCCTACAGTTTGCTGGTGATTGTTTTAGACGCGTTCCACTTTGACCACCAAACAATGAGCAAAGAGATTGAAGCGGCAAAAAGCAAAGAGGCTGATGGTAAGTGAGAACGGGCATTAGCCATAACGCTGTAGTACTTTCAGGTGCCGATATGCGTCATATGTGTTGCGTTTGTTTCTGTGAATTTGGCCTCAAGCGACGTCACACGTCTGGTGCCATTAACCAGTTACACTCTCATCCTGCTGGTGTCTGTGGCTTTGAAGCAGAAGGTGAGGAAGATGAGGAGTTGGCCATGGACACAGGTGAAAGTGACATTGAGGAGGCTGTGGAGACAGATGTCCTGGAGACGGTCACCATGGAGACAGAAACCGCCAAGACAGACTGTGGGAGCACAAAACTGACATCTAAACCCCCAACCTCAGCAATGACAGAGCAGCCTGTGAAGACCGTACCCACTGGGCTTCCCCAGAGCAGGGAGGAGCTGGAGGTTCTGATAACCTCCATCCGCCACACTGTCACTGAGAAGATCCTGCCCAAGCTGCACAAGTGCCTGACAGCCAGGGTGAGTTTGGTGCACGCTGATGTCACTGGCACAAATGTGTTTAGGTAGTCTAATAGAACAGTGTTTCCCAAACTAGTATTTTTGTTTTATCCCAGTTCCCAGAACACCTGACCCAAGCAGTCAGGAGCTCTAAATACCTTACAGGTGTGTTGGGAACTGGGATAAAACAAAAATCTGCATCTGTCCAGTGTGCCCTGAGGACTGGTTTGGGAATCATTTCTATAGAATGAGCAGTGTCGGATCGTCTACCATTTCAATGAACTGAGAGAGAACCTTACTCTCTGGTTTGGGAATCATTTCTATAGAATGAGCTGTGTCGGATCGTCTACCATTTCAATGAACTGAGAGAGAACCTTACTCTCTGGTTTGGGAATCATTTCTATAGAATGAGCTGTGTCGGATCGTCTACCATTTCAATGAACTGAGAGAGAACCTTACTCTCTGGTTTGGGAATCATTTCTATAGAATGAGC
>JAODLD010000001.1:10908775-10968733 GCA_026781065.1 Mormyrops boulengeri | reverse complement strand
CCCCACCACCACCACCACCACCACCTTTAGCTACTCCACCTGAGTCTAAAGAAGTCGATGGTCAACTCATCTGAAACGACCACCTTGGAGATGCTGGATCCGTTTGTTCCCCTGCTGCTGGATTGCTTGAACTCCATGCACGTCAAGGTAAGGACCTGCCTCAGTGCTGCCCTCAGCTGGTTGGGGGTTGGTGACTAGGATGCACTGGCTCCTGTCGACAGTCAGTTGCTTGAACAAGCTCATTTGCATGCTACTGCAAGAGCTGGAACTGCTGTGCACAGTGCATGTGCGAATGTAACACAAGGAGACACTGTGCTACTGGTGTGTGTTTGTGTGAGCAGGTGATAACGGAAGCCCTGCAGGCCTTCACGTGGGTCCTGAAGTTCCCTCTGCCATCACTTGTGGATAGCTCAGACCAGCTGACCAAGATGCTCTTCGTCCTGCTGAAAGACTATGCCAAGGCTGGTGCAGCCCGTGGAGAGAACTTCAATCTGGTTGTCAACTGCTTTAAGGTGATTCAGTGGTCACCAGGCCCCACTTCTACAGTACATACATGCCATGGACATTTGTTTGTCTTCAGTTCTATATAGCTCTATCATCGCTGCGCATGAACTTCAAAGAAATTTAGACAAATGCATTTAGCTTGTAGTTTCATGCTATTGGACACTTAACTACTTGAGCTAACTGTTTTACCTGCTTCCTGTTTGTTATTTATCGTTGTTACCTTGTTTCTGGGAGTCATTGTCTTTTGTCCCCTTCTCTCTCTCTGCCAGACCATTTCCATCTTCGTGAAGTGCGCAAAAAAACAACCGATTTCTCAGAAGCAATTGCAGGTGTTGCTGGGATATGCTGAGGAGGACATCTATGACCGATCTCGTCAAGCCACTGCCTTTGGCCTACTGAAGGTAACCCCAGTAACAAGAATGTTCCTCACCTGTTCATGCCTTCTGTGACTCAACATGAATGAATTTATGTTCCTGTTAGAACATAAGAAATTTACAAAGAGGAGGCTGTTCGGCCCATCAAGCTCGCTTGGAGAGAACTCAATTAATAGCTCAGAGTTGTTAAAATCTTATCTAGCCCTGATTTAAAGGAGCCCAAGGTTTTAGCTTGCGCTACGCTAGCAGGAAGACTATTCCATACTCCAACTACACGCTGTGTAAAGAAGTGTTTTCTCAAATCGAATTTAAAATGTTCTCCCGCTAATTTTCACCTATGGCCACGAATATTGAAGTAACTATTTGGTTGAACAACATCCAGACCTGTTAGAATCTTATATACCTGGATCATGTCCCCCCTTAGTCTCCTTTGGTCGAGGCTGAACAGGTTCAGCTCCGCTAACCTCTCCTGTTTTCTGTGAACTGTTCTCTGCTGCAGGCTATTCTCTCGAGAAAGCTGGTGGTCCCTGAAATGGAAGACGTGTTAAAGAAAGTGGCCAAATTGTCCATCACTGGTCCGAATGGACAAGTCAGGTTGCAGTGTAGACAGGTGTGAAAGCCTCTTGGGTGGGTTGACTTGACTGTGAAGGTGATGCTGAGTATCAGTGGGATTAAATGTTTTTCCTACCCCAGATTTACATGAAGTACCTCCTGGATTATCCCCTGGGGAAGAAGCTGAAGGCACACTTGGATTTTGTAGTGGCACAACTGACGTAAGGCAGAACCATGTGTACTATGCTTTGACCTTTATGGTAAGGTTGCTGTGATTATTGAAGAGCACTCCTGTAGTCTTATGACTAACTTCACCTACTTGTTTCTTTCAGCTATGCGTATGACACGGGGAGAGAGTCTACTCTGGAAATGTTGGCCTACATAATCCAGACCTTCCCCCTGGTATTCTTGTATTTCATTTACTTAACGTGTTTAGTGGCCACATCCAAAATCACAAGTGTTTCTAAGGTAGCTTCCTCAATCCTCCTCGTCTTTGTCTCTGCTAGGACCTGCTGCATGAACATTGCGGCCTGTTCTTTGTGCCTCTGGCGTTGTCCGTGGTCAATGACGACTCCCCAGGCTGTAAGAAGATGGCAGCACTGGTGATAAAATCCCTGCTGGGAAAAATCGACCTGGATCACCAGAACAACATGTATGCTCTTGTCAACACCTGGCTCTCCAGTGACAAGGCGAGCAGTTTTGATCATCTCCTACCATGTACATTTTTATCTGACCAGCATCTGACTAGGAATCAGAGCAGAAGGTAAAGAAGATGGTGGCCTACCCTTGACCCCTAAAATAACCATAGTCTCTTCTGCTTTAAGGTGTCCCATCAGCGACTGGGGGCACAGCTCTGTGGACTCTTTGTGGAGGTGGAGGGGATGCAGTTTGCTCATCGCCTCGGTGCCCTGCTTCCGCTCATCGAGAGAGAGATCAACCCCGACAACTACGAAGACGTGGGTTCCTCATAAGCATGCTAAGATAGACATAAATGGACAAAATGGCCACCAGGAGTAACTCAGTCCTGCTGAGATGTTCAGATCAATTCTGTTTTTTTATACAGCACCCCTGGTACTACAAACTGATCTGATACCTTACAAATTAGTCCAATTGATAAGGGATGATTAAAATGTTGTATGTCCATTGATCGATTGTAACAAAGCTTATACATCATAAATCAGTGAGTGAATGCAGTGGCCTTGGTGCAGGATTTGTAGACGTGTTGCAGGTTAGATTGATAGCCGTATCCATATGTGCACATGGGTGAAAAGGTTGTCTGTATCCATCAGATTGACGAAGAAGCAGATGAGAAGGCTGCTGACAGAATGCTCTTTAGCTTCCTGGTGCTTCTGACGAAGCTCATCAAGGACTGCAACTTCCTTCAACTGCACGAACCGAGTGAAACCCTCACCAACGTGTGGAGTAAGACCAAGGGCACATACCCCCTTGCAGTACCTGAAGCATGAAACATGAACCTTTAGCATTTAAGTGTTATGGCGGTATGCATTTTGGCAGCTGGTGTAAAGCAGTAGAAAGCGGAGGTGTTACACATATTCTTTATGGTCTGAGATAGATCAGTGGACATGATGTTCTCCTGCTTCTCCTTCAGGTCACATTCATGCTCATCTGCGCTATCCTCACTTCTGGGTGTGGCTGACCGCCTCCCAGGTTCTTGGACAACTGTTTGCGGCCCACAAACCAGAGGAGCTGGTCGGCCGGTGGAGAGATCAACAGGACGGAAACCCAGTGACTGGGCCTGTTGCCACAATTTTCCTGGTAACTGACCTTGACAAGAAGGTAAGATACAAGATGCGTAAATGTGCTTCACCAGTATTTGCTGCTAGGTGTGTACTGTTGTATCCTCAGGGAAACTTTTATTTTTAACATTTCACTAAGTCAAAATAGCACATATCAAATCACCCATGATAAATTGGTTTGAGAGATGTTTTGCATGCGCTGCTTTTGAAGTCAAAAACAATGTACAGTGGTATTAAATAACAGTTCCATATCCTGGCAATTTTCCGGCATCCAAAACTCTGCTCATACAAAACTCTCATTCATATCTGACCTTATCTGAAGGGTTTTGGATGTCAGGGCACTGAGGCTCCAGCAGTAACCCTTATTCACTTTTTCTCCCTCCTCCTCTCAGATGAGGGAGCTCGTCCTATGCTTCTGTCACCAGCTCCAGTCTAAGTTTCTTGATGCGTCAATGGGCGAGCAGGTAGGAAGTCTCTGGGATATCTTTTATCCTGATTGATTCACACAAGGCCTGGGAATGGAATGTTTGGCATCACTCGATGAAAGACAGAGGGTTCTATTACCATAGCAACAATTGCAGGACTCTATTGACCTTCAGAACAATCATGCCTTGTTCCATAACATTGCCATATTTTAAGTTAGATCATTTTTGGTAGAATTAAGGTTTGTGCGTCTTTAGAAAAGTTTGTGGATTTAGTGTATGGCTCTTAGATTCCCTCGTTATTATAAAAGAAGTCCACTGATTATACAGTCTATTTTAATAGTGAGAATTCATTAATTAATATTAAATAACAAATGATTGCCTTGTTAGTTTATCTTTTTCTGAAGACTGTGTTGTACAGGGAGCATCATGGAACTATCAGTCTTGCTTGTCTGAAAACTAAAGAACAGTGGAGACCGATATGCATACCTGACTAAAATGTTATATCGACAGACAGGGGTGTTGCACACTCACACACTGCAGTGGGGATTACAGTTCATAAAACGTACAAAGATGTATATTGACCATTTGTCTTGTTACTACATTTCATTATTATATTATGAATTTGTGTAAGGCTTGGGTTACATTCTACTGAATATCTCCAGATGCGTCACTGGTTATGAATGCTCTGATTGCACGGCATCTCTGGTGTAAGCAGAGGGATTTTAAATGTTATCCATTTGAATTTTTAGTTGATGAATCAGATCTTCTGCATTTCATGTACAATTCAGACCAAAATACAGCCTAATACAGCTACTCCCACAGATATTAAATCTGTCCACTTGCCCACGCTGTTTCCTTCTGTTCCAAGGTAATAAAGAATCTGCTGTTTGTGGCGAAGGTGATCTACCTGATCTCACCAGAGTCTGAGACGGCCAATGGCGAGGGGGATAAAGAGCACGAGGAAGATGAGGAAAAAGAAGATGATGATGAGCTGAAGAAGAAGAGGCCTCCCTCCTTACTGTGGGTGATGAAAAAGCTGTCCGTCTTGGCAAAAAGGGAGGCGGCAGATACGCCCAAAGTTCCACTGAAGGTGACTGCAGTCTTACTCGAAGAAAAAGAGCCTGGTAGCAACCAGCCAGCCCGTCCTGGTAGACTTGTTTACTGTGAGACTTTGGTTATGGACTGGTGTGTGTCTGTCTTGGCAGAGAACGTGTGTGTTTAAATTCTTGGGTGCCATGGCGATGGACCTGGGCAAAGAGAGGATCGGGCCGTACCTCACCACCATCATCGCACCGCTCTTCAGAGAGCTGGAGAGTACTTATGCTGAGCAAGGTGGGACATCAGAGGGGTGTCTAAGGGTTTGCTTAATTAGGCTTGATTGGGGTAGGGTGAAAATTCTAGTCAGAGCTACTGTTGCAAAATAGGAATGTGTTTCTTCATTATCAAATTGACCAAAATTATTTTTAAACCAATTAGGAAAGTAAACCAAATGAAGTAGCAGCTGTTTGGAGCTAATTTATTCAGAAATTAAAAAGATGGTATTAATGAAGCCAACTGCTCACTCAAGTCTGGCATAAGATTTTTTTCTGGAAGAGAACAGTAAACGGTAGATCCCCAGGATGAGACCAAGACATGATCAGTGTCTATGAAGGATGTCTTTTTGCTGCTGAAGTTAACAAGAACCTTGTAGGATTGCGGCCACAGCCATATAGCAACATAGTCTGCTATGGTCTTTGTCCCAGACCCCACCCTGAAGAACCTGTCCCAGGAGCTGATTGATCTGCTGAAGAAGCAGGTGGGCCTGGAGGACTTCTCTCTGGCCTTTGCTGCTGTGCAGAAGGAGGCCACACAAAGAAGGGCAACACGCAAGAGGCACAGGGCAATGCAGGTGAGTCACGGGGCAATGCAGGCGAGTCGCCTAAACAGCATGACCTTATTTTGGTCTCAATGAAAGTGAACAGGAGTTTTCAGGGTGGAGATCATTGCATCTACTATGATACACAAAATTAGAAGCATGTCTATTTAGGAATGTGCTATCACAAGTCATCTTTGTGAATGCGAGCCGAATGATTGAATGGCTGAATCCTGACCCGTAAACAAGCTCAATTCATAATCACTTCTCTTGCTCTGATAGGCTGTCGCCAACCCTGATGTTGCAGCCAAGAGAAAGCTAAAGAAGCACCAGAGTAAGATCGTGGCCAAAAAGAGAAAGATTGAGTTTCTGCGGCCGGGATACAAGGCAAAGAAGAGTCGCAGTCATACGTTAAGGGACTTGGCCATAATGCAGTGAGAATCTTCATGCCCAGACAGTCCCTGTGAATTAGGTTAAACCATCATGTGGACCAGTACTCGACATCAGAGGTTTGAGGAATGACATGTAAAGTTGCAACTGCTATTGAAATTTTTTTTTTTTTTATTAAAGATGATTGCTCTGTACAATTGTCAATGAGTTGTGATGGTGTGACGTAAGATTACCTGCACTGAGCGCTATGTACTAAAATTGGACAAATGTGAAGCTTGGAGATCTCCTGGTGGACACAATACAACACACACCTGAGTCCAGGAATGAATACTGAACAATAAAACAGGCCGTGTTTTGAAACTGAATAACCCTTTTGATTTATTCAGTGTGAATTCATGTAAATTTCCAAGTCCACGTTTAAGCCGATAAATAAATATGCAGAAAAGGTGTGGAAAACCATTCAAAACAGTTAGTGTCAACTAAAGCAGAGCAAAACTGCAGTCCTAAGACCTCAGTGCAAAGAATGAAATCTGACCACACAACTCAATAAATCTTGCACATGGAAATTAAAAAGGAATTGGTACCCATACAAAAGACTGACACGAAGTGCCGGGACAGCTGTTTAACCTGGAGACTGTGCACCTCCCAACACCTTGCTACTGTAATGTCCTTCCTCTGCAACAGGAGCTGCAACTTCTTCCCTGGGTTGGAATAGAGTGCTGGGTGTAACTGAGGAGTATTTACACAGGGTGTGGGGGCGGGGGGGATGAGTAACGGAAGGTCACTGCTGACATCACTGTCTGCTCTTCAGCGATTCCACAAGCCTACGGGAGGAGAAAACATGAGTCCTCTATCTTTAACAATACGCCTAATGTTATAAATTATACATTCTGCAGTTATTTTAAGACGACTGTTCCATGTCGGCCTTCACTCACCACTCCATGGCCTCATCCAGTCCTGTACCCTTGGTTGCTGACGTTTTGAAGATCTGCCACTTCCTGTCCTTGAGTGCTGGGAGGCCTAGGGAGTTTGCCACCTCTGTAGGTGTCATTGCCTGTTCCATGTCTTGCTTGTTCGCAAACACCACCAGGATTGCCTTCTTCAGTTCCTCTTCCTGCGCGGGGCAGAGGCCAAAAATTAATCTGTCAACACTGTCTCCAGATTGGCGTATGAAGACCCTGATCCTGCCAACATCCTGTTATCCCGTGTCCCATTCTCTTACCTCCAACATTGCCACCAACTCTGACTTGGAAATTCCCATCCTGTCCCGGTCACTGCTGTCCACCACGTAGATCACTGCGTCAGTGTTGGAGTAATAACACCTCCAGTATGGCCTTAGGAGGCAAGGCGACAGTAAGAATGAAAGCTACTGTAAAAATCTCCGTCTACATACCTCATGACACCACAACATCTCTTGTGACTTGCCAACATTGGGAGGCCATGTGGCATGGTGGACTCTCATCTGTACCTGATACTGGTCTGACCCCCGAGATCCCACACTTGAAATTTCAGATTCTTGTATGTCACAGTCTCCACGTTGAAACCAATAGCTGGAAACAGATGGGTCCGATAGAGTTCAATGCCAATCACATAACGTTATTATTCTGTATTGACCATGTTCTATAGGATCACACTGCTGACAGAAACACTTGTATTTGATTGGTTTAGTGGGATTTATCTGGTAAAAGTCTAAATGATACACGGCATGTACAAGTTAAAGAACTGGAGGTAGTCTAGCTTCTCGAGGTCGTCAAGTTTCAATAAATATACGTACTAGGAATGGTGGTGACGACTTCTCCGACCTGAAGCCTGTAAAGAATGGTGGTCTTCCCGGCGCCGTCCAGTCCCAGGATCAAGATCCGCATCTCTCTGGAGCCAAAGAGGCCGGAGAAGAGACTGGAAAAAAACCCGCCTGTAGAGAGGGACCGTGAGAGTTATGATCCAGGGGACTTCAGGAAACTAACCGTCGCACCTTTTTCCATTACCTTTGATTAAGCTGATTAGATTCACTTAATGGCGAAGCAGCATGCGATCCTGATAGATCCTGATAATATGATTGCAGTAAACGATATTATGATGAGGAAAGTAATGCTCGCACGCCAACGCACTACACCTAGTCAGCCTGACAAGCAGTTAACCTGAAAACGAGAATGTGCGGCGAGGCACCGACGGTTTCGGGAGACATGTCAGTTAAGCTCCGAACAAGGCAGATCGAGAGTACTAAACTGCCTCAAAATAACGCCAACGTTTAGCTTACGCTATGGCTGATAACATGGTTGTTTATTTCCTGTTAAACCCGGATCGCTGAATTGATGGGGAAATAAAACACTAAAGCTTAAAGAAATTATAAAAGGCTGCAGTCTTAAAGTGTCCGCTATGTACTTTGAAGCATTATTTATGAATTTTAAAATCTTACCCATATTTTCCCGAGCCTAATTCCTTCTTCAACCTGGCAGTGTACTCCACTCGGAAATACAGTGACGTGTCCCCGAATTCAAGGTAAATCTAGTTTTTTAGTTTCCAGTTCGAGAAATCTGCCAAACGTATTAAGCGCAATCTGATAGACTGCTGGATTTTAAAATACATATATAAATAAATTATAATTTTTCAACCAATTAAACCTTGAAATTGAGCCTTAAAAACAAAAGTTGAATCGTAAAGAATGTGCTTCTCTCTAGTGTTTAACTTTTACTTCCGCGTACGAAGAAAGGGATGATGTTGTAGGTGTCACGTGACTGGTACCGTAATACTAAAAAAAATATCGCAAATGTTTTCTGCGGTCTGCCTCAGCCACGCTGTACGCCAGGGGTCACCAACATGGTGCCCGCGGGCACCAGGATGCCCCCAAGGACCACATGAGTCGCATGAGTGGACCAGTTCTAAAAATAGCACAACTCACCAGTGAGCAGCGTCTAAAATTTTATTTTATCCTGTTACTATTTAAAAATGACAATATCTAGAAAAAGCATTTAAAACATGTTTATTATACATGAAGTTTAGATAAGTTTAGGAGGGCGTTTCAAACTAGTAGCCCTTCGTATAGCTCAGTACCCGTGAAGCAGCTCTCAGTTTCAAAAAGGTTGGTGACCCCTGCTGTACGCGATGGAAACTGCAGCTGTAATGTTACGTTGCCGTACTTTCGGCAGTAAAGACCCCCACACTGCTCATCTCAAACATTGGAGTGGCCCTGCTTTAACTCAGTATTGATAATTTAACTCCTCTCTGATATTCACTGTAAGCCGTGTCCTCTGATAAACAAATTCCTATCACATAATTTGTTATCAGCTACAGTAACTGTAACTCTGTTCCTTAAGGAAGCATCGAGTACCCCACACACCCAATAACTTCCCACCATTCTGGTTAATAGCGCAAAATAGCTATTTTTTCTGAATTCACTCCCCAGCGTATTTACGTGTACATTTCGCTGTATAGCTGGTGCTTTTATCCAAAACAGGGAGCCTCCTGGCCGGTGAGCCATGTAGTGGACAGTTACCTGCGACTGTGGGATGGGTACTGCGGGTAAGGAATGTTTCATTTTATTTTCTGAAGAAGAAAAACTAATTAATTAATCAAAATAAAACTACAAAAGTTGCTTCAGAATTTTCTAGTAAACTAGCAATGCATGGTGCTTTACAGTGGATGATTATCAATTTATCCAGGAACCGAGGGACCCAGGTTCAAATCTCCACACAGACTATCAGAGGTTGATTATGATCAAGGAGAGCAGTTACACCCTTATGCCAAGCTGAAGGATGCTGGTCCATGTCTAACAAGAAGCCCTGTTGTATGCTTAGCTTAACATACTTAATTTAAACTTGTGCGTCAAATATGCATATAGATGTAATTGGCAAAAATTGTGCTTCATTTTGAATAGAGGTGCCAGTGATGTATATAAGGCACAATTAGTGGTTTATTATTATTATTATTGTTATTGTTATTATTATTATTATTATTAGTAGTAGTAGTAGTAGTAGTAGTATTGCTAGTGTTGTGGGCAGTGGTGGCTTAATGGTTAGGGAAGTGCACTTGTAATTAAAAGATTGCTGGTTTGAATCCCTGAATACCGCAAGGTACCCCGGGCGCCGAATTAGCTGCCCCCTGTTATGTCACATATGGGTCAAATACAGGGGACACATTTCGTTGTTGTGTTCTGTGGCTTATCAGCAATGACCGCTGGTCACCTAATTCTAAGTAATGTTGTTTTCTGGCAGGTAACCTTAAAAAGCATTCCAAGTCAAATACAAGTGACTATGGTTAACATATATTTTTAAATGCAGTTGTTTGGCAGCCAGCCAGATTTTATCGTAGTGCTATTCTTTTGTTTCTAAAAGAAAAAGTGAGCCGTTGGGTTAGGTTTACCAATTTATGGACCAACGACTAAATTCTGAGTCCCATGGTAGGATGACGTAGATGCAGCAAGCCTGGCATTGATTATAGTAACTTAATCATTGTCTCAATTAATGTTACTATTACTGTTGTTTTGTCCAGGTTAAGCACTTTCCTCAAAGTTTGTAGAAACAGAGCCCAGCTAAATCAAAAGACCATCTTCAAGAGAGCCCATTTGGAACTTGAACCATTAACTGTCAGGTAACTGATCTGAATTATCATGGCACCCACCTTCCCTGTCTTTGTTAACATACAAAGGACGTTTCACTAAACTGTGATGATTTTCATGTGGCAAGAGACAGTTCTGTAGAAATCTCAGTAGTATCATTTTTAAAAATCAGTGATCTTCTGTTTTATGATGCAGCTACATACTTTTCATAAAACGTATTTCATAAATTACAAGATGGGATAACAAGCACACACATTTGGACATGCATGCATATACAGTACTGTGCAAGAGTCTTAGGCAGTCAAAGAAAATGATATTCATATGATTTTCATATTGGTGTAAAACTACTGTATGATATTACGTCTGTCGAAGTGTGTCAGCTTGGACATTTCAGAACCTCTCCCCAAGTTACCCCAATATTTGCAGTAATCATCAAACATATCCATACATCTGTTGACTTGACCACCAGCACACCTTGTTTGGTTAATCAAGTGAGTCATTTAACAAATTTTTATTAATTAATAATTTAATTAATTGAGTTGGTGGTGAAATTTAATGAATACACAGGATGGCTGAGGTACCCGTGAGGAGAGGTTTGGAAACTGAAGCGGTGTTTGTTTAGCCATCCACTTAGATATCAGCAACAGGAGAATTTTTTATTTATTTTTTATTGTGTTACTGTTAATTAGCACATATTCTAATATTAAATAATCTTTTTTTATCTGAGCTAACATACACTTACTTTCCAGATAAATTGATGTAAACATTTTATTTGATTGCCTCAATGTTTTGCATGGTACTGTATATATAATGATCATATAAAGCTTGAAAAATATAGGTGAATTGTTTATGTGTTTAAGGAGCACTTAAGGTCGTTCTAATTGTCTCATCTTTTCACACCTGTGTTCCAGTGCAAGTGGAAGTGTGAAAGTGATGTGTGTCGATTATGAGATAATTAGCGTATGAGGAAATGACTCTCCACCTGCGGCAGGGAGCGGAGGGTGATCCCTGGGGGCTGCCTCGTTTGGCCCGGGTGCCTGACGAGCGACCGACACAAAAGGGCACGGGCGGCTGGTGCAGCCATTTGCTCCCACAACAGCGTTGGCTGTCTCTGTGAAATCTGTTAATGCGCTGGCCCGGCTCTGGGTGGCACAGATATCATGCACGACATTGTTAGGCAGATTATTTAGCTCTGGGCACTTCTTTATTTTCACTCAGCGCTGGGGGAACAAAGAAGAGGAGTGGGGGGGCAGGTACTTTGTGGTTATAGGGCTCTTCCTGTATTGCTGTTGATATTAGTTGTCCTTTTGAAAAGGGCTGCAGAGAAGAGGAAGGAAAGAGCTTTTGTTGCATGAGATAAAATCCACTCCCACCTGGTTTACTGGAAATTGTAAACATAAAACTTTGCCTTGGTCACATGACTGTCCTTTGCATGTGTAGCCTCTGTATTGGACGGCGTGTTGGGCCCCTTATATCCTCTGTATTGGACGGCGTGTTGGGCCCCTTATATCCTCTGTATTGGACGCCGTGTTGGGCCCCTTATATTCTCTGTATTGGACACTGTGTTGGGCCCCTTGTATCCTCTGTATTGGACGCTGTGTTGGACCCCTTATATCCTCTGTATCATGTCTTCTACTCATTTTCTGCATCAGTAATATTGAAATGCAGGCTGCAGCAATGTATATAAATGTGTTGAAAGCATGTTAACGGTGTTAAATTGCAGAAAGCATACCATAAACATAAAACAGACCTGTTCATTGTAAAGCAGGGAACTATTATCTGATGGATAGAAAGTCCTCCGATTTGTGAACTCTCCGACTGCTGAATTGTTGTTATTCTGTGAGAAGGTGCAATCCCAGGGTACAGATTTGTTTTCTCTATGCCTGAATCATGGCGCTAGTCAGCCAAGAGCCAAACACCCTGTTGAGTATGAAACGTTTAATTTGCTCGGTCATCTCCACGCATCCCTACATTCTCCTTTTTTATTACACCAAGAGTCTTGTGTTGCAGATGTAACAAGTCATGTAACACATCCGGATAAATGGCATTTTGATTTCAGTGTCAAGAGCAGATTCAAGGCAAACCCTCACATATGCATACAGTTACCCATTGCACGCAGGAGTTAAATGCCAGTAGCACGTCTACTGTTGCATCAACTTCTCCTGCCTGGTCATGGTAATCTCTGCATATCCAGCCTTGGGGCACCGCGGACCTTAATCTCTCCATCTTGCTGGCCAGGTGGCAAATCTCTACCTCTCTCACTCTGAAAGGGGAAGTGATGGCGCCTGTCAGTTTATATTTAAAAATTTTATTACCAGCATGTTGTGAGGGCTTTTCTCAAAAAGTTGCTGTTTGTTTGGGTTGCAGAACCTTCCCTGATGCGTGTGGGCTGAATATTATCCCGACCCCTTAATTATTGAGCATGCAATTTTAAAAGCTTAAATGTTGTTTTGATGTCAGCGGAAACATTCCCCATTGTTGTGCACTTTGACTGCAAAATACTCAAGGAAGAGATGCATTTTGTGGTTACCTTTTTAATTCTTGTCCAACTCTATATTTACATGTAGTTACTTAGCGGACACTATTGCTCAAAGTGAGGTGAGGCAAATAGCACACTACAAACATTCACTACCAGTCAAAAGTTTTTGCACACCACAGGTTTTTACCGCTTTTCCATTTATTTCATAAACTACAGATTTTTTATTCTTGTCAAGCATTGCAAAGTCGAGTGAACAATTGTAAATTAAAAAAGTCAAATAAAAGAAGTTTCCTTTATAACATGGAAAGAGTATATACTGTAACAGTGCACATCTAACATCCTATTAACTGGTTGTGTGGTGATGGCATAGTCAAATTCTAAGTTGTCCTTTAACTTTAAATGCACTAGTTACCTGTTTCATCCATTGAAACAGAGCAGTCCATTGTGGAAACAATGCCTTGATTTTTGTCTGCTTTTATAACGGCTAGAGGAGGTTACGTTGATGAATCAAAGATCTGACATTTTCTTGCTAATAAAGGTACTCTAATGGTGAACATGCTGTGAATTTATTTGTTAGCAAAGAATACTGAGTGTATTTTTAGCAAATGTAGAAAATCCCAGTCTGTGCAAATACAATTGACTGGTAGTGTGCATGCTGTCAAGGAGTCAACTGGGCAAAAGTGCAGCTAGGCTGAGCTTCCAGTGAATGCCCAGGTACAAGCGTAAGCAGTAAGGGAGCCGGAGTTACGCAAGCACTACTTTACGCAAGAATCTAATAAGACTGTTCAAGGACCAGAAGTACAACTTAACATGCAGAGAAAGAAAAGAAATAACAGGCCTCTAGAGGAATTCAGGGAACAGATGGGTCTCGAGTCCTGCGGTGGAGAGGGAGCCTGATGACCAGACGTGGTTCAGAAGCTCATGCTACCATCGAGGAACCACACAAGAGAACTCGCTGGAGTGACATGCTTCTAGGATAAGACTGAATGACAGACTGACTTTATTTCATTATAAAGGTCTTTGGGAAGCTTGAGAAATAGACTGAAGAGGCCTATCTCAACACTCTGTGAGTGAGAGGTGAGCGTCACCTCCGAAGTCCCTTTGGGGCACTTTAACGTTCTGCTGGTTGGTCTAGGGCAGGATGGTCCATGTGTCACAGGAAGCGATGATAAAAAGGTGTATGTGGAGCTCTTAAATGACCTGATGGAAAGAAATCTATCCATTCATCAACTCTACCCCCTTGTCCTCTGCAGGGTCACAGGGTCACAGGGCTCCAGAGCCAACCCTGGAAGCTACGGGTGCAAGACAAGGAATTACCCAGAATGAGGCGCCAGCCCGTCGCAGGGCACAAACTCCATTCACATGGACAATTTGAGAACTTCACCATGTCTTGCAAAGATATGTAGAATATACAGCGTCATGCAAATGTCATAGGCAGCCAAATGATCCTTATGTTGGTGTAAGATTATGCTATTATGCCTGTCAAAGTGTGTTAGCTTAGCCATTGCAAAACCTCTGGTAAAATCACCCCAGTCCTTGCAACACTCATCCAACGCACTTGTGTTTTTTGACTCGACCACTAGCACGCCGGGTACAGCTAATCAATATCTCAATATTACATTATTTAATTATTTGTGAAATGTAGCAAATACACGTAATGGCTGAGGTGCCCCTGAGGAGAGGTTTGGGAACCATAGCGGTGTTCGTCTAGCCATCAAACTCAAAATCAGTAATTTTCTGGAGAACAGAAGAAATTTTTACTAGTTTTTGTTGTGTTTCTCTTAATTTGCATATGTTCTAATGTTAAATTGTGTTTTCTGTTCTTAGCAAATGTGCACTTACGTCCTAGAAAAATAACTTTAAACATTTCTTTTGACTGCCTAAGACTTTTGCACCTTACTATATAAATAAGAAAAAATGTGCTATTACTGTATTCATACTGCAAGCATATTCCTGAAACGGGTCACGTCTGACCGCGCTGTTCCACAATACTGATCAGAACTGGCTCAAAATGCCATGGCTGGCTGCAGCTTTGAGCAGCTTTGAGACCTGGAACTGCACCTTTTTGGGCTGAACGACCAAGGGAATACATGGAAAGCAAGGCAGATAAGTCACGTAATAGTCTGGATGTTGCCCTTAATAAACAGCACTGAGCTGGACTGATGAAGTACGGATGAAATCAAAACATCTGTCTATGCGGAGATGCTTTTGAACTACTGTTAAATTTACATTCCAAAGGTTGCAGGTTCAAATCCCAATCCTGTTATACACTTCAAATTGCCCCAGTATAAATACAATATACGGCTGTAAATGTATATATACTATGATCTGCATGTATAACACATCTGATAAATGTCAGTCATGTTTTATTTAGTATGGCATGCTTTCTAATAAAGACGTTGGTACACATAATTTACAGATGGAGTATAAAGAAACGAAAAAGAACTTTTTCTATGTTACACTTAATGCACCATAAGAGGGTTGTATGTGTTATAATCATTTGTTGCAAAAATGGGGAAAAAAATTCTCCATGACCCTGATAAGCAGTTAAAGGTTGGTTGGATGGATGGATGGATGGATGGATGGACAGAGAGCATTACTGTTAAACTTTCCCAATTTTGCCATAGAATTGTTTTTTTACAGTTATTATCTATCCACAAGGTAATTTGCTGAAAGTTTCCATATTAATTGTGAACAAGATGTGAGCAACCACCCACTTCACCGCTGTTCTATGACCCAAATGGCATCTAATGGCAGAATATCCCAGAAGACACTGGGCTGTGCACTAGCACAGGTGACAATGGACGGTGCTCGGCGGCCTGGCCGGAATGATGGCCGCGTGAACAGGCTGACGGTGGGAGGAATAACTGATGTTCATTTACAAAAAGAGAAGTTGCAAAAAGAGCTCTGATCGTGCCGTGAGGAGGTGACGTTGACATATTTAAAACGACCCGTGTCTTTATCTGATACATCAGGGGGGGATGGAGATTATCATACATATATAAGCCAGCATCCTCTCTGGCCCAGCATCAGTTAATCGTCAGGCGCCAGCAATGGTAAGTTATTGCTCTGTATCACTAAACAGTCATAGCACTAACTTAAAAAGTCTATCAGATTATTGACAGCAATAGGCAATATTGGGACTTTAAACATGAACATTTATGCATGTATATATGTCAGTATTACTAATTAAGGTTCATCAGTGGTTTCACCTTATACGTCATGTTAGAATATCAACTCTCTGTTTTTTGGAAGCCACTCTGTGCCGAGTTACACTGTTGTTTGTCTTCTGATATAATTATTGTTGGATTATGCAACGTACCTGCCGGTTCCTTTCAGAATGATTTGGACCAGGACCACTTTAACCAAGAGTTCCAGGATGCCATAGATGTCATCCAGCAGCACTCACAGTTGGAGCCAGGTATGAGTTTGCCTGAGCCCCTGCGCTGTCCCGTGACAGAGCTAGCTAAGCACACAGTCCGGCGCAGACGCACAGCTACGGCTTTTCCCGTCTACTGCCATTGCACAGCGCTTATTCTTGTTTTTTTGAAAACCTATTGCATCCTGTAAATTCTCACCTTCCCTGTAACCTGACTCCGATCCTCTAATTTCCCTCCACTTCTGACATAATTATAAAGCCTTTTTTTTGGACATAATTTATCCCTTTCTTCTCATTTGAGTGTGAAGCTCACTATTATTGAATCGTGCAGATTAACCGACGTGTGTTTTCCTTCCCTCCATCCAGAGTGCAAATACTTTGAGATGCTGGAAGCTCCGGGTCCAGCCAGACAGCCTGGTGGTCCCTGCTACCCTCTGAATCCCGACCCCAGCGCACCAGGGTTTTACGACTGTAGCGAGCCGGTTGTGAGTGTTCACACTTGTAATACGGCTTCCAGAACAGACAGCCAGCTGCACACCCTCTGTGTGGCATTCACAGCATATAGCTCCATGTTTTACCTCTGTTCTTGTTTATGTGGTTGTGTTTTTCTTTATAAATAAATGTGAAATGTTAACGTGTGACTTGACAATTCTCTCTCCTATCCCCAGCCCTGGGTCTGCACTATTCCTGAGACCTCCAATTCCTCTTCCACGCCCTGTGAAGCCCCTCAGATTTACCCGACGTTTCCCTCACAGCGGAATGGGAAAGGTGGGTTGATATAATGACTCCTGGGGAGGGAGGGATTTTTTTATATATGGCTGAACCAGTAGGTTTTGGGATCTGTGACCCCCAACAGGTCGGAAGAAGCTTCGCCTTTATGAATACCTGCACGAGGCCCTGCATGATGCCAGCATGGCCGACTCCATCCAGTGGGCCGACCGGAGCAACGGCACCTTCCACTTTGTGTCAAAGAACAAGGAGAGGCTAGCCGAGAGTTGGGGCAAGCGCAAGGGCAACCGCAAGACTATGACCTACCAGAAGATGGCGCGCGCCCTACGCAACTACAGCCGCACCGGCGAGATTGTCAAGATCCGCCGCAAGCTCACCTACCAATTCAACCCCCTGATCCTGCAGCGACTGAGCTCGGGCCACATGCAGTGCCACGCCCCTGGCCACGCCCCTGCCCATCCCCCACGAGATGTGTCTCACCACCAGTGCATCCCCACTGAGCAAGTCTACTATGACGCCCTGCCACCAGACTGGCACAGCTGGTATGGACACTATCCCTGTGACAATGACTATGATGTCACACTCAGGCTGAGCTAAAGTGGTCAAAACATGTAAATGCTGAACGCCTAGTAATAAGAATACTAACCATGCAAATTTCTCTGAGAAAAAAAGCCTAAAATGGTGAAATGTTTCTGAAGCCGTGATCCGAGGTTCTTTGTGCTCCAGTCCCTATTTCTGTGGTCACTGCAGACTTCTGCTCATGTCTATCCATGTTCCACTCAAAATGTCCCTCTTTTATCATGGTGTAATTTCATTTTTCCTGTCCTTCATAAATGATATGTTTTGATGTATAGTGTGTTGCAATGGCTTCCTGTAACACTGTGATCTTCCCAATATTCACTGCAGTAGCAAAATCCTAACAAAGCTTTGTAAATACAGATTGGTTAATTTTGTGTCTACGATTATTAGAATAAAAGCTTGGTTTGTATCTTGGGGACACGTGGCACTCTGATAAACTCTAGCTCTATTTTATTATCGTTTTTTATTAGTTAGTTATCATTGTTCACTTGTTATTTGCCTCCAAGGCAATATAAGCTTCCCGCATTTAGGAAACCCAGGGAACATGTTGTTGCTTCATAAATGCGGAGATTTTTGTAAATTTTTCCCTGTTTGTCTTTTGAGGACCTACTCTGTATGTTTTGAGTCTATGAATAGAATGTATTTTTGGAGAAAAATAATAAAATGATTTACACTAAATGTGTGTCTTGGCTAGTCCAGTTCATCTGAAATTTAATCTGATGTCACTGGGTCGGTTTTGAGGAGTTAATTTATTTGTTGCTTGATTTTGAAGATATTGTTGCTTGATTTTGTCCTATATATGAATGATTACATCCGTTAATCAGATCACACCTATCATAAATTCATTTCAATTAAATTCAATTCAGTTCAAGAAGTTTATTTGTCACATGCGCAGTTATACACATATAACTTGCAGTAAAATGTAACCCTGAATATCTCCTGAGAATATGCATGAGTTTAAATAAAAACCGATAACTGAAAACTAAAAATATTATAGCAGATAAATAACAAATAAGCAATATGTACTTCAAATAAACAATATGTACTTTAATTAAGATTAAAGAATTAAAGTGGCATTGTGTTATGTTAGAACAGATACGAATATGGCATTCCGATGAGACATATTTAGGACAGCAATAACATTAATGATGATAATGTGTTCACCATAATGGTAAATTGCAAGTAGAACGTGTGTGAGAGTTAGCCCAGGATTAGTGCCAATGCACAGATTTTCTGTAAATCATTATTTTTCTCCAAAAATACATTCTATTCATAGATTAAAAACGCACAGAGTAGGTCCTCAAAAGACAAACAGGGCAAAATAAACATGAAGGTCGCCGGTTTGAGCCTGACCTCGGCCCATCTGTGGGTCGTTGAGCAGGGCCCTCAACCTCAACAGGCGGCTGCCCAAGTTGGGGGAGGTGTAAAGAGAATTTCCTCATGGAAATCAATAAAGTATCAATTATTATTATTATTTAGAAATGCACTGTGTAGGCGTCATTAAACAGTTTATGTAGAGGTTTTTTTTCCTTGGCCAGTAGAGGTCAGTAAAACGCCGCTTAAATTAAAGTTAATACCCACAGGGTATTACTGCTGTCTGACACAGGCCACACGGTACAGGAAAAACACGGAAAACTCGCACATTTACAGCAGGGACGGGATTCAATCCCACAACCCCCAAGAGCGTGAGGCTATATTGCTGTCGTCAAGCCAGTCTGCCGCCGTCTAAGAAAAAGAGAAGTCGTAGCGCTGAATTAATGTTTTTTATTTAAAGATATAAAAAGTACCGCGGTTAAGTAAGCCTCATCACAATTCCGTCATTAAAAACGTCCTAACTTATTTGCAGTAAATGTTATTAAAGCCGGAATACTGAATATCGAATATGAGGCTGACTTAACCAAGGTATATAAAGTCAAGCTGGGAAAGTTGAACGTTTTATACTTTAGCTTTAAGTGACTAAAAACGGGTCGCGAATTTATAATACTGCTGTTATTAACACAATGATTCACGTATTTCTCAAAATATTTTCCCCACAGCCATCCCCACATTTTCAAAATTGTGAATTTGATATATATATATATATAAATTCGCTCGAAAAAACGAAATGGTATTTAAAGTATAGATAAATAGCTTGTTTACCAACCTAAAAGTAAAAAAAAAAACTAAGGTAAAAGTAATGAAAACAGACATATATTTCTGCTTAACAGACGGAAAGGTACCGCCATAGGCTCTTTTTAGTTACCCGTTAAGCAGGTTTAGTTCATTGCTCGTTAACTGTATGAAAAGTATTATTTAATAATATTAGATTGTGAATTAGGAAACAATTTTGGTTTTAAGTTTCAAGTAATGGCAAAAGACTGTTGGGAAAAGTTTTTTCCATATGTTATGCTTTTTGATTTCTGTATATTGATACAGTATTTCTGAATAGCCTACTTATGCTTTGTAATACTCCTGCCGGTTTGACATTATCTTAGTAGTAAATCTGAGGGTTGAAGTCTCTCAGCTGATTTTGCCCTTATATTATTAGTCCCTACCAGCCCAAACACATGGAGACCTGTATTGCTGCCTTGTTCTTCCAAGAAATATGTGGCTTGAATGTTCTCATATGAAATGCTTGGTAAATTGGACTGTGGCAGGCCTGCCCTTACAGAGCTGGTGTGGTCACCGTGATTCTCTGACAGCAGAGGTCTGCGTGATATGAAATAACCCAGATTATGGGAGGTTTATGTTTCTGAGAACCTGGAGAATTGATGGAGTGTACTGGGTATCTGGGTGTTACTGACAGTGTCCAGGACCCCGTAATTCCTGTCGTTTGATCTCCTCCCAGTTCGTTCAATCCCTGACAAGTAAAAAGGCGAGCTAGTCTGCACGAACTATCTGCAGTTTGTACCATGTCTTTTTTTTATAGAGAAATGCCCACACATTGGATTTTTTTTGCGAGCGAGAGAGGGGGGGAGTACAACATGAAGAGATTTCACATCATCAAGATAAAGTCACACAGCTGATACAAGTGGGGCCTGGATCATGTGAACAGGAAAACAATTTCTCAGGAATGGATCCTTTCTCAGGGGCCAAAATTCTGATCATGGTACAGAGTCATTTTCCATCTCCTTATTTAAGAGGAGGGAGAGAATAATCTATTTATGGTTTCATTGTCCATGCCTTCCATGATGGGTTAGAATGGTCTGTATTCCAAAGGGAGCAAAACTAATCAGGAAGAAATGGTGGTTAAAATAATCCCCTTATCACGAGAATGGCGGAAGTTTGCACAAGTGTTTGTGGTTCTTAATTTTTGTCTATAGATGAGTAAATACATCACATGTTGAAGTTCCAGTCTAGTCAAAATTTCTGAATTTGTGCAATAGCTTCTGAAAGTGGCACAATGTTTCAGAGAAATGAAGTCAGCATAATAGTGGCTGATGATACTGGGTGGTCTGTTCTACAGGTTCTGTTGAGTGGATTTCTGTGGTTCCTTTTAACAGATAAGCTGATGAGTTAAATACATCAATAAATGTTTTGGGGTTGTTATTACTAGAATTCCAGAATGAGACTCGGATGCGTCAAAGTTATATTGACTTTGATCTAACAATGCACTTTCAAAACAGGGGTGCACCTGTGTACCGCACAGAATGGGGTCAGCCAGCAGGGGGTGCTGCAGATCTTGGGAAAACACTCATACGCCATTTCTCTTCCCCTGCTATGATGTATCGGCTAAAACGAATCTGTGATGTGACTCATCGTCCAGCCAGAGCACTTCCAAATGTTTTGTGGGTACTTTGTATCAAGCCCACATGATAATACCCTAAGCCCCCCTCATCTAACTGGAGCCCACCCTGAGATATATATGGTCTAACACAGATCTCTGTGTCTGCTACCAAGAAAGGCCACATTCTTCAACCTTGGCTCTGAAACCTGTTACATAAGCCAGATTCTCAGGACCCCTTCTTAACTGTGCTCTTTTTTGCGAATATTCTTTTAATCCAAAGACCCCCCACACCTAAGAACAATGCGGAGATTATTGCAAAATAAAGAATTACCAGCTTTGTTGCATTATTTTATTTATCAATACAGAATTTTGCATCAACATCACAGCAAAACTGACAGTGTTAATTCTACACTCATTATGCATTTGAGTTCGCTTTATAAAAATCCATCAATCTGATGAATAAATATTGCCAGTTTTTGTGGTGTTATGTTCCAGTGTCAAGAACACAAATTTATGAAGATTACAATAAGCTGGAAAATCAAATTAGTCAATTTACACGTTGCATGAAATTCTACAATTCTTTAATCACACTCTACGAGTAATTTTTATTCAAGTTCTCATTGTCCTCATATTAGTCTCGTAGACAGTGTTTCCCAATCCAGTCCTCAGGGACCCACAGATGGTCTGTGTTTTTGTTCCATCCCAGCTCCCTGCCAGACAGTCCACTTTTTTGCTGGGAGCTGGGAGGGAGCAAAAACATGGACCGTCTGCAGGTCCCCGAGGACCGGATTGGGAAACACTGTGGTATGATATATGAGGTGTCCTGACATGTGGCATTCAACTCTTATTTGAGGTAGAGGGGTAAATCCATAATCACCGGTGTGTGAATGTTTGCTTGGGGCCTCTGTCAAGTGAATTGTCAAGAAGGCACTTATCATCCCCCACCTGTCTGCAAGCAGAGGAGAGGTACAAAGAATTACCTTATAGCAATCACAGGTCTTTAACACATAACTGCTTCCACAGACAGCCTGTTTAGCCTCTTGATATGCTGTAAGAGGAAACATCAGACCTAATCAAGCTTCTTTCTTTCAATCAGATGGTTTTTGAGCCTCATTGCCCAAGTCTTCTTCTTGGGATTGATTTACTGCTCACTTGAGTAAATCCCAAGTCTTGGGATTGATTTACTGCTCACTCAAGTGCTAAAAGGTTAATTAGGAACTAAAGCAAGATGCCAATCTCAAAATTCACTATCAGTCTCTCTTTCCATGTCAGATATGTCAAATGTCAAGGTTTATGATAGCTTTCTAAGTATAGGCAATATATCTAGCTCCCAGGCATCTCTTTAGTATTTATTGCTTTGGCTCTTTCAGACTGGTGCTCATGGATGGAATCCCTCCTGGATTAAGCAGATCTTTCTCTTGGCAGGAGCTCTGCAGACTGACCCGGTAGCTCCGGTTTTTTCAAGCTGCACTGGGCATCATGCATGAGCACCGCCCTCAAGCCTCACTTTACTTAGAGTGCTGCCTCCAAGTGGTTGACGATCGTCAAGGACCACTGGCTGCATATCAGTGCAATGTGAGCTTTAAGGAGCAGTGAGTTTACTGACGTTACATAAACAGTCTATTGATTTATGGTGATGGAAAAAAGCAAAGTGATACTCAATTTCTGTTGTTTTGTGCACATAAAAACCACTCCCTTCTTGCAGTCTCTTACCGTAGCCTACCTTCACACTCTGCTTGCTTCACCGGCTTTCATAGCAGTGGTGACGTTGCTTCAGGGCCATTGTATTTCTTTGCCATCAGTACGTCTTTGTCCGGCTGTTTCTTCCTTATTCCTGCTTCTTCCATGGAACTTGATGGAAACGTAGTAGGCTTTTCCGTGTGTTGAAAGAGGCCAATGATAAAATGGGTTCTCCCGACTCACTAAAGAAGCAAGTCATGTGGATGTAAGTACCTGCTTTTGTATAGAAGATTACATCACCTAGGCAGTATGTGACACACACTGTTAGAGTCAGGTGAGTAAAGGCTGGCAGAAGCAAATTTTCAGGAATATAAGCTTCCCTGTGGTATTTGCCACACTTCCCTGGATCGCCCCCCACCCCGGACACCGCACTCTCACTGCTATGGCATTACTAATCCAGCAGTACTAATGACATGTGGGGTATGTAATCCAACCTAGTTGCCCTTGTTCCCCGTCAAAGGCTCTTATGGGTGTTGCTAGGGAAGGACTCACCCAACCTGGCCTGAAGGACCGTATGTATCCCTCCTGTTTTAATCCATTGGTTTATTCTGGAAGACGTTTTTCATGGATATGGGCTGGTCCATAGGAAGGCTAGAGGGGTGTGATGCTGCAGCTGGGGAGAGAGTAACTTCATTGTCTAGCACCTAGAGGAGGGGCCAAAACTTCTCCGTATAAAGACCAGAAGCCTGTCACCCCTTAATTTGTCACTGAGCTGCCACTCTTGTGGACTGAAGGTCCATTTCTCTCCTGTTCATCTTCCACCTAATCTTTGGTCACACTTGTGCAAAGGGTCCCCATCCCAGACCCTAACTCCGGCTTTCTTCCGTGGGGCTCGCAGCCTACCAGTGATCTGCTCACGCTGGTGTAACAGCATCATTCACAATGCCAGAGCCCACAACAAAAGGTAAGAGCTTCCTGTTACTCATCTTCATGCCAGAGGAAAACTGCAAAGCGGAACATGAATGCAAGAGGATAACAGTTTGCTGGTTGTTTTCACACAAACATATAGATTTAGATCAGAGGTTTTTCCCTCCAGATCCTTTGTTTTTGCTTAAGCTGCTTATTTTGAGTGTTTTTTAAGGAACTCGGAAAGTTTCGATGCTTTCTTACATCCCCCTCAATGGGTGTGTGTGCAACTTGTGCAATTATTTTTTTTTTTACTTTGGGATGAAGGGCTAGTCAACAGTTAGCATGACCTAATGTGGTGATGAAAGGATATTAGCCTAACCCTGAAGCATAGCATTTAGAAATGTCATTAACCTTTGCCCAGAAAAAGATATATAACACAAATTCATTTATGTAAAACCAAACTATATAGTAAATAGTGGTTTCACAAATTAACCCTTTCGATGATTAGAGATTGATTGAGAGATCTTGGACATGTCTGTTGTGGGCAGCTTCCTGGAATTCAGAATATGACTTTGATGAAAGTATTTTATTATTCCTGGCGTGATGTTAACTCATCAGACCTTGTTACCCCAAAGGAAGTGGATCACCACATCTAAGAAAGCTATATATGAAATATGTAATCGTTGACCCAGTTGTTGTTATCTGCTGTCAGAATAAGGATGGATGGATTTTTGGTTGTGATCCGTTGATGAATAAGGAATCCATGATGAGAAATGTAACTAAGAACAGCGGGGTTTTCTGGAAAGACCCGTTATCTGCATCAGTTTGCTTCATTGTTCTCTCATGTTGGGTGAGGCCATCACACACCCTACTACATACTTCCCATGTGGTCTCGGGTATCACTTGCTCGGTTATTGAAGTCGCCTGCGTTAAGCAGAGAGTGATGATAACCTCTCCCCCCTTTTTTGGTCGCTCATTGCTGTCCTGAGGGGCTGTTGATTGATTGGCCTTTGTGGGACAGAAATAGCTATGGGCAAACATGTTTATAGTTTTGCACAGTTTGTGCCACACACAGCCAGCCAGCAGATGTACACAAACAATGAGGATCAGTAAAGGCATGTGTGGAATCTCTGAAATGTGCTCTGTCTCTGTTATTGTAATGCCTCCTTATAAATATGTCAATTGCCAATGAGGTAACACTTGAACCCCCCCCCCCCCCCCAGCTGCTGGCTGATGTTGACAGACAAAGAAATCCACCTAGGCTGAAAAAATTGGTTTATAGCACTCATTCCTCCTCATGCCACTCTGCTTCTCTTATTTGTTTATGCACCTGAAGAAACTATCTCAGACACTAATTCTTCAGCCAGTGCTTCCATATGCAACGGAGTCCTGTGGATGGTGTTCGCCCTGAGTCATGAGAGCACTAGTAAACCAGCATTGCATCATCTCCCAACCCTCACGCATACAACTACCCACCTTCAGTGCGCAGGACTGCCTTTGCTGTGGTCGCAGGCTGCCTGACAGGGAACGCAATGTTGTTCAGAGCCTATCTGCTCAACAGGTGTCTTCTTTGGACAGCTGTCAAAGACTGAAAAAAAGAAGATTAATGGACTGCAAGTCATTATTCTCAAGAAAAGGCAGTGCTAGACTAAAGTAGACAGGTTTGGCCTGCAGACTTAGTTTTTTAAATGATGGGATTCTTTTTATTGAAGGACAGGAGATTTGTGTCTGTTTTCCCCTTGGGACAGGGATTACAGAACCCCGGAATAGTCCAGAATGACTGCCCTTTTAATCTCTATTCCTCTGCCTGTGGTAGGGGGCTTCAACATGTAACACCCAAAGAACTCTGTGGCCTGGAACAGTTATCTGGCAGAGCTCTACACACACACACACACACGCGCACACACACACACACACACACACACACACACACAAGCATGCAGTGGGCCATTGCATGCCACAGCCTTGATTTTCTCTAGGTGTCGATTACATGTCCTCACCTGAGTATATTTATGATGGTTGCAGTTTATTGTTCCTGTCGCCTTTGTGACGGCCATAATTTTTGCTTTGCATATTTCGGTAGCTCCTGTTAAGCATTGACATGTAGCATTTCGGGGATATTGCTGTACTATAGACTAGGGTATCCTGACTAGTAACTGCATGGTAGCTCACTGTGTGGACAGAAGAGACCTTATTTGAAGAAAAAGATCTATATTAAGCCAATGAAGCAGTGGGAGAAAAAGAGCCTGATGAGCTTGTCTGTCGACAGCCAGTGCCGTGGCGACAGCTGGGAATACCTGCCGGATGGTCAGCTGCCCGGGCTCTTTGGAGGGTTGAAAACAATACCTTACTCAACTCAGATATGATCTTTGGTGAGGGAAATGAGGCCTTTCTACGGGCTCGATAAGACGCTCTGGCTTAGCCTTGGAGAAGGAGAACATCTAGAAAATGGAACCTAAGATAACTTTTTTACATTTTTTTTAAGCAAAAACTTCTGTCCAGAGCAAGGAAGAATCAGAGAATGAGAACAGGGCCAACCAGTGTCCCTGGGGCAGGTAGGGTTAGCGTTAGCCAGTGTCCCTGAGGCAGGTAGGGATAGGGTCAGCCAGTGTCCCCGGCGCAGGTAGGGTTAGGGTCAGCCAGTGTCCCTGGGGCAGGTAGGGTTAGGGTTAGCCAATATCCTTGGGGCAGGTAGGGTTAGGGTCAGCCAGTGTCCCTGGGGCAGGTAGGGTTAAAGGCCCTGTACTTGGGCCCAACAGTCATAAAAAAATAAGATAATCTTTATTGATCCCAGGAGGAAATTCTTGTGCATCTGGTTACTGGTGTTGGGCAGGGGGTTTGAACTAACAACCCACCATACATGGGCATCCTTAACTTGCTAAGTTTACATCACCCCATTATGAGCAGTTGGGAGCAGCAGGGGGAAGAGCTGCCATGTGCTACAGGGGAGTCATGGCCGTGTCAAAGGCTTGCACAGTGATATTCGGTGTCCTCCTGGGTCCATAGCGATGGCGGTTCAGTAGCCTTCTCAGAAATTGACGAGGGCCATAAAAGTACTTGGTGTTCCTGAAGAAAGAACGACAAGCAAAAAGTTTGTGCAGGAACATGAGGCTGAGTGGTATTATCCACCCAGGAGTCTCATCATCATCATGTTTCTGTCTCTGGCTGAGTGGTGGAAGCTGCATGGTGCCAAGTCTCCACCAGGGGGACCGCTGCTTCATTTGTGAGTCAGTCACCTTCATCAACACTACACTGAGGAAATGTTGTGTGTTGGGAATAATCCATTCAGGAATAAGGCCAGAGGGAGCCCCATCTATTCTGATTGACGGCAGCGGTCTGCAGGGTCCGAGTAACATGTCACTGTTGGAATGTGAAGGGAGGACTTTGGTCTCTGTGGTTTAGAATCTGCTCTGGAAAGGTCTGGCACCCTTTCTGTAACTATCTGTCCAAGTTTAGCTACGGCGGACCAAATCAGGAGGCAGTCATAGTGCTATTTACTAAATTGGAAACACTGTTGTCAACTGCTCGTATTACTTCATATGTCATGCATGAAATTAATTTTATATGTAATAGGAACTTGAATACCAAATACAGGGTACAAAAATGTCCTATAATCACTACAAATTGTGGAGCATACAAATATCATAGGAAATATAGATAACCTTGCAGGATTAGTTAGGATTAATTAAATGGTGGTTAGATTTTGTATTATGCTAATATTAATGAATATAAGATTACAAGTTAATTAAATCCCCACTAAACTTGGTGTAAAAAATGCTTATTTTTGACTTAAGTTATTGAGAATAGCGTTGCTTACTTGATAATATTACTTGAAATATTTTGTATAAATCTGGACATCCTTCAAACTTAAGTTTCTACAGAGCTTCAACTGAATCCGGGGAAATAGCTGTTTATGTCAATAACAGAATTCTTAGCTGATCAAGTGAAAATTAATTAGTACCTCCTCTTTGAGTTTTAAATTTTTGTTCCATATTAATAGCTACATTTTTTTGCCACTCAGCAGATCTGTTAATTAAGGAAATATAGAGAGATTTGATGCTATGTGTATAGTTAGAAGAAATCTCTCTCTCCTCCACAGAAACCACCAGTGCTCCTCCTGAAGGTGAGTAAAATACCCCATACTTTGTACTGTATGGGCAGAGGTCAGAGGTCAGAGGTCAGACAGCTGTCTGAGGTCCCGAGTGTAGGTGCGACTTGATCTATGCTTGAATGAGAGTAAGCATGACGTCGGGGATGGAGACGCAACGGATGCGATGCTCAAGACACGGACACTTGGAAGATTGATTGGGATGGTGGAACATGAGGAAGTTTAACACGGAAAGGTTCAGGTTTGGGTTAGGGTTAGGTTGCGGGTTAGGGATCAGGTTAGTCAGCATCACTGCAGGACTCCCAGTTTTGTTAGCAGTGTTAGACGGTGAAGGTAGTCTCAATGTGAAAACATGCCCAACGCCATAGCTGCATAGGGTATAAACTGGAATAAATGATTATTACAGCTCTGACAAACGTATAACTGTCTGCTCATGCAATTCTAAATGAGAACCGCCTATGCTGTCAAACACCCCCTCACATGGGCCATTTGAACCCCTAAGAACCTCCAGCAGATTTGCAAAGCCCTGAAGTTCTACGTGTCGCTCGATGGCTGAGTTGACCTTCATAGTGTAGCTTGGATGCCCCAAGTCTCTGTCATAAAGCCCACTGGTACAGCATTTTTGCTTGCTACTGTGTTTGTCACATGTACTTGATCAGTGCAAAACTTGTATGCTGATATCATACAAGGTCTCCCCCCCCCCTGTCGATCTGCCCCACATGTCATAGCAGCTTTTTTTGTTCCCGTCACACCAAAATCAGCCTGCTTTTTTGTCGTCGCTTGACAGGACGTGCGCCTTCAGATTCTTTGTCTTGCCCCTGTGCTTTGGTGGTGCAGAGTGTCACCCCGCTGTGTCTGTCATGTGTACTCAGAGAATGTTGCCCCAGACAGTATTGACGCCCTGCCCCTCCCTGAGATCTCACTTGAGATTTCTCCACCAGGTGGGTGCATGTGTACTCTCACCATCCCATTCGCTCATCTGTTACTTCCTGTTACACCCATTTGCTTTTAGCTCTCTATCCCAGGTTCATCCGCTCTCATTTTTTTCTTCTGCTGTCTGCTTCACTTTCATCACGTTCCAGTGCCTTAGACGCGTCTCTCTCCATCGACACTGTCTCTCTTTATCTGTTTTGTTTAATCCACACTGTTTGTTTCACGGTTGTACTGGTATACTTTTTGGCTGATTCATGTCACGTATTTGTGTTTGTTCACACTTTCTGGGTGGTCAGAGGTCTTTACTGCCTTCATTTTGTTTACACCCCCGCCTGTCCTTTCTACATGACCCGTTTTGACAGCCGAATGCATTCAGGCAACACGGAAACACACACACACAGACACACACACACACCAACCAGCCTGGCAGGCTGACGCACACTAGTCCAATGCCCGTCCTGTCGTGCTAATCTGTGGCTCCTTATAGAAACACCTGTCTCTATATACATACTTGGACAGTTTCATCACACTGGCCACATGTCTAAACATGCTTGTGCTCTGAACACATACATATGATTAAACAGACACACACACACAGTTGCACAGCCTTGCACTGGCCTTGCTGCCCCCTGGCTGCCTGGCAGGAAATCTGCTGCTCGGTCCTGCTGCTGCCACTGGCTTCTTGGTGCATGATTTGCATGGGTTTGCGCGTGTGAATGAGCTGTGAGTGACAGGGAGGCCACCTTGGACCCCGGCCCCTCTCACAGTGTAGAGCAGGAGCTGCTTTCCAAACTCCGTGCTCAGCAGATGTCTGTGGCGGGTGAACAAACGGAAGGCCTCGTGCCTCCTGGCCCTTGATTTGGCTTTCAGCGCTTTTATAAATATCCAATTTCTTAATGGGTAAAAATCCCCATCAGAATTTAACATAAAGGTTCATTTTCACTGAATTTCATGAAAGCGGTTAATGCAAATGCCACTCTTTTAAATGTTTATCAAAATTCAGACTCGTCACAGAGTGAAATTTCAAGATGCACTGACGCACAGAGCTGGATAATGCTGCTTATCAATGAATCACTGTACTGCAGATATAGAATACTAGATTGACAATATACTTCAACCTTTTATTGGCTTGTTCTACAATACACTTTCTAAAAAACCTTGACAATCTTTTGTTATGAAGTGAAAATGCTAGATTTGGTTCTTATACATCACAGCTCAACTCTTCTTTCAAATACAACCATGGCTTTCAAGGCAGGGAACCAGTCTAGTCATTCTATATCTATTCTATATCAGCAATGCAGCTGGTTACGCACTGCTCGCCCATTGCTTTTGCAGCCTGGGTGATGCACTGAAGGCCCACTGCTTTAGCTGGAGGGTGGGGGTGCTGTGTGTACTGTACAGAAGCAGCAAACGAGGTACCAGAGCCAGTGGTAGTGGGGGAAGTGAAGGAGCCCGTGGAGGGCAAGGTGACGGAGCCCATAGTGGCTGTAGACGCGGGGGTCACGGAGGAGGTGCCCTGCATGTCCCCTCCCCCTGGTAAGTACTGAACTGTCTCCAGAGTGTGCTCATGACTTCCAGCCACTTGGTGGCGCTGATAAGCTTTGTAGCAGTACTCTCCAGATTGCTAGACATATGCAGTGTTTTTGTATGTACATGCAATATTAGGGGTTAGGGGCAGTGGGTCAGAGTGAGTTTTTACTGCCGGGTGGGAGGTGACAGCTTGATCTGAAGAGTATTATTAACCATTAACACCATTCATGTGCTTCAGTACAACCTGTGGCAGAAAGTTTTAATTTTAGTGTATTTTTCAGTTGTGCGGTTGGAAAGTGCGTTTTTAAAATCACCAACGTCACATGGCCTTTGGGACATCGCAGTTGCTTTTTACACTGTGGGCCAACATAAAAATCCATGCTCATTTTTGTTTGTGTGTTAACCCGAGATTTAGTGCGTTGAAACAGGGATTTCTGCCTACAAATTTTTCATCTTCACTGAAGATGTTCTAAATGTTTTCCAGAATACAGGCATGGCCCATTTGCGAGAGAAAGGATTAACACACTAACAGCTCTGTTTAATACGTAAAGGGTCTTTCATCCACGTGTAAGTCATTTTACACAAAGGTAAGTTTAAAGTATTGGTAACGGACGTAGGACATATTTGTGAAAAGATCCTGTGAGAGTAGAGTGTGTGTATGTAACCTGTGTGCGCACAGCATGGTTTTTGGGGTAGTTAGTATGTACGGTCTATGAGATGTTTGTACAACCAGCGTGTGAGGTGTGAGTAGTGGGTTCACACTGATGGTCTGTAACTGTCTGGTGCATGTAACCAGGGGCATAGGAAACAGGGGGATGGGGGGGGGTGTACTCCAAATTTTTTATTTGGCTTCACCCCCCCCCAAAAAAAAACAAGAGACCTTTGCATTTAAATTATGAAGTTGTGTCCCCCCAATATGGAACCCCTACGCCCTTGTCTGTAACGCCTGCCAGCCTCGCCTTGCCCAGAGCCGCCAAAGAGTATGGAGCAGGAGGACAACGGGCCAGATCTCGCGGTGGCAGCTCCACCCACTCCTCCACCTCCCATCCCAGAAGGTCGGAAGCTGGGTGTGACCTTCTGGCTCTGTGCTTGTGTACATGCCCCCTACCCCCCAGAGGATTGCCCCTCCTGGAAAGGAGAGCAGACAGCTGCTGATCGGCCCAAAAAAAGGGCCCGGCTTGGATTCTGCCTGCAGCAGCGGTGACATCACCGGCGAGCCACAGATAGTGCGCATCACGGAGCCCTGCTGTTTTCCCGGAAAGTTCAGGGACCCGGAGCTGTCACTTGTCAGCAAGCCTCCGCTGACCTTGGGACGAGATTCTGACATTGTGCCGGAGCTTCGTCACTAAAGTAGAAACAAGCCTTAGTGTCACGCGTATCTTCAGCTTGTCATCTGCTCTGTCTATTACTCATGTCTTGGATACGGTGAAGATCATTTTGGCCCGTTAGTTTAATATGCTGATTACTGTAAGCTGCCGTGTTTGCGCCACGTGGAATAGCGTTAAATGACACAAGTCAACACGCTGAACCGTGAAGGCGTGTCAGAGATACGGAGAAGGTGCTCGCTGGTGCTCTCTGCTGCTGGAGACAGAGCTCAGGACCTGGGCCCTCCTTACAAAGAGCTCTGCTGGAGGATATATCTGTCAATTTCCCCGACATGGCATCGTTCTGATTGACTGCTGAGTCTCCATCCATTGGATACATCAACTAGCGTTCCCCATGACAGCATCGTGTGATGTTCCTCAGTTTTTATTGTATCTTGAACCAGCAGGCATGGCCCTATTCACGCTTGTTTTCTACAGCACACGTGTGCATCCACTCCCCTCCCTCCATGTCACACACACATCCGCGGCTTCACACGTCACGCTTCTCTGCGGTGATCACGAGTGCATCCATACCACCCTCTTCTGTGCCACCGTCGCGTGTGCGGTGTCCACACGTGTGTGCTTCTGTCTCATCGATACGTGTTTGCTCTCATCATGCCCCCCCCCCATGTTGTAAACATACATGTGGTCTTATGTGTCGTGTCTTTATTGTTGCTTGTTCTGCCTCCCTGCCGGTGATGGACGTTGGCCTCAACGATTGGCACACCAATCACAACTTTATTGCAGATAAAGATGAGGATACCACCAACAGCACCCCTTCACCGCCGCCCCCTTCAGGTTGGTAACTGTAACAACTATGCCTCACCACCCCCCTTCTACCCTGACCGTGATGATAAATATTAGGTACTACGATAAAGTGGATGTAGAACCAATCCATCTCCTCTGTTTGAGAGTCCGGGACGGCACGGACTTTCCAGTCAAGTTTATGGATCAACATACATCTTGGTGACTTTATCGGTTAGGTGTTGAAGGTGTTTTCGCCAACATTTTCAAAAACGATAGCAAGCATTCTCTTCGGTATATGGTAGAACTCTACGTACGCCACTAAATAGAAACTCCCATTCACTTCCTCAGGGATGTGCAGCACCAATTATAACAGATTAATAGGCACTTGCTCATCAATTTATCCACATGCTTTTCCTGCATAAAACATTTCTATAATGCATAGCTTCTCAACTAATGCTATGTATGTATATGCATATTACATACATGTATGCTTTTCATATGTGTGCTGCCTTTAAAATGCAATGTGAAAGACCGCTTTCCTACAAGCACACAAAGCTTATTTTTTTGGTCCTAGTTATATAATTGTATAGATGTGATATTACACATCTATCATATATGCAGAAACAATGTATATGTGCTTTGTGTGTGCAGTCTGTGTTTATATATTTATAAGTAGCACATGTACATGTTTGTACTGATGAAGGTTCTACTGGTCTACCTGTGGTAAAGCCATCCTTGATTTGTTTTCAACGCACATTTTTAGCATAACTGATATACAGAAACTGAGTTAGATGTTTAAATCATGCTACTCCAAGGAAGAAATGTTAGAAGATTTAAAAAGATAGATGACTTTTTTTTCTTAATTAGCACGTAGCACCTCATTACATTCATAATCTGTACTTTAGGCAGATATTTTTGCTTATACATTCCACCCCCAGCCTGCTCCACCTCACTGAGTTATTCCTTCCTATTCCTCTCCTTAAGATTGGCAGATTTTCACCTCTCCATTCTCATTGTGCTTCCCTTCACAGACGATGCCGGTTCACTCAAGAAACTGTCTGTAGACCTTGCTAGTAAGGATGGCTTACAGTTCATAACAGACGTTCAGTTCTGATGGAGCTTGTAGGTTAGGCTGACACGGAAGAACTGCCTCTTCCGTAATAAACATGTTCTAAGACATGTTTTTATGTTTTTAAGAATGTACATTGCAATTTAGGAGCCAGTTAATTATCATGAGTAATGGAGTGCAGCTTTAATCCGTAGCCTTAACATTCACATAGAGAGGGTCTGTCCTAATGCGTGTTCCACAGTTTGTCACTTAAATAGTTTGTTTTGTCACATGGGATTGTCCTTGTCTGCTATGCTTGCTATTGTTGCTATGTTAACATGTAACACCACTTCACTTATTCATAAACCGTCCTTTGAAATTCTTTTCATCACATATGCAGTCATCCATCGACTTATGTCCTATTATGTATCATCTTTTCGTGCAACGTTTGGTCGATCTTATGTCTCATGACAGCATTAATAAAATATATCGACAGACGTCCGATGCAGACGCAGTGTACTTTAGGGGATGTATTGTACCACGTGTGCGGCATGTGGAAAGAACCAAATCAAACCAACTGTACTGCCTCTATAGAGGTTTAGTCAAATGTGTGTGATATTGTATCTCATGTTACACAGTATATTTGACCTCTGCCCTATAATGATCGAAATACGTTCAGATTGACTTACATCTTCAGTTATGAGACACAACCCAGGCATAAGTCGATGGATACCTGTATTTTAACACATATTAAATTATTCATTGCAGAAGAATATTTACACTTCAGTTTATTTACTACAGTCTTCTATCCAAAGCTGTGTTTTCTTTTTTTTTTGTTGAGAAATCAGGGTCAGCCTGTCCCTGGTGCAGTTGTGGGTTAGGGCCATTGCTCAGGGGCCCAGTGGTGACATCAGTGTGCCAACCATGGGATTTAATCCAGCAACCTAACCCACCAAGCGACACACCACCCCCAAAAATCATACTTGTTTTACTTTGACCTTTCATGCCTGCCCCTCTCTTTTATCATTATCAGGGCTGTGTCTCAAACCCAGATGTTTGGTATAGCAGGCCAAGCATTGACCGCTTTAATCAGGAATAATTTTCACACCTGCCAGATCATATACCACATAAGTACAGCATGTCACTATGTTAGTCCCCAACAGCACAGATGCAGATTGCTAAAGATAGCACTGAGGTGCACTGCACTAACACTGCACTAACACTGCTCGCCTGTCCCTTCGTGTCTATCGCGTGCCGTGTGCTTGCTGCCTTGTACTTTCCATCACCATTGCGCATTATATTTTTTAAACATCTTTTTATCTTCGTTTAGATGATAGCGTTCCTGAGTCAGCTGTGGGGAGGAAGGACTCAGGTAATATTGTATGACAGTGGTCATAACAATAACAGTAACAACGGTAATAGTAATCGGAGCAAAAACACTATAGGAAAGCGATGTCCAATGCCAACCCAGACGCATTTTCAGTCCGTACTCTTAACATCCATTGGGGTAAGGTACAGAACGCGGCTGGTTTGTTAAACTGCGTGGATGCTGAGCCTTGGAGGGGGAAGGAGAGATGGAGCTGAACTGCCACTGCACAACTGCAGTGACTTTACTAGAGCAGCACTGGATCCTGTAGGGGGTGAATATTTATCTATACACAAGGAAAAGGCTGGAATACAGACAAGAAAAATATTAAGGAAGATACTGGAAAGGTATGGATAAGATGGACTCAGTGCATTTGAAGTGCAATTTTCCTACAATTTTCCAATGAATGATTTACTATCAACAGTGAAGCTGGTGAGTGCTTTTCTGTGCTTCTGCTTTCTGTCAGTCCTGTTTCGCTTTGCAAATTAAAGTTGGAGTAGGACAAATTTAATTAATTTAATTTAAGTTGGAGTAGGACAAAAGTGACATTTTGAATGTCCAGATACTTGTGTGTGTGCGTGTGCGTGTAGATCGACACTTTATTCTCAATATAGTGAGGAACTGTGTTGCGTGGGTATTCCCATGATTCCCAAATCCTGACGAATGAGTATGAAAATATGAGTGAAAGCGTCATGTGTGGGGCAGCTAGATGTCTGTTTTGAAGGGGCACTGACTAGGTGGCGGTACCTCTCTCCTGAATGAGCAGTGTGGTCCCTGGGAGATGGACAGGCTCCAGAGGACTTGGACAAGCAGATTGAGACCCCCCCACTCTCCACCCTACTCATTGAGAAGCCACAGACCACCTCCATCAATGTGGGTAAGTTCCATGATCACAGCTTGCTTGAGTAGTGATGGAGGGAATCTGGCTCTGACAGAAAACTGGAAGTCTCTGCTTTTTAGGTAACTTAAATACAGAGAGATCAGAATGGCACCCCTCAATGGAGATTGCTGACTTTTGCATATTTTCAGGGGGAGATGCCAGTTTCATTGCTAAGGTGGAAGCCAAGGACCTGCTTCGGAAACCCGCTATTAAGTGGTTCAAGGGGAAGTGGATGGACCTGGCCAGCAAAACAGGGAAACATCTGCAGCTAAAGGAGAGCTTTGACCGTTTCACCAAGGTATATGAACTCTGAAGGTTCAGGTAAACAGCCCTTGATGTTTCAACAAGGTGTCACACAGGGCTGCTTCCTTCAAGCTTAGCTGCGAACCCAGCTGCAGAATGATCTCCCACATCCAAAAGAACGAAAAGCCACGCGCTGCCCCCGAAGTGTTGTCTTGTAGTATCCTACCAATGAAGCTCCCTATTTCCTGTCTTGTTCACCTGTAGATCCACACCTTTGAGATGCACATCATTAAGGCCAAGGCGGACTACTCCGGGAATTACAGATGTGAAGTCACCTACAAGGACAAGTTTGACAGCTGCTCCTTCGATTTGGAAGTTAAAGGTCAATCACACAGTGTTCTGTAGCTGGATGCACACTGGGGGCCTTTTTATTAGGTACCCCTAGGTGGTACCAGGTGGGACCCTACTTTGTTTCCAGAACCAGTGTTGACGAGCTGTGGATTCGGGAGGTCATTCTGCACTCCACTGTTATAGTGAGCTGTTATTTTTGCAGTTGTCACCTTCCGTTCTCCTCTGGCCACTCTCATCAGCAAGGCGTTTTCGGAAACAGAACTTTTAAGTATTGCATCATTCTCTGTAAACTCTCTAGACACTGTAGTGCACTAAAATCGTAGGTGTGCAGCTGTTCCTGACCCGCTGTAATCACCAAGTCTGGCTCCAACAATCACAGCATGTTTAAAATGACTTTGATCATGTGTCTTAGCCATTCTAATCCTTACCAACACAGTAACTGTACCTGACCTTGTCTACATGCCGTAAATATTCAGTTCTAGGCACATGATTTGTTATTTGTAGAAGCGGGATGTTTGCATTAACGCACAGAAGTACTTAATAAGTTGGCCGCTAAGTGTGTGAGACTAGATACATTTTGTGATTTACTGTCTTTCAGATGTTCCAGAAGCTGCTCAAAATATCGACATCCGCTCTGCTTTTAAGAGGAGGTAACGGAGTACTCATCAGTGCCATAGCAACTATCTTAGATAACTAAGATGTTACTCTGATGGCTGAACTGATGTCATTTGGGAAAGATTTTTTTTAATTTGGGGATTATCAAGGGCTATCCAAGTGTATTCTGCAAAAGTCTTCTCACAGGTTAATTAATGATATATGAGATATTATTATTATGCTGTTCTGGGTATCCGATACTATGTACAATGATTCTGGTTAATTATAGGCAACAATACTACAGCCTATTACAGTATTTTGTTCTATATAGAACTGAAGAATAGTGACATCCTTAGTAACATTATGATCTTAATCCTGAGACTTTAGCAGATTAGCGTAGGCCCTATTAATCCTTTGCATATTTGTGTAATGTAGATTCTTAAGTTTACACATCTTAGTATTGTTGACTGTAGATAACATGAAATATAGTTTATGGCCTGTTTAAGAGAATGAAATGGGGAAAATGGCTGCACGCTCCCTCTTATGAAGGTTAACGCTGCTGAAGCGCGGCACATGTGCAATCAACAGCTGGGAGAGACAAGTGTCTTTATGGTTGGGTATGGACAGACATGGCAAACCATGGCACTTATCGCGGCAAACCATAGGGGGGTATGGTTTGGCAAAATGCCCGATTGTCGTCAGCCTTCACAGCGATTATGCCTTCATAATGGGAAATTCACAAGGTGAGTCAACCAAGTTGGCACACCAACCAGATACGAACCATTTCAAACTGTGAATAAACCATTAAGGAAGACTCCCGTTCAACGATGCGTCAAAAAGCAATGCAAGCGTCCCAGATCGCACATGGCGTTCTCCTTACGCGGCCTTGTGGAGGCGCTGTCTAGAGAACATCATCGTGTGTATCGCACTCAGTTTCCTCCTTATACAAACCGCTTCGCTCAGAGTCTGTTACCATGGAAACGACAGCGTTTTTGTATAAGGCCCAAGTGTGCGTTAGTTTGCGCCTAAAGCATGGGTCGCATTATCTGCTGCTGCTCTGCATTGTTCTTTTACGCATTGTTTTTGTGGTGCCTGTGTCTGTGGTATTTATTAATCTTTCCTTGTTAACAACAGCACTGATGGGCAAGAAGACGCAGGAGAGCTTGACTTTAGTGGCCTCCTTAAACATAGGTGAGAATAACAGTCCACCTCTTGGCGGCTGGAGGCTAATCCTATCAACGCATCACTGGCTCACTGAGAGCCTTCAGCTGCTCTTACTTCCTGTTTCTTTTCCTTGTTTGAACACCCAGTTTTTCAGGCCAATCATGAAACACTTTTGTCCTCCAAAATTTAGTCTTAACGTGGTACTAAACAGAAGATATTCACAAGTACTGTACAGACGCTCCTCTACTCACAAACGAGATACGTTCTGAACGGCAGTTCGCAACTTGAAATGTTCGTAAGTCCTTATTCAACATCATTTTAAGGGCATACGCAAGTACTAAGAACTAGGATGCTGGGAGTACGCACGCTACGCTGCTGCGCGGCGGGAGTAGTGGCCAGAAGTCGTACTAGGCGGAACTGGAGCACAGAAAAAAAAATTGATGGAAACAGGAGCCCAACGAACACAATTTGGACTTACGGTCCTCTTCGTTTGTATGTCTGAAAGTTCGTAAGTTGAACGTTCGTAAGTAGAGGAGCGTCTGTATTTTATTTTCTATTGTATATGAAGCTTTTACAGTAAATTTATTTAGTTGAGCAATATACAGTAAATAATACAACTTAAACCTTAAATATATAGTCGGGCTCTTTATTTTTGCTGGCAAAAAACAACAGACAAATGCATTTTGAGTTGTTATACAAATATTTCCTGTAGTTGGGCTTGTAGAATAACACCAGAATGTTATGATTCCATTCCCACTCGTCCTAAAAAAGTCACATTTTTTTGGACTTATCTCTTCTTTTTCCCCTATGCATTCAGAAACAGCAGGTTAGTAGAATGAATAAGTAATTAAAATATTAGATCTTAACACTGGTAAGTAGCATAAGCCTGTAGTCTCACCAGCATGGACTGTAGCCCGAAGACCCCGGGCAAGCAAGAGTGTTGGCCCAAAGTAGCCTGGTAACACTTCATTTAGAGGCAGCATTTATGCATCCTACAGCAGCTGGGATCAAACATGGGAAGGGCTTTTGCCTTGCAGGCATATGGCACTAAGAAGCCCACACTCCTAGCGGCTGTAGGTCACTCTGTGCTATATGGGTATATCACATAGCAACTTCTCACAAGCGTTTGTGTCCTGCTGATGAGCAAGATTATAAATGCTGCTGCAAAATAGTGTTACCGCTACATTGTTGTTACGTTGCAACATATATATATATATACACGTATATGTGCTGTATATGGTATATCTATTATAGTGTGGATGTCAACTTAATACCTGCCTGATCACAAACGGTAATCATGAGACCATATTAAAACAAAAAATGTAGATGCATTTTATGTGCTTTTGCCTCAAAACTTTCAGACATTGGGGAATGTCTCCGAAAGAAAGGATTGGTGGCGTGACTGAAAAATGAAATCACTGACTAAACTGGACCCTTGATCATTAATGTTGCTCATTAACATCTTTGCTAACACATTGCTAACATTTACAGACAAGTGCCCTGTTAGGCTCTTCCCCAGTGGCCTTCTGGGTGCTGTCATGTCTAACACAATCCACTTAGCATCATGTGATGGTACTTGAATCATTTCAGGTAGATATCAGCTCTCCAATAATATTTCCCCTGAATCACATCCAGTGTGAATCATTTTCACTGCAGTTCCATGTCCATCTCCCTGCCATCACCAGTATCCCAGCATGCTCTGCACAGAAGCTACTCCTGCGAAACATTAGGGCTGTCCATTGATTGCACTTTTCCCATTAATGTTCCATGTTAAATAAAGAAAAAATGCCATTTTTTGTAAATTTAGAAATAATTCATCAGTTCCTTAGAAATATATAACTTTTAGACATGTTTGGCAATTAAGCTATTTCATCAACTTATTAATTGGTACAACCCCATACACGTCATTTGTATTTTACGTGTCAGGAAGAAGAAAACAGCATTACTTGGCAGTATTCATTAGGTTAGCCCGAGAAACTGCAAGCACAGCTACAGCTAACACTTGCCCTTGCCATTGAACCTCCCCCCCCCTTCCTCTCCAAGCCAGTCACATGACCACAGTTGCAGGCAGAGAGATTATCGGAATCCCCCCCCATCATCATGCAACATGTCCTGAGGAACTCCAGAGTGCACAGTTGCATGATGTCATGATTGTCACATCGTTAGATTTGCGGATCAGGTAAACATGATGTAAGCCAAGTGGTGGATGAGTTACTGCAGACATCCATTCCTCTGAAAGTCCAGTTCACAGTACAATCTCATTTCCAGATCCCTTTCTCAGCCTAGCAGATATATACAGTACAGTATACCCAGAATCCACTTCTGCAGTGGCGTTTGTCACCTATTGCCTCTGGCCCTGGCCTCCAGAGAGAAGTTCCTCAGAACATGTTGCGAGCTCTGCCTGTCAAGCCCCACGCTAACACCCATCACTCTACGCCATGATGTCTGGTGTCCAGGGAGCACAAGCAGGAGGAGGTGCCGGAGGTAGATGTATGGGAGATCTTGAAAAATGCCCGACCAGACCAGTATGAGAAGATCGCCTTCATGTATGGAATCACAGACCTGCGGGGTCTGCTCAAGAGGCTGAAAAAGACCAAGAAGGAGGAGAAGAAGAGCGAAGGTAAAAATCCAGGCCCCAGAAGCTATTGGCATATTACTTAGGTCATGCCTACACAATTACACTGTTCCCAAACTCACACAGTGGCTAAAACATTTTCACTTGTTCTTGGGTCATGAGACTTTGAGGCTATGGCATACAAATTTCTAGAAAGTTAGTTATTCTTTCCTGGGCACCTCAGGGCATACTCACACTTGGCCCATTGCCAAGTAACATACCCAAACATGATTATACCCCCTTCCCACTCCCCTGCTGGTCTGCGCTCACATTGCCTTTAATGTTCTGGGGTCGAGCATGATTTCATCATCACCGTGCGACTTCTTTTGGTTAAAGAAAACATAGGAAAAGCATGATTGCACGGCACAATGGAATTCATGATTAATGTCCTCATTTTGTGGCTTATTTGGAGTCATTTTAGGTGCAATGACACATAGCCCTTCTATAGATTCATCGCGTATACAGGGCAACAATTTTTATTGAATCCTGCTGCATGTATAAGAAGATGATCCCATCTTTTTTACCAGATCTGTTCATTCTGGGTCTGGTTCCTGTATAGTGTACATGTGCAGATGCGTGTGCTAGTCACATCAGTGACATCATATATGTGTTCATTGCTTAGGCATGGTTAGCAATCAAACTGTGTGTACTGAGTCTAACTAAACCCAGGCCCACCTCTGCAGGTGATCACAGTAGTCAAACAAACCAGACTTTGGGGGTCAAACATTCTTGGCACGGTTTGGATCACCTAGTGTGAGAATACCCTCAGAGAGACAAATGGAGATATCCACAACTGTTGATAGCAAGTCTCACATCAGTTCTATCATCAAATCAAAACCAGCTCATTTGTGTATTTCCAAATGTTTCCCTAGGTTTTATTTACCTTAAAAATGCGGTACAGAAAATACAATGAATATTCTCCCTGTTTTTTTAAGCTTTTGCAAAGAAGTTAGAACCTGCATATCAAGTAGACAAGGGTGGGAAAATCCGTCTTGTGGTGGACTTGGCAGACCCAACAGTGGAGTTGAAGTGGTACAAGAATGGACAGGAGATCCGTCCTACCCCAAAGTAAGTGATGTCCTCCTCTCTTGTCTTCTCACTGCACATTTTCACTTACCAGTTTCTTACAAATGAATGACATAAAGGGAAATTTCTCCAAAGAATGTGTTTCTTTTGTGGTATGTTCCTCACTGTCTTCTGCTGCCTTATTGGTTATCTGTTTGCCTCCAGACCACATTTTCAGAAGAACTTACTTTCATTTTCCAGAATGATCACAGCTGTCATGTTGTTGTCGCACTAGTATGCTGAACCAGGATAATTAGCCAACAATGTGTTTTGAATTAGTAAGTGGCAGGGTAGGGTGTACTCTGGGCCCAATCAGCTTTCATTAGGAAATTTAGGTTAAATACATTGTGAGGCGTCCAGCCAGAGTCACAGCTAGACAAAGTCGTCTGGGAGGCTGCTGTACCTTTGCTAGTCTAGGTCTCTGAGGGCCCATGTCTCAGTATCCCTGGTTTTGATGCTGCACCCCGTTGTTCTCTTTCTTCTTGTGGTCATTAACGGTTTATGCAGTTCCCTCTAGACATGACATCTCTTTGTCCTTCTGTGCTGTCGTCTGTCATGTATTCCAATGACGTTCCTCTCTGTCTGCCGCAACGTCCATTTCCTGCACATTCTTTGATGACACCTCAATCTGCTGCCATTCCCCAAGCCAAAGGAAGTAAGTCTACATTTCAGCTCTGCATTGATAGCGACTCTGATCCTGAACTCTGTCCTGAACACAGAACAGTATTTTTGAGACTCTTTGTTGTGACATATATAAGGCTGTCCAAAAAAATTGTGTTGTTCTCTCTTCTTTGAGACACTTTTTGTTTCTGTGAGGTACTTATTGGAGCAGGGTGTTGATGAAAAGGTCCATTCCACAGATATATCTTTGAGCACAAGGGCACCCAACGGATCATGGTCATCAACAACTGTTCCAAAAATGATGATGCTGCCTATTCTGTTTGTGCCGGTGATGAGAAGTGCAGCACTGAGTTGTTTGTTAAAGGTACTTTTCAGTTCTATGACATATTCATAGATTATGTACACAAATATTAATACACACACATATCATTTCTATCCAATGAAAAACATGTATCTCCAAAAATCCATTATTTTAGGAGGGTGAAAAAAATGCATTTTCTCAGAAACTGTTTTATAAAACAAACCTAAAACAACATCATGAGACACCTTAACCATAAATAGAAGTCTGTCTTTACACAGCAGCCAGTGAATGGTTTAATGTCCTAAATGTATTTACATGGAGTACTATTATAAAGGCATATATGTCAGTGTCAAGAAGATTTAATTTCACCTAATTTCACTTTATATTCACAGTCAATGATCTTAATTAGCTAGCTATATAGCTATCAATGTTAAGTTGTTAAAATTAGCGATATAAAGTCATCCATACAAACAAGCATCATGCATACAAATGTTAATTTGTACAAACATAGTACAGACGCTCCTATACTTACGAACGAGATACGTTCCGAACGGCCGTTCGTAACTTGAAATGTTCGTAAGTCATTAGTCAACATCATTTTAAGGGTATATGCAAGTACAAAGAACTAGGATGCTGGGAGTACGCATGCTACGCTGCTGTGTACTAGGCGGAACTGGCGCACAGAAAAAAAATTATGCTGCGGACAGGAAACGGGAGCCCAACGAACACAATTTGGACTTACAGTCCTCTTCGTTCGTATGTCTGAAAGTTCATAAGTTGAAAGTTTATAAGTAGAGGAGCGTCTGTACTGCTTCATACTAATAGGAGTTAAATGCATGAACTAATAAAACATCTTTTCATTGGGCAATTAGATGTCAAACGCTACCAGTAGACAGAGGAGAATGGGTGTATTCCATCTATAGTACAAAGTCACAATCATCAAAAAGTAGAATATGCAGTTTTCATCGGACAGCAATGATATATATATATATATATATAGAGAGAAAGAGAGAGAGAGAGCCAAATTAGGGGAATGTGTTGATGTTGTCATTACCTGCGACTTTTGTCTTGCTACTGCTTTTCAGAGTTGCCGGTGAATATCGTCAAAGAGCTCGAACCTGTAAATACCACAGTAAATGAGAGAGTCGAGCTGGAGTGCGAGGTGTCTGAAGAGGGAGCCCAAGTCAAATGGTGTGTCTTCCTTGCCTTTGTCCCACAGTCATCAATGACAGCCAAGATAACTAAATTGACTGATAGAAGAAGTGTTTCTCACAAGGATATGGTGGCTAGGAATCCATATCCTGTGTCCTGAGCCATAGTTCTGTCTCCTAGGCTGAAAAATGGTGTGGAGGTCCCAACCGGAGCTCGCTCACGCTACCGGATCAAGTGTGAGGGAACCAGGCACCTGCTGATCATTGATGATGCTATGAGGGAGGACTCAGGCACCTACTCCCTGATGGCCACTGGGGGCACTAGTCAGGCCAAAGTGAAAATTGACTGTATGTATCGCTGCCTACCTAACAATCTCTCTATTCATCTTTCTTTTTTTCATTGCTTTCTTAAAACTTAATTTTATCTAAAAACCACCGAAAGGTTCCTCTCATCCTTTCAGAGTTACTTTTCCTTTCTGCTACTCCTCAACCTCCCTGTTGTCTCCTTCCTCCTCCTTGCCTTTCCTCCAGTGAAACCCCTGAAGATTATACAAGACCTGAGTGACATAACGATTCGCCTGGGCCAGCCACTGAAATTGCACTGTGAGATCTCCCCAGGAAACGTGCCCGGCCGCTGGTACCGCAATGGGCAGGCAATCCAGGCCATTGAACGCATCAACATCTTGCAAAGAGCCAGGTACATCCAATCTTCTTTGCAGCCAAGAAGCAACTTCCATCTGGTTAAAGCCACTGTTGGCTGTCTTCATTCAATCAAGTATACATTGTCTCCTAATAAAGACTTGTTCAGCCCATAAATACATAATAAAAACCTTTGTCTAGATCTTCCTAGTATAAAGACTTTATTCCTTCTTTCTTTTGAAGGATCCAAATTTTTAAAAGTGATATTAGACAAAGATGACCCTTTTAAAAGCCTTTTAAAGGTGCTCATGTTTAATCTTTTCCTGAGAGAACACTTTTCGTCCTTACAGGAACCACAGGTTAGAGATTGAAAGCTCCGTAATTAGCGATGCAGGGGATTACACATTTGTGCCTGAGGGATATACTCAGAAGCTCTCTGCCCATGTGCATATCATAGGTAAGGCCCTCTGGGTAAAGAATATAGCTGGGAAAGGCCCTGGGGTAAAGACATGACAAGTTAGGGCACTGAGTCTAGAACATACACTATATGGCCAAAAGTCTGCCTATTGTTGCTATAATAGCCTCTATTCTTCTGGGAAAGCTTTCCATTAGATGTTGATTCATTGCCGATAGGGTTTTTTGCTGTTCAGGTTGGGTATTGATATTGGGTTGTGAGGTCCTTCTCTGTGAGTCTGTAACTGAACTTGCTCCCAGCCATTTTGCCCATCACAATCACCTCACCAATTGCTGATCAGGGCAGCTCTAGCAGGGCAGAAATGTGGCGAACTAAGTTGTTGGAAAGATGGCGTCTTATGATGCCGGCAAGTGTAAAGTCACTAACCTTTATTGTACAACCAACCATTCTGCCACTAATGTTTGTTGCAGGAGACTGTGTGACTGTGTGCATAATTATACAGCTATGTCAGAAATGGGTGTAGCTTTTTTAGGCACTCCTCATTGATAGGGGTGTCTACATACATTTGGCCATATAGTGTACATCTAGCTAAGGAGCCATGCCTGCTAAGTAAGCCAAGGTAAATTCCTGGGACTACAGTGTCCGCCCGCAGACACAGAGTACTCAAACAGATCACGAACACTTGAGTCACATGACCTCATCCCTGCAGACCCCCCAAGAGTTTATCTGGAACATCTGAACTTCCCTGACAACACTGTGACCATCGTAGCTGGTAACAAGCTGAGGCTAGAGATCCCCATTAGTGGAGAGCCGGCCCCCAGAGTGGTGTGGATGAAGGGGGAGCGGGTGAGTCTAGGCTGCCCTGGGAGCAACCAAGTGGGGCTCTGAACAGGGGTGCAAGGATACAAAAGTAGTTGGTTGTGTACTGTCCTAAATGAGTATTGTGATACACATGGAAAGAATGAACGCCCTCCGCCCCCTGCCCCAGGTGATTCTGGACACGGGCAGTCGTGTTCGAGCTGAGACCTTCCCCGATCACACCAGCCTGACCATTGATATCACGGAGCGGGAAGACACAGGAAATTACAAGATTGTACTCCAGAATGAGGCGGGTGAAGACTCGGCCATTGTCAAGGTCAAGGTTGTGGGTAAGGAGCTTGAGAAAGACCCCAAACAGGATGTGTCAGTCCAAAATGTCTGACGCCATGGTGACCAGACTGCATGTGGACATCGTTCTATAATTGAGTAAAACAGGTTCCAGCACTGTTATGACCAAAATCATGTACATACTGCAGTTATCATAAGAATGTTCCCCCACTGTATGTATACCTTTCCGCTGGGAACTCCCGCACTCTCCAAACACATAGCAATTGGTGAATTGGTATCTCTAAGTTGCATTTAGTGTGTAATTCTGTGTGTTACTATTCATGCTGCAATGGGCTGGCATCCTTTCCCAGATGTTCTCTACCTCATCCTCTGTTCTTTCTGGGATATTCTTCAGGCTCACAGTCACCCTGTACTGGATGAGAAGTTATGGATGGATGGATAGCAAATTGTTATGCAAATTATTTTATGTATACTGTATATAAATATCACTGTCAGAATTTTCTGAAATCCTGTTCTGGATGTGGAGTTGAAAAATCAATAAATAGACTGTCAGGATTTAGTTCCGAAGAACAACTATTTCGATGAAATTTTAACATGTATTAAAATGGATTGTCTCCTCTCAGACATTCCTGATCCACCAGAAGCCCCTCTGGTTACTGAAGTGGGGGGAGACTGGTGCTTTATGTCATGGAGTCCCCCCCACTATGATGGAGGGTCACCCATCTTAGGTAAGCAAGGGATGTTGGTGTACAAACTAGGGTAAATGGGATGTTAGGAGATTCAGGACTATAACTAATGTTCTTTAATGATTACAGGCCTCTGAGATATTTGAATTTGAAGGACTTTGAAGAAGGTTTAGTATGGGCGGGTGGTTTGTAAAGTAAATATCACCTCTCAGCTTCGAAAATCCCTTATTTTAGATGTGAAATAACTCAATTTCTCAGAAATAGCTTACAAAATAAACCTAAAACAAAGTAATGAGACACCATTAGTACCACAAATAGAAACCTTTACATAGCCTTCACAAATACTTAATAGTAACTACTGAAGTACAAATCATGAACAAATATAGTACAAATATCTCTAGTAACTACTAGAGATAAAAGATGTGTCACGATTCATTAATGAATTACAAACATGAGATCGGTATTTCACTTGTGTAATTCATGCCTTGTTCCTTCAGTATTTCTTTCCTTCAGTAGTTCACAGAGGTTTACAGAATTAACGGATATAGTAAGAATTATAGTAACTGCTTAAGACAAAAAGATGCGTCACAGTTCATTAATGATGACTGAACATGAGATCAGTATGTAACTAAGTTTGCGGTTAATTAATACATAACTAAGAGCAGAGCTTAATAATATAATATTTGCGCCCCCACAAGTAAAGTGTTACCAGTGTTTTAAATGGACTTACATGGATTGTTGTCAGTGAGGGAAATATGTCAGTGTCAGCAAGATATGAAGTAATCTCACTTTATATTCACAATTAACTATGATGTCAGTTAGCTGGCTGTTTAGCTATCAATGTTGTTAAAATTAGCGATGTTAAGTAATCTATACACATGACCATCATGAAAAAAAATGATAACTACAAACATAAATACTAGTTAAATAGATGACTTTATAAAACATCTCTTCACTGGCAAATTAGTCATCAAACTCTATCAGTAGTGGGCATATTCTATCTACAGTGAAAGTTGCAATCGTCAAAAAGCGGACGTACGTGGTTTTCATTGGGCAGTGACCATATATGGATGTGTGTATATGTGAGAACTTTAAAGCTGGATGCTGCTGGTATACGTGTATGGGTCTGACTGGCTGTGGTTTCTCTCTGAGCGTGTTCTCATGCTCGTGTGCCTGTATCCATCAGGCTACTTCATAGAGAGGAAAAAGAAGCAGAGCTCCCGCTGGATGCGGCTGAACTTTGACCTCTGCAAAGAGACCACCTTTGAGCCCAAGAAGATGATCGAGGGGGTCCCCTATGAAGTGCGCATCTTTGCCGTGAACGCCATCGGCGTGTCCAAACCCAGCGAGCCCTCGAAATCGTTCGTGCCCCTGGGTGAGCATTCTGGTGCCCATATTAGTTCCCTGCGGCATGTTACCTTATCCTCTGCACAACGATCTGGGACTTTAGCCTAATGGTTAAAAGAACAACTCAGGAGGTCTCGGGAAAGCCGTTTTTCATTGTACCCTAATTAAGAATACATGCACTGCAGTTAGTAATCTAGGTTTGTGCAGCAGCTAACATGGTTACCTAACACCTCTAGAGACCAGGGGTTGCGTCTCCAGCCTGGCTGTACATGTGAGCAGACTTGGGTAATTCAGGTCCAGAGGGTAAAAGTTCAGAGCAGGATTTTGTTTCAACCCACCAATTGAGCATAAAGTCACATTCACAGAGTATTCAGCTGCTTGGTTGTAACAAAATCCCGTTCTGGACTTTTACTCTCTGCACCTGAATTACTGTACCCAACTCTGAATGTGAGGAGTTTGCATGTTCTCCCCGTTTCATCATGTGTTTTACTCTGGGGTGCCCAATTGCCCATAGGAGAATGGTATGTGTGCCCAGGGATGGGTTGGCGCCCTGTCCTAGGTTATTACCTGTGTTGTGCCTATAGCTTCTGGGATAGACTCTGCACCCTGTGATCCTGCATAGGACAAGTGGGTATGGAAGATGAATGGATGTTTCAAGTCACATTTGACGTTGTGTGTTATTTTCCATGATGACACGCATCATGCTCTGGGCAGTGCCAAGCCATTCCAGGGTGTTGTTTCCCTCTGAGTGCCAGACAAAGGGACTGTATTGTGAGTTGAGAAAGGAGGCGTTCTGCATGCCTGGGCTGCCCAGCGCCCGTCCCTGCAGCTGTCCCACGTGAAACAATGCGACATAGGTTGTTCTGCCTGTGACATGTGTCTGGGGGGAAGACAAATATGTCTTTATAATGGCTGCCAGAGAACGTGGAGCATAACGCTTTAGTGACATTTGGCTTCTCCCACCCAGATTCTGACCCAGCTGCTGTCAAGCCATTTTTAGAAAGTCAGATCGTACAAGCAGAAACGTCATCTGAGCGGCACAATGCTGTAATTTCTACATGAAACATGTCTGTAGTGTTTGTGTAATTTCCAGTCCAACTGACTTTTTACTCTGATATGCACTATAGCATTGTCAGTACCCAAATACGCATAATCTGAATAGTTTGTAGCTTGGTTAATGAGTGTCATTGTGGTGAATGATGTTCTCTGATGCTCTCTTCCCGCAGCGGTGACCAGTGAGCCCACAATGCTGGTGGTGGATGAAGTCACGGATACCACGGTGACCATGAAGTGGCGGCCGCCGGACACCATTGGGGCGGCGGGGCTGGACGGATACATGCTGGAGTGGTGCCTTGAAGGATGTACGGAGCAGCTAACGCACTGCCACTGCATATAGCATTGATATGTTACGTTTCTGCAGTATTTTCCTATATACATGCAGGCTAAAGAGTGTGAAACACACTGCCAGCTTTCTTCGCTGCTGTTTTCAGACTGAGCACATGGTCTCCTTAGGAAGAAACTTGAATATAGCATGCTTTCATAAAGTACTTGAATCACTGAGTCTATTTTTGATCTGCTTTAGCTTGACAATGATGATGCGGTGTGCTTGACAGCTGACGAGTGGATTCCTGCTAATAAGGAACTCATAGACAAGACCAAGTACACCATTACTGGCCTGCCAACAGAGGGCAAGATCCTAGTGCGTGTCATGGCAATCAATGCTGCAGGAGCCAGCCAACCCAGGACCACCCAGCACTCCATCCTGGTCAAAGAGGTCGTAGGTGAGGTCATAGATCATTGGTCACGTTCTTATTATTTTGTTTTTGCACACCAAGAGTCTTACTCAAATCAAGGTATTATACTTAATACAATAGTACTATACATCTTCTAGACAGTCCACTGGTTGGAGAACTTCAGTCAGAGATTCCTTCAGTTCCATTGCAATAAGATTTGTTGCAGGAGGTCATTCCTACATCTACAAAGGCTCCTTTCTGTGCTGGAAGACAAGTCTTCTCCACTGAGGCGATGCACAATGCATATTTACATTTATTTTGCACACTTAAAGGTATATGTTTAGTGTAAGTCTTTAGTTTTTAAATCTAGTATAGTAGTTTTGTATATTTGTACATATATAACGTATGTGTTATGTCTTCCTTTATGCCTACCTTGTGTGTGTGTGTATTTCTTTTTCATTTATGTGAATTGCTACTGCAACCCAACAATTTCCATTTTGGGGTAAATGAAGTATTCTGAATGTGAATGAATGAATCTGAATGTACAGTACAATAACTTTTAGTGTGAGGTTTGCCCATCTGCCTCTAAGCCCACCTTCTCACGGCAAACTAACCCAACAGAGGCGCCCAAGATTCGAGTACCTAGGCATCTGAAGCAGACGTACATCCGTAAAGTTGGTGAAGCTGTCAACCTTGTCGTGCCTTTTGTGGTAAGGCTGCTAAATACTTCTTGAAAAGAGGAATCATACTACTGCTTCATGTTTAGATGCATGTGGCAGGGTCCTAAAGATTTAAGGCAGTTTTGATATATAGAAACCCAACAGGCCTCTTCGGGCACTACAGGTCGTCTCTGTCCTGTTATTATTTTGATAATGTCATGCTTTTGGCTTCAGCCGTCCCATGACCTGTTTTCAGGGCAAACCCAGGCCTAAGGTGACCTGGGTGAAGGAAGAGCAGATCGTGGAGCCGTCGCAGGTCAGCATCCGCAACACGGACTGCGACAGCATCTTCTTCATTCGCAAAGCCGAGCGGAAGCACTCCGGAAAGTATCAGATGAGTGTTCAGGTGGAGAAGCACGTGGACACTGCCATCCTGGACATCCAGATAGTGGGTGAGTGTTGGGACAGCGATACAGCAGTCACAGAAGGTCTTGGCATGCTTGCTTAATTCTGTAAAAATGTTGCAAATTCTCATAACAAACGTCCATTGACAAGCAACATTTACCGTATCTGTACATATGCCCCACATAGACATTTTCTCTTTATTAAGTTTTGACTAACTCATTCATTTCTGCAATTATACTCATTGGCTTCCAAAACACTAAACACAAATATCTGATGTTATCATGCTATTGTAAGGCTGTTACAAATTAAAAAAGCGCCCAATGATGCTTGTCAATGAAATTTTAAACTGTAACAGCTCTTTTCGAACTACATTTTGGGCTCCAGTTTATTCCTACTTGAAATCAATGTTGTACTTCAAGCTACTGGTTGTTTCTAATGCCATTCTAATTTTATGACAAAAATCATTACCTAATTCATTTGTTCACAATATATATTGTGAACAAATGAATTAAGTAATGATTTTTGTCATAAAACCAATAAATTTGCTATATTTTTACTGAATTAAGCAAATGTCCCAAGACTGTATATGCATTTAAAATGTTAAAGTTACATACATTTAACATGGTGTTAAACTTATCTCACCCCCTAGCAGGGTGGCGGGTTCAAATCGCAGCCCCGTTTTGTGAGTGTGGACTTTGCAGGTCCACCTTGTGCTTTGTAGGATTCCTCTTACAGTCCGAGAACCGCCAGTTAGGCATCTTCAAATTTCCCAAACTGTCCGTGCGTGCCCTGTGATGGACTGGCACCCCAGCCAGGCTGTTCTCTACTTTGCACTGTGGGAAGATAGATGATATTATCATATTTAATTTAATATTATAATATTTTATATAATTTTATCATATTTTCCATGATTTATTATGAGGCTTTGATTAATGTTTTTAATGTATAAAATCAAAACAATTGTCTTGCCAACCCTCCCTCCCTCCCTCCCCAAAAGACCTTCCAGGCCCTCCTCAGGCAGTTAAAATAGATGAAGTGTGGGGCGTCAACGTGGCGCTGGACTGGACCCCCCCCAAAGACAATGGCAACGCCCCCATTACTGGCTACACCATTCAGAAAGCGGACAAGAAAACCATGGTGCGTAGCTGTTGGTGCTGTTGGATCACGACTGATTATTTAGGGTGTATTGTTATTTAGTTGTGTTATATCAGAACTGAGCCCTTCAGTAACTGTGGCCTGTGCAAAGTGTTGCTGATCATGTGGCATTTTTCCGCCCTGTGCCAGGAGTGGTACACGTGCATAGAGCACTACCATCGCACCTGCATCACCATCCCCGACCTGGTGGTGGGGAACGAGTACTTCTTCCGCGTGTATTCGGAGAATATGTGCGGACTGAGCGAGAGCGCAACCATGACGAAGGACAGCGCCCTTATCGTCAAGGAAGGTGTGTGCAGGCTGGCCGCACCTCCAGGGGGTAGCCAGGAGGACTAAGGGAGCTCAGAGATTACGAGCTCATTGAATTACTGGTACAGAAGCTACACCACTTCCCTGGTTGCTACTCCTGAGTCTTTATCAAAAGATTTTTTGCTAAGAGACACATTATTGTAAAGACAGTCTCGACAAAAACACCACTTTACATGAAGTGAAATTTGCATACATCCTCTCCTGCTGATTCGCAAGCCTAAGGTCTTCCTGCACGACTCTATGCTCTTTATGTTCCTGCGTTGTAGTTTTTTTTACATGCCAAACCCTTTTTTTCCCCAGAGAATAGCTTCTTTTTCACGTGAGAGTCATATGAAAGTGACCCGCTGCGAACGGAGAATGTTTCTGCATGTTTAGAAGCAGAAACAATAGGTCAGATGCATATTGATCCCGATTCCCCCATGATCTTGCTGAGTGCGGGTATCATACAATCCCATCACCTTCCCTCCCCAGGCCTGAACCTGAAGATTCCGGAGTACAACGAGTATGATTTCACTGAGGCACCCAAGTTCACCCAGCCGCTGATCAACACGTTTGCTGTGGCAGGCTACAACACCACGCTCAACTGCAGCGTCCGTGCCAATCCCCGGGTGGGTCCACCACCCTCATGCTGGCCATATGCAAACCTGCCTCTTCTCAGGTTCTGTCCCAGCCCTGTTCAGGAACCCTGGGTCATTCCCACTGACCTGGAACAGGCTGCTAGGAGTGTCGCCCCCCCCCCCGTACAGGCTGTTTTGTCTGCATCAAGGCCCATGCCTTGTTTTGACCACTCAGCATTGTTCATCCATAAGCAAGAAGCCTGAAGGCCATTTAAAATGTGTGAAATGTGCGAAATGAGGTTCTGGAGATGATACATTCTTTGTACTTTGAGTTCTATGACACCTTTGTCATTCGAATAAAATAATGTGTAATTTTTCCATTCCGGCTGTAGCCTAAAGTCATATGGATGAAGAACAAGATTATAATCCTGGACGACCCACGCTACCGCATGTTCAGCAACCAGGGTGTCTGCACGCTGGAGATTCGCAAACCCAGCCCCTACGACGGGGGCGTCTACACATGCAAGGCCATCAACGATCTCGGGGAAGCACAGGTGGAGTGCAAGCTGGAGGTCAAAGGTCAGTCCTGGGGGGGGGGGGTTTAGGGGGAACTGGCGCTAGTCTGTGACTGCCATCCGCTCTGGGTGACAGTAACTTCTCCTGAGATCTTGATAAACATCAAACATCAGTTCAGTTTTATTCTCCAGAATATCACTGTCATATATCTAATGATAACTGCATTAAAACTGTAATACATATATCATTAATACCCTAATTAACAAAGCACACAGAGATATATTTTTTTATGTAAATTATGCAGGTTAAACATGTAAATCAGTTTTTAAATTCTGCCGAGGTAGTATTTTTTATCTCTAAATGTCTTAAGACTCTGTTCTGCCAGAAGAATATCGAGATTTTGAACGGCCCAGGCTTTGGACTCCTCCCAGGTGTTCCCATTTGGACTCCTCTCCATATGGACAGGCTCAACAGGAACACCCCCCCCCCGCCCCCCCGCCCGCTGTCACTGATAGCATATCAGGTGGCTGGCGGCCTGCCCGAGTATACACAGGCAGCTGGCCTTTGCCTGAACCATGCTGCACCTATACGCTCGGGGCCGTCTGCACTAGGCCGTCTGCTGGGGCCAGAGAGGTGACTCAGCATGTTAAAAATCAATTACAGCTTCTGAATAACGGTAAATAAAACATACAGTAGCAGAAGAACCGCAGAGGAATCTGAAATCACTTCATGCTTATGTGCAAACATTCACCATGGGGCTCTGGAGTGGAGAAGCCCTTTGCTGCTTTAGGTGGAGCCGTTCATTGGCTTTGCTCCTTGGCTTTGGCTTTTGGTTTCAATCTTTCTTTTATCTTTTATCATGGATCAATAGTGTAAAAGGTAATTAGAGCAAAATGACTTTTCGGAGCCACTGTGTGGCTATGAACCATTCAACACAGAATCATTCCAGAAGGAATCCCTCTAATTTATGTCAGTTTGACATGGGTGGGAAAAGCTCTCACAAATAACTCTTCCAAGACAGATGTAATCCAGTGGTATTAAGACACTGTGACTGACAGGAACATGAAGGTCTGCTTTAGGTTTGTGTTCCTGAAGTAAACATAGGATGAAGCCCACATTAGCCCTCTGGACAGACTTTCTTTTGGCCTAGAAAACACCCATTAATTTGTTTGCTCACCTGCAGCTGGAGTTTAGTTCAGCCAACAGGAACCAGAGGTGGCAATTTCAGGTCCAGAAACTAAAAATCCAGACCAGGATTTTGTTTCAACCGACCACTTGAGTACTATTTGACTGTGACTCTTAACGCTCAGCTGGTTGGTTGAAACAAAATCCTGGCCTGGATTTTTAATTTTTAGACCTGAAATTGCCACCTCTGATAGGAACACATCCATCAGAGGAAATGCGCCCTCTCTCTCTGCTTTGTCTCGCTCCTGATGGCGGCCCTCTCACTAGGCGAGCTGAAACCCACTAACTGGTAAACGGTACAAAATCCGCATAGAAATCGGTGAACTGGGGGAAAATTTCTTGGAACGCTGAAGTGCCAGTTTGAGTTCTTAGTCTGGCTTAATTGTCTTCAGTGATGTTTTTTAGATTCCAGGCATTTTTTGTTTCGGTTTTCATTTTGTCTGATTCTTCTTTGCCTTTGTTTTAATGCTCTTTTTGCATTTTACTGTGATGATTTCCAAGGGGTCCCTTCTGTGAAATGTACTTTTTCGTCTCTGTAACCTTTCAATGCCCTTATACTCTTCCCATGCATACTGAGGTGCATGTGAGCCTAATAATGACATCACAGTCACATTTTACATCCTATTGTTTGTTCTTACCTCTAACCCCTGGATTACTCTCCATACCTTGACCAACATGCGTCATTGTTCACATCGTGTTGACTACTCTCAATATACACCTACTCCCATAATGCACCAGTTGTAAACTAATTTCTTGCCAAATAGCAAAACAGATTTAGGCCAATATTTTGCTTTTTTATTTTTACTTTTTATTTTTTCCCTATCTTTGTAGCACACTAAAAACTTTTGTAAAATCTAGTTTGTAACTTTTGACTTTAGTAAAAGTAGAAAAGTGTAATAAAAATATTTACATAATACTAAGATAAAAGGCACTTTCTTACATTTTTCAAAGTGGCAACAAGGTGTGATTTCACACTTTCACAAGTTTGTCGTCACTGGTTCAGTCACCAAATTAATGTCCCCTGAAACACCTATAACTCCAGTATTCAGACTTAATCAGTTAAATTACTTTAGTTTCATAACACACACTTCCAAGCGCCAAAATTCGTAACATTAAATATCGACACAATGTAGACTACGAGGTGTTTGTACGAGCAAGACGGGTAGACTCAAAAAACAAATGACATCATACGGTGTTAAAATCCAGCACCAAAAATAGATATTAAAGCAGGAGAAGTATCAACACTCCCACGGTAGGAAGCAAGCTAACGGCCAATTAGCTACACAATCACTATTCTTCCCCAGGCGTGCTAATCATAGGGTATATAAATTAGGAAAAACCGTGTGGATGTTTGAGCCAAACTCAGAGTCACTGGGTGGATTTCTAGTTGAGTGGGTTTGCCAGCACGGTGGAGTCACATGACAGTGGGCCGGGATCGGCCACTTGGGCCTTGGCTGCTTTAACTATGCTGACCCCTCTTCTTTTCTCTCCCCTAGTCACCAAGGAATTGTGAATGTATGTTCTCATCCAAGGTAAGCTTTCATATGGTTCTGGCATATGAAGCTTATGTCATTCATTCTGCACCTGCCAATAATCCAGCAGACGCTCAGCGACTGGAGTTAAGAGGCAGACAGTCAAAGTCTGCGAAAAGAAAAATGAGACTTCAGGGCAGAACACCAGTGTAGCAAACATGGCTAATGGTGTGTGACCAAATCATGAATAAATAATGTGCTTTTGTTAGTAAATAGTGTAAGAATGCGTGTCCAGTCTCCTGTTCATGTTTGCTGCACTGTGCTTGTCTGGAAGAGTCTTACCTTAGAGAACTCAGGGACTTTGGCTGTCTGTAGTAGAGGTTGACGTTGAGCCTCCTGCTTGCATAACATATCTGCCCTACTAACAGCTTTCTGATCTTCATGTAAAGTTTACCATACAAAAGGTGAGTAACCCCAAGACCAGAGTGAACAATACCAGAGTCCATTATCTTAGTTAAACAAGGCAAGAGTCAAATCAAATTCCATTAGAAAACAAATGAGAATGTTACATCTCATGTCACCATCATACAAGTTCCTTATGCCTTATATGAGTGAAAGAAAACTTTGTATTTGGTTTTACTCACTACTTATGTGTTCATTGGTTCAGAAGGCCAGACTGTAGAACAACTAGATCTTCGGGGGGGATTTGGTACTGAGGGGCTTGCAGTTTTTTTCTGACTAGTGTTCACATATATTCTTCCTCTCACTTTCTTCTGACAAAATATCTCCTCCCACTATGACCTTCCTCTGCCGTCTGATCTAGGACTGCACAACATCACATCCCGCTGTAATTGCGATTACGTTGCGATGTGATATCGTGCAGCGTAGTCTGATCACTGACCACACCATAGTCTCTCTTTTCAGTCCACCTACCCCTAACTCAGTCTGAGGTTGTCACCCCCCCTAGAAACTTTAGGCTGATCTGGTCCCTTCTCACCTGTTGCACGGACACTGACTGGGCTTCTCGTCTTTCCCCCAGGGGGGATGAACTTCTCTGACCTGTTGCATCGCGGAGTTCCTTTACATCTGATTGATAAGTTTATGAACGAGTCAAAATCGCCTGAGCCAGAGAAGAAGTGATCGGAATACTGGCTTCTACACTGGAGCTTCACCCATCCCTCCTACTTTCCAACCATCTGCAGCCCATCAGGGGCTCGTGGAAGGAAAGGGGGCGGGGCTTCAACACAGCATGCTGTCTGTACTGTAAGAGTGGAGCTTGTTACCATAGAATCAGTATATATACAGCTGTTTCAGGTCCCGTCTTTTTAAAGGCTGATGTTTAACAACTATTTCAAGCTCTAAAGCATGTCAGTGATGTTTTTGGCAAACTGCTTTGTGTTAGACATATTTGGTAGTGTGGAAAAATTTGAATGAACAGTTCTGATTTCACTCAACAGTGATTTGTGCGTGTCAGGGGAGACTGGGGTAAAGCCCTCATTTGGGAGCTGAATAGAGGGGGAGGAGTTTAAGTAAGGTCTCGATTTTTGACAGAAGTCTGTTTAAACTGAGCCTCTAGCTTTCGCAAAACTCCCTTGGTGATTCTGTTTTCCAGTTTTTTTTTTTGTTTTTTTTTTGAGGCTACAGAACACAGTTTACTCAGCCTGGAGATCAGAGCATGCTTTTAACTTCACACTCATTTGTAATTTATGATTTACTGAAGGCAAATGAATAAAATGTCATGTATATATGAGGGTGTTGGAGTGTATTACTTTATTGAAACTAGTATTCCGTAAATAGAACTATACACATATGGGGAAAAATAATCCCACGAAAGGTTCTAAAATGATCCTGCACAATGTGAAACAACAAGCAAGTACTGATGACAAACGTAAAACACAACCCTCACTTCACTCTGCACTTTCAGTCATTACCCGTATTTTTGTTTCATACCAGGAAAAACATTAGATGAATGGAGGTACATTTTTTTCCTTGCACACATTCCATTTATACTTGATTTGTGAGAACACAGAGGCATTGATCGAATGCGGAAAATAAAATCAGACGCCAGTGAACACAATGTATGGCTTAATATTTATTGCAGTTGAATGCTTAAGCAGTCGGTAGATTTCTTTAACTCGGAATCACTAGGGGATCATACTAGTCTCCAGTGGTCTGAAGCTGAACCATTTCACAGTGCTTGAAGAAGTGTGACCGTGCCGTGCGGGCGTTACTTATGGACATGGATTTGGATGCATTTGCAATACTTACCTCTATTGTGGGCGTCATTCATGAAAACGGCCCTTAATGTATTAAACAGCTGTCGAACAAGCATCAGTTAAACGGATTTTCCTCTCCAACGACCCCTGTGGCAGATATATAGTCAGTAGAAGGCGTGGGGTGGGATTCATATTTCCCGGTCGCATTCTCTTCCGGGCGTGAGTTTCCTGTCCAAGCGCACTCGCAACTCCAGCTCGGAGAGCGACAGATCGCTGGCACAGCGCGGGGATGCCTTCGGCCACGCCGCGCCTGGATGCGTGACCCTCCAGCGATCGGACGAGTGGCGTGTGTGGGAAGCCGTCAGACACCGCAGGCATTCACTGCAGCGCATTAAGGGAGCAGCCACGATGCCGTTCCCTGTGCGGTTAGAGCCGCTCTCAGCCCAGCAACTCAAGCGACTGGAGGAGCACAAATACAGCGCGTCGGGGCGCTCCCTCTTCGAGCCGCCTTGTCAGATATACTGGAATTGGCTGGTTCAGCAGATCCCCACCTGGGTAGCTCCCAATACGCTGACCATTACAGGACTTATCGTCAACATCGTCACCACTGTTATTCTGGTCTTCTACTGCCCGTCTGCCACGGAGGAGGTAAGCCGTGCCCCGCCTTGGATCCGGTCACCGTAAACTTTGAGTGGCGCTTTTTGCGGTGGCCCACATGCGCGTCTCGCGGCGAATTCCCCGTTTATCCCGGTTTCATCACAATATGCAATCGCCTTGTTGCTCTAAAATGTTTTTTTTTTCTTTGTGGAATTATTGTGATAATTCACCCCACCTTAAGAACTGTTGCATTAAATATGTTATTAACATACATCTATCCGCACTTGCGGTTTCATATTATTATTATTATTATTTTATTGGTGTTTTTGTCAGGCTGTTTGAGTATTAATTAGTAAAAGACTAGCGTGACTAGATAAACTTGGTCCTTCCTTTTCACAATAACGCCTGTGTTATAATCTCCCACTCCGCTCTGCAAGGCCTGCTTGCATGTATGCGGACTTGTTTGCTCTCTCCGGGCGTTTACCGCGATCGATATTCTTTTAACTCACTCGGTTAGCGTGTTGCAAACAGCTGAATAGTCACACACCCTACTACGAACTGAGAATAACAATGTTTAGCTTTGTCAGGTTTCCAACACATCACCCGCAAGTTATCGCTCGCGCGACATTGTATCGAATATTCACGATCGACTGGTTTGTAAAGGATGAAATCACCAAACATCCTGGATCAAAGTAAAGCGATCAGCTAAACATCGTATTAGTTTGACACAGTAGCGGCGTGCAGTGCTGGGCCGGCCGGAGATGCACGCATTCCTGCCGGCACCGATTCCCCCGGAGGTGTCAGGTGACATTTCCGTGCCGAGTGACAGACATCACTGCCTGGTCTACAGCCAGAAGTTACGGTAACTTTCGGTATGGTGAATTTTATCAGAGGACTTGACAGCAAAACAGCAAAACGGCTGCTTTTAATTAAAGATTTAAACGGTAGATTTTTATGTACTGTCTCACTTTGGTTACAGCCAGTTTGTAGACATCTAGAGTATATATATA
>JAODLD010000001.1:10879675-10893776 GCA_026781065.1 Mormyrops boulengeri | reverse complement strand
CCCCCCCCCCCCCCCCCCCAACTACCCCCCACCGGGATCATCCTCCTCACAAGAAGAGATGCCCAACTAGGCACAGTCACTTCAGTCCAGTGGCAACATGCAGACATGCACCAACAGGAGCTTCTCAGTTCTACTAGAGCTCCCTCGGACACTTCCTGTTCCTCCCCACCTTCTACTTTTTAAGTCCTGCCTAAAGAAGAGGCAGGAGGGGAGGTATAGGAAATGCCTTTCTATTCACACCCGTTCAGGGTTGGTTTCCCTGTTGGCCCTTCGTCGCGGGAACAGCCTCCGTTTCAGGAGAATGAGCTGGGGAGGGAAAGTGGACAGAGTGGTCAGCCAAGATTAAACTGTTAGGCGAGATAACAGCAGTGAGGTGTGATCATGTGGGACAGAGACTGCCATGGGGCTGATGTCAGTGTATGGGGGTCTGTGACACATCGGGTATCGGAGACGTTTTGTGAAGGCCCTGCTTTCAGCCTTGTAAATCTGTGAGGAGGAGAGGTCTTCAGATGTCTGGTAGAGAAATCCTGCATGAACAGACCCAGCACATCCACACCCCGGTGTGCGCACACACACACACACACACACACACACCTGTACTTGTATCTTTGTGGGGACCGTCCATTCATTTCTATTGGCAAAACCCTAATCCCAACAATGACAACCTTAAACCCTACCCAGATTTCGTCCCCACAATGTAACGTATATGACCCCACATGAACGCAACATGCACACATGCACTTATGTATGTTCTCAGCATAAATATAAATGCCTATTTACCTGTTCTGCGAAGAAAGAGATCACAGTGAAGACGACTAGGGTAACCAGTACACAGTGCGTCCAGAACTTCAGCTTGTCTCGATACAAACGCCTGAAACACACACATGCAGGGATATAATAGCGTATCATTTTGCTGATTAGGGAAAAGCATTCTACAAACTGGGTACTGCAGTACTAGGCAAGATGTGCTTAAGATAGGTACTCATTGGCCCCTATTAGCTTCCCCAATGTAGTGCCAGGTAGGAGTCCCTTTGTCTCCAGAGCCAGGGTTGACAAGCTGTGTATTTGTGGAAGTCTTGCTGCACACCACTGTTTTATTGAGCTGTTATTTTTGCACTTGTGGACATGCTGTTAAGTTTCACGAGTCTGGCCGTCTTCCTCTGATCTCTCTCATTAACGAGCCGTTTTTTACCCACAATACTGCTGATGTACTGGATGTTTTCGCTTATTGCACTGTTCTGTGTAAACAAGACATTGTAACACAGTCCCAGAAGGGCAGTGGTTTCCGACCCGCTTCAACCACCACGTGTGGTTCCACCATATCTCAGAAATTGCCGAGATCTCACATCTTTGCCATTCAGCGACAAAACCTGTTGACCCTGTCTGCATGTTATATATTTTCAGCTGTAGCCAAATGACCCTCTCTTTAGAACAGCAGGCTATTTGCATTAAAGAACAGGTGCACCCACTAAATAAAACCCTGACGGAGGTCTAGGCTGCTTTTCCACTGCGCCAGGTACAGTACTTCTGGTACCATGGCAAACAGATTCAATACGATCTGGATGACATGGCAAGAAACAAAAATGTATTTGCTAGCCACACAATATTGGAAAAAAATTCAAATATCACAATGTGATTTTGTTGTAATATTGGGATATTGGGAGATTTAGCAAAAAATAAATTTCTCACAAACCCATCTAGAAAGGGATTTAAACAGCAAAGATGAAAATGATTATGATTGTCTTGGAGATGACTTTAAACGTATTTTAAAACATATACTAGATAATTTTGAAAAGGAACAATCATTAAAATTGCAATGCTTGCCAAGTTTTGTTTCCTCTGACAGAGTAAAAATGTTTTAGCAAAACTTAAACACCTTGTGCTATAATATCCATACCAAATTGAAAGCAAGAGAAAGCCTGATTTCAGTCTCGCTGACTAGCGATGTACAAATTGCATACAGTATGCATAACATGTGATGTTAGTATTAAAATTGCACATCTCCCAGTTGTATGATATACTACACCCATTTTTCGAATTCAGTACAAAATTCCCCGGCTCATGTTGTGATGTCATTCAGCAGCAGTAGCAGTCTTTATGGCAGTTGAAAGCCAACAACTTGAAGTACCAAAAGTACGGTACCTGGTGCAGTGGAAAAGCGCCCCTGGGGCCAGAATATCTATGCTACACCCATGATGGATCAGTAGTAAAGAATGTTCCAAGTTTGGCCGATTACTGTTTGTGTTAGTGGGGTATATTTGGGTGGAGAAGGGGGGCACTTTGCATCATTCGACAAGGCAAGCCTTAAATATCTACCTGTTAATTGTCATTTACTGGTTGGTGACTTGTTTAGACATACTGCCTGGCCAAAAAAAAAGTCGCACACTAATATTTTGTGAGACCTTTAGCTTTCATTATGGTGTACATTCATTAATGCTTATGCAACATTTCAACATTTTTTTTCATCCAGATTTGCATTCATTTCTCGTTGAGATCTTGTTTTGATGATAGGCGAGTTGAACCACTCTGTAAAGTCTTCTTCAGCACATCTCAAAGACTTTCAATGGGTCAAGACTCTGTGGTGGCCAATTCATGTGTGAAAATGATTCCTCATGCTCCCTGAACCATACATCCATCACCGTAACTGCTTAATCCCAACAGGGGTCGTGGGGGGGGGACTGGAGCCTATTGTGGGAACAATGGGTGCCAGCAGGAACCAACGCTTGGCAGTCACCAACACGCTGCAGGCCGCACACACTCACAGATTCACACGCACACAATTAGGGGGCCAACTTAGAGTTGCCAACTAACCTATTGTGCACACTTTTAGACTGTGGGAGGAAACCGGAGCCCCTGGCGGAAACCCATGTGAACATGGAGAGAGCATGTGAACTCTGCACAGAAAGGTTTTACGCACAGAAAGGTCTTACGAACCCAGGACCTTCTTGCTGTGAGGCAACAGCGCTAACCACCATGCCGCCCCCTCCCTGAACCACTCTTTGACAATTCGAGCCTGATGAATCTTGGCATTCTTGTCCTGGAATATGCCCATGCCGTTAGGAAAGAAAAACTCCATTGTTGGGAAACCTGGCCATTCAGGAGATTCAGTTGCTCAGCTGACTTCATTTTGCTGCATAATCTTGCGGAGCTGTAATAATGATCCAGTCATCGGCTCTTAAGTACTGGCTGATTTAAATTCAAATGGTGGTGGTGTAGTAACCAATAAAGTGGCCACTAACTATATATGCTTTTTGGCAGAGAGGCTGTTTGTACCTTTCCTCCATGACAGAGCCTCATGAGCTTATTCAACTTATATATAAACAGAGTTGGTCTTCTTCCCTCCCCAAGTGACATCATCTCACTGGACAGCTCCATGCATTCCTGACAGCTCTTTAGCAAAACAGCTCACCACCCCCGCCGTTCCACCAGTGGTTCAACCCCATCTCAGTCATTCCTCTATTGACAGGACTAGACCATTATTTATGCACTCATAGCAGGGAAGAGCATTACTTTAAACACCTTATAAAAGTAAAGGAGGGAATTTGAAGATGTGCAGACACATGCACACCCAGCAGTGCACTGCACAGTACAATGCCCACGGTTCATTGAAGACATGCAGGGGGCAGTGTCACAAACGCAGCGGGACGTCAACCGCCAACTGCTGACACACTATCATTCATGCAGAGAGACAGACAGCCACACACACACACACACACACACACACACACACACACACACACACAGAGCCGTACTCCCTGCAGGGCCCAGTGAGCGGATGTGTGTCTGGGGACTGTCTGTCCATCGTCACTCAAGTAGGACCATATCAAGCGGCTTTTCCATGAAATGGAAGCCAGGGTGTTCATCCACAATGCAAATCAATGGCATCACCTTTCCAAAAATGGGTACTGCTTTCAAAATACCTTCCCTTATAAAGACCGAATGTCATTTATCCACCGTTCCAAGGAGGTTAGACTTACTAAACCACTAACCAGGATGGCCGCTTAACCTCTTGGCTTAAAATTTCTATTAATAAAACAGGCAAATTCAGCAGCAAACAAGCAGTAGTGCAACACAATTCACTAGCTGAATGATCTAAATTCCCTTCTGAAAAATCTATCCTTTAAAACACCCACTGACAGAATACATCACTTATGCTATGCAGTGAGCAATCACGTAATCACACAAATGACGGCTTAGTGACAGAATGGTAATTTATAATTTAGGCTAACAGTTCTGACTGGCTAACAGTGCTTTCTACATTTACTGAACACTTTCCTGTCCCGGGGTCTTACCATTCCTGGAGCTCCCCCATGTGGAGGAATCGGTTACGGTACTCTCTTGGTAACTCAAACTGAGAAGGAATGGGAAACATGGACTCGTAGAAGTCCCGAAGCACCGCCTTCACTGTAGGGGCATCCTTATGGCTGTGGTCGATGTTATCATTGAGACAGATGAACTTCCTGTAGGGTACACAAGTAGCACCTTCATACATGTAGGGCCTACGGAAGATGTTTTTGAAACGGGCATGGCAATGGACACCCAAACCTGCAAGAAAAGCTCCCTCGCCAACTCACCTGGGGTTCTTCCTAATGTCATCCAGCTGGCCCACCACATGGGAAACATTGGTGCGAACCATCTTGAAGGCAATCTCCTCCTCCCCCATGATCTCAAACCTGCTCGAGGAAGTGAAAGTGATGAGGGCACTGAACTATAAAGCTATGAGGACACTCTAAAAGACATTCACCCGCCATGAACTTCACAAACAGCACATTCAGCCTGAAACAGCAATGTTGCCTTCGGACCACATTTTTAAAGCAGACATCAAACAAAAAATTATGTAAATAATTTGTATAGTTGAACTACTGCATCCATCATTCCATCCATCCAACTACTTATCTTGGTCAAGGTTACAAGCATAGTTGAAATACTTACTTGTATTTGTTTTGGTCTCTGAAGGCCTTGTGAATGCGGTCTATGATAGGCTTGCAGTTGACAACCAGACCTTTAGTGACTGGAGGCTGTGGATATACATTTCATTCTCAGGCACTCGTTATGTTTCCAACTTGACCTAGATCTACCCAAGACTGCCCTGATACATCTGCAGCCAGACCTTTCTTAGATGTATAATACAGCATTCATACAGTACCTTGCGCTATGGAGCAGAAAGAGCGCACATCCAAGGGTCTGGGGTCTTAGTTCCTCATGAGATACTCACCATGCTGGGGTCATAGTAGGCCTCTTGGGTGGGACTAATCATGTGGAGCTGTGTGACATTGGTAGGCAGGATCTTGGAGCAGTTAATCAGCATTTGCTCTAGACCTGTTAGATCCTGTCCAAAACAGAAGACAGGTGATACATCTGAATGCTTCAATCTGCTTATTATGTACACAAACAGCAGGACAGACCAGCTATCAAAGGGCTGAATTAAAAGCAGGAAACTCTTCCCTACCCACTCAGTATTTCTGAACCTGGGGCTGGACCCTACCTGGAGGCTGAGCGGCAGGTCGTGGATCCGCGTGGCAAGCGTGCGTATCTCTCGGTCGGAGAGGATGCCGGAGTGGTCGGTGTCAATCTCATCAAAGACCTGAGAGACGCTGCGCTGCTGGAGAGCGCTCATCAGGTAGTAGAAGTAGGAGAAGGCGAACTGCATGTCCTCCGAGTGGCGCACTTTGTGAGATGAGGTCTTGTCAAACTCACTAGGGAACCTAAAAGTAACACAGATGCCAGCTTACTATTAAAGCACAGCACTTGTGAATTATATTTAGCATATTGAAATGACCATTGCTGGAACAATTTACAGGTAATCATGATAAAGAACAAAATGAAAGCTATTTAATTCTCACTGTGTGTTATGGCACTCAGGGGCCTCTAAGAGGTGCTGCTTACATGTCCTGCAGTTCCTGCATGATGACACGGTCAATCATGTGAGGCATATGAGCCGGCACTTTGCGTGACGTGAAGCCGAACTGGCCATTGAGCAGCCGGTTGACGTAGCGCAGTGAGTCAGCAAAGGTGTCTTTCAGCCTCCGGCCAGTGGCTGCGCCATCAGCACGGTAAGCCAGCTTCTGCTCCAGCTGCCTCTCTAGCTGCTCGCCTTCCTGCAAAAGGTTAACAGGGCACCAAGGACACTGACTTACACCGTACAGGACACTGACATGCACTGTAAAAGCATGTAGGACAGCAGAAATCCTCTGAAGGTACGCTTCCCACCTCCAGCAGGTCATGGAAGTACTTCCTCCTCTCCCAGGGAAGGAAACCTCGATCTGCTGACGTGTAGTGCTGGAGCTTCCTGCTGAGGAAGGCCGCTCCACCCTCTACCTTCTGCTCTGGACCTGCCCTTTTGGCTGCATTGGCCCCCTTTTCAGAATCGGCAACTTTGGACCCAATCCCCACTAATGCAATAAGATGTTTGACTGCTGATGGTCCCCTGGTGGTGATAGGAACTGGAGAAATTGGGAGCTGGGCCACTGCACCTTCAGGGACTTGGTCATCCACACGTAGCTTGATGGAAGAAGGGTGAGATTGGACCAGTCTCTGTTTCTCTTTGCCACCCGCCAAGGGTGCCACGGGCTTGTCTTTCTTAACATCTTCTGCTCCAAGATCTTTGTATGGCTTGTGGGAATCCAAGTTCTCTGGAGGATTACGTTCCACCACCCATTCAGTAGGGAGCCCTCGTTTTTGCTGCATAGCCTGTCCTGCTGATGTCTGGTATAGTTCCAGAAGTTTTGCTTTGGTGAAGTTGAAGCCTTTAAGAGTGATGTCTCCAATCAGGAGTCTGTTTTCCAACTCCAGCAATTCACTGCGAATGTTGGCTGGGAGTTGGGATTCGTTCAGCTGAGGCACTTTCACCACAATCCCATGCATCTCCCCTGGGGGTCTTTTATGGACTCTGGGACCTCTCATCTCCAATGGAACATCTTCAAAAGGTACCTCAAGCTCTTGGGCTATTTCAGTGGGTTTGGCCGCCTTGTCAACATCCTTCTGGCCATCATCGGATGCGTTGGACCGGACACCCTCACGAGTGTCAACATCCACAGTGAAGACCATGGAGAACTCATGGTCATCTGCCCCCTGGAAGGTCAGGTTGTACTGAATCTGTGTAGCATTCATGCCAGCATGCAGCAGTAGGTGGACCGTTTGCCACTTGTTGGCTATAGAAGTGTGCCGCACCACAGGGTTGTCACTGACTTGGGCCTCGGATACCCTACGACCGATAAGGGTAAAGCTGAAGTAGGGCTTGGTCTCCCCTTGAGGGAGGGAGTACCGGGTTTGGTTCTTCCGTAGGGTTACTTTGTATAGTTGGCCAAAGTGTTCTGGTTCAGGGAGAGCAGGTATCAAATGCGAACATGTTTATATAGAAAAACAGAGACATTTTGAACATGCATAAACAAAAATTCTCTGAAGCACACCTTGATACAATAGATAACGCAAATCCCTGAGATACTAACCTTGGCCACAGTCACCCACATCAAATCCACAAGACAGCACATTGCAGGCCTGGTCACAGAATTTGTCTGCCAGCCAGGAATTGGCACAACCCTGGTTGCAGTATGACACACCAGTTATGCCCCCCAAACCTCCGCCAAACTGCCAGGGCTGCCCATTTCCCACACCAGGGACTCCGCCCCCGGCACCAGCTCCGAACCGACTGGCTCCCGGAGCACCTGCAGGAAGATGGGCAACCTTCATTACCAAATGACGTCAAGTTCCACACAGGGATGACTGGGGCCATAACTCCTAAATTCAGGACAATATGGGTAACAACTGTTACTCCAAGGGATTATGGGTAAAAATATACATGCTCCATACTGTACTCCACCATTTCGCAATCTCTGACCTTGAGGACTTCTGTTTTTATCCTCTAGCTGAAGACCATGAAATAGCTAAAACACAGGTCTATACTAATGAAGCTAAACACTAATTTGGAATGTTACACAAGATACACAGATTCTCTACACCAGAGTTTGGGAGTTCATGCATACAAAATAAAGGGCAGAGTCTTTGCTCACCAAGACAGTCCCCCCCATCCCAGTCACAGGCGCTATTATTGCAGGCTTTGTCACAGTAGCCGTCCTTTATCCAGGAACCAGGACACCCCTCCGCGCAATTTGGCACAGGCCATGTCAGGTATACCTTAAGATAAGCAATATAGAAGAACACATCAAAAATAGCTCTAAGCTTGAGGAAACCAACACACTGAAGTACAGTACTTTTGGTACTTTCTTGAAGCTGAAGTGGGAAAACACCTTAAGTAATCTCATAAGGGCACACCTGGAAAAAATGTGACCAATCATCAGATGAATGGTGTCCAATCAGAGAGCCAGGGCTCCCTCCCTGTACTCACCTTCTGTCCCTTGGAGTGGCTGTAGAAGTCATCCGGCCAGACATCTTTCCCGAACATGACATCATCATTCAGGTAGATGAACTTGCGTGAAAGGCCAGGGATATGGTGAATGTGAGTCTCGATGGCAGGTGAGCTGAAGGTAGGCAGGTGTGAGACGTTCTGGAAGATCTCCTAAGAAGAGCAATGGGGATTGAGCTCCTTAAATATCCACAAAGCTATGTTGGCTTGTTCCTCACAAGAAACACATCGTCACTGTGTAAGAAGATCCTATATGGATTTTACAATCCAACCAATTTATCACACTTAAATTATCACTGCCGTTAAAAATAATAGGGCTTGATGGGATGGGTCATGAGTTGCGACACTCACCTGGTGTGTGACAATCGTGACCCTTGGGTTGTCCAGGTTGAGCCAGGATGGGATCTGACCGTTGGTGACAATGAAGATGTGACGCACCCAGGGGGCGTGTCTCTCCACTGAGCGCAACGAGTAGCGCAGCTCCTCATTGTCTTCGAAGCGGCTCGCTGAGATGTCCTCGTCCTGCTTAGGCTGTTGAGCCCAGCAGAGGTACGGAGCAGGGGGAGGGAGAAAGACAGGCCAAACGTCAGCACCTCTGAGGCCATTCTGCTTAGTGCTTGAAAAAACGAAATGATCACAAAGTTCATGATAAGGGATCGTAGAACATGCTTTGTCCAATGGGTGCAGTCGATGCTACCAGCCTGTCAGGTAACCAGCCAATCAGGTGGCTGCTGTGAGAACAAGCAGGAAGTGAGCAACACCTGGCTGATGGCACTCAGATCCCAGAAGAGGTAGGCAGGGCTGACGGTCAGCTCCTTGCCATCCAGAGTCAGGTTCTTCCGGGCCTGCTGAGTCAGCTCCCCAAAATCCTGAGGGTCATTCAGATGGAGAAGTGCGATGCTGGCCTCTGAGTAAAGCTGTAGCTGCAGAATGAGACAAATACACTGTCACCATCCAGGGAGGCAGACAGCTGTAAGTTTCCCAAGCCGCTCTAGTTCCCTCCATGAGCAGAAGCCCACAGTGTCAAACCCACCCCAACAGGAAGCACGTAGCACCCAATTAACTGGAAACGTCTCTCACACCTACATCTGATGCAACAGCTGCTGCTCTCCAGAGACCCTGATTTAATACAGGATGAGCCAACAGGGCATAAGCAGCTGTACAGAACTATATAGCATTGCCTTCATGATACAGCACAGTCACAGACATAAGATTCAAATGAGGTTGAAAAGGAGACAACTAAGCCTAACCACATCTTAGAAGTCCATAGCGATGTAAAGACACGGTGACCAGACGATGACATGACAGAGCCCTCTAGCGGCAGTTCGGCTACAATGCGGCAAGCTTATTCACTAACACCTGCCCCCTACTGCTTTTCAAGAGATAAATCAATCCAAGTTGAAAATGGTGCTCCTACAACTAGAGGCCTATTGTCTCACTCTTCATCCCCCCAAAGAATTTAAAATGAACCTGCTCTTTCCTGCACCCTGGGCTGCCTCACATACTCTCCGTTACCCATGGCAGAGGGATGTGGGTTGTTCCCAGAAAGTGGCATGATGTCATTCCTCTCTGGAGAATGGCCCTTGCATGGAGACACACAGAGGAGCATTTCCAGGATCTTTGGGGCTTGACAGCAGGCATCTAAGACACGGTGAGAGACTGTTTACTCCTATGCCTTCACCTCCACAGACTTTTAGCCCACTGACCCCCCAACTGACATAAACAACACCTAAAAGCCAGACCCCACTGGCCAAGAGAATTATAGACCTCAATTTCCCCCTCTTCAATCAACCATGATTATACAATTATACTGCCAAGATATAACAGCGTCTAACAGCTGAGCAGCTGCTGTGATCCGGGACTGAGGGCAACAGCTGCACTTGGGCTCCAAACTCAGATCCGCCCAGAAAACGCTGCATTTTACCCTAATTTCCAACATTATTACACCTCTGTCTCTGGTCTCCCGGAAGAGACGGAGAATAACCAACCATTCGCTGTCATCACCGGACAGTGTGATGCAAAAAAGGTAGGACTATCAAAAAGGAAAACTACATTCCCTTAGTTTAATATTTCATGTTTTAGGTTTCTTATGGATTTATTCATTGAAACAGAAAAATTAGCTTATGTGTCACCAGTAAAGCTCGTGCAGAATTTAATATTGAATATTAAAAAAAACTCAGCCCTCTGTACTACACGATGAATGTGATGTTTGTTGATGTATCATTCATCAAGTCAGTCATACTAGATCATTCATCTCTGTGCGATTATAAACTTTATAATTTATGTTTCCTGGTTTCCCTGGATGGGGCTGCACCAGCATCCCAAACGCCAAGGCTGAGCCAAAGTCTCGCCCATCCCTGGCAGATACCGCGGCCTCCCTCCAGATCAGATTCTCACGGTTATTTCAGGCATGGCAGGTCACCATTTCCATCACCTCAGTCGCCTAGCCAACAGACTAGGGAAGGGGGCCATCAGGCTGTTAACACCCCCATAAACACAGGCCTTTCTGCGGCCAATCAAAGGTGCCGGAAGGGGTCAGAAGGTGGTTCTGGTATGGTGTCACCGATGGTGAGGTAATGCCTACAACTGATCCACCTGGAGCAGAAACAAGCTGCTTCCCTCAGAAGCTGCGGGTATATTTAGGGCAGCCCATGTGACATGGCGGGGGGCACACGCCTCACACCGACACCTCCTCTCTCGGAACATCTGCCGATATTCTCCAGGCACGTGGATGACAGGGGCAAAGCTGAGAACTTTCATCACCGACATATTCAACTGTAACTGTAGACACTGCCCTTCAACCCTAAAACCAGACCTTCTCTCATGTTACATTACTCCCATACTAATTGGAGACTCCCCCCCACCTCACAGTACAAAATCCTGAAATGCTAACATCTTACCTACAGGGGTATCAGATCTCTGGGTCATTACTCAGTTCCCCTAACCTCTCGCCCCCTTCAGGCTGCAGTACCTCCACTGGCTTTCCCGCACCTCCTCCCATGACCATCAAAGGCCAGGAAATGTCACCACAGATCCCTAACCCCACACCAAAATATCAACGCATCCGTGAGTTGCTTAGCAGATACTTCTGTACGGAGATACTTGGCTGCTCCCCATGTAAGCCTCTGGGTTGAAGAAGCCAGGCTAATCGCCTTAGTCCAGGGAAGAGCTGCAGCCACGAGCTTGCTGCCCATGTCCAGGCTTTCTCAGAGAGCCTCACCGCTGACCGTCACCCCGGCTGAAGAGGCGCGGTCCCAGTTTGATTGGCGGTAAGCTAGCAGGACACTGCTGAGAGAGCAAGGGAACAGGTGACAAAAATACCTCGTTGACCTTCTCCACAACTGGTCTGGCGTGCCGCCAATTCAAACAGTTGTTCTATAGTTAACCCCCTGTCCTCCCCGCTCGGGTTTCGCCCTAATACCCCTGCTGTTATCACATGACAGCCCAGAAGATGGAATCATGGGGACAAAGCACCCCCCGCCCCACCCCCTCCCTCAAGGGTGGGGACAACATTTCTATCACGGGGTGCTGGCAGTTTAGCAGCAAACTTTAAGGTCAACTAATGGATTAAATGATTAATTATTATAGGAACCCAAGGTATATATGGCAAACAAGCACAAGATATCAGCTCCTGACATATGCCCTTGACATAAACACTGCATGCATTGAATTTTGGAAACCATTTGTAAATAGATCTATAATGTACACTTCATTAGCTCTAATGTGAGAAAATTTATCCATCATTTTGTGGAAAAAAAAGATGTCAACGGTGTCCATTTAAGGCAAGGAAGCCGCAACCTTTTTTGGGTCACACCAGAGTCAGTCTCATGGGGGGGGAGGTGGTGGTAGTTATTTGTGAGCCAATGTGCCTCCCCACAAACTCCACCCACGTAGGACACCGACTTTGCACTTATGTCTAGGTGACTCCTTGACAATATTTATGTTTAAAATGCGCTAATTGATTCACTTTGGACAAACGCATCTGCTAATTATGTAAATGTACATGTACGTGGAGAGAAAGTCAGACAGGGGATTAAATCGGCATTGATCCTGTGGGGCTCCATACCAAGCTATCTGATGTAAATGCAAGGAATCTTATTCCCTCAAATGGACACGGAACAGGAACCTGAGAGTGGACAGTGGAGGGCTACAGAAAACCACAGCTTTGTTTCCATTGCAGATGCGGTGCTTAAAATCCCGCCACACTACAAACATCCCGCCACACTACAAACATCCCGCCACAATCAAGGTCTCTGAAGTTGCGATAGGAAGGAAAGTGTTACATTGTATTTGCTGAGCCTTGGGGGTATAAAACAGTGATACTATGCAAATCTTCTAATAACAAGCCAATTACTCAAAATCTGCCGCTTAGACAGGATTGGCCTTTCAGCTACATCTGGATGCTTTTAAAATGACCACACTGGTCACATGTCAAATTATTTTCACCACAGAAGGTACTGTAAGCAACAGCATTATTACGGAGTGACAGAGAGCCCAATTAGTGCACTGTGAGATCTAGTCCAAACCAAACATATTCACACGGGTTTTCCAGGGAAGTGTAGCTCTTTGGGGGGGAAACAATACTACCCCCTTGTGGCAGAAATAAGATTAACACAAAGTACAACCTTACTCCTCTGAAACAGATAAATGTTATATATTAATGGTATTTTAATTGATTAAAGCAAAGGCTTGAACCAGTAATCTTAGATCAGGTTGCCAGACTGAATAGTGATTTTCCCAGGGTGCTAAGTTCGCAAAATTTATGTGCCTGTTTATTTTCAATGTTACTCCTAACACTGATAGTGATTGACTAGGAAGTTTAAACATTTTACAATTACATTTCATTCACTCATCCAAAGTGATGTATATGGTTAAAATGACTGTAAAAATCTTCATATAAATTCTGATTGATAAAGATGAAAATAATTATACTGAAGAATTAACTGTTTAGAGGATTAAGATGCAAAAACTCACAGTGACCCTTAACATATTCCTCAGACTAACCTGACTAATCGACCAGCATGCACCATGGTTGGGGTCAATGGACAAACATCCAAAGTGCAGGACAAGTGTAATTACCCTTGGCTCTCCTGCCCTCTGCTGGACTCTACCATGTGTTACAATGAAGTCAGTGGATTTCAGCTGTCCTGTGTCCACTGTGAATGTCTCTTGCAGGTAACAATGTGCAATGACGTTGTACAATCTTTACTTACTCCTATCAAATTATGCTTGTATACCTACCAGAAAGTGTAAAAACACTGATGTCCTTACCTTACTAACAGGAGCACAGCATCTACAGACTGATATGAGAAATACTGGACTTCACTTCCCATCAGCCACAGCTGCATTTTCTAAAATCTACCCAGCTGCGATCCAGTGGTACGTGACAGACCATCAAAATGCTTTCATGATACATATGGCGAATTCCATGGCCAGGGAGTCCTCACCTGTTTGATCTTGCCAGTGATGGTGGGTGGCAGCTTCACCCTGAGCTGCTCAGCCTCTTTGAGGGATGATGGGAAGCCGCTCAGGTAGGCCAGCGACTGCATCCGTACCACTCCAGGGGCCTCCTTATCTGTAGTCTATCAAGGGACAGAAAAACTCAATGTCCCAGCAGTCATATGGAAGATGTCGTAGTGTATTCTGGGTAAGAACACTGATATGATTGCAAAATGTACAAAATCCTCACAATACAGGCTTTCACTTACTTATTCATGACCTCTTGAGCTGTAACATCCA
>JAODLD010000001.1:10867425-10879217 GCA_026781065.1 Mormyrops boulengeri | reverse complement strand
TGAAGAGTCCTCACACCTGGGTTTGAACAGCTGACCTAAAGGTTATCCCAGAAACCTGCATACACACCGGCCCTTTGTGGGTAAGTTCCTTATACCCAACTGTACATTACTTTGGATATGGGCTGATAAAAAACACACACATCCTCAGCACCAATGGTATTAGCTGATAGGGAACTAATGGAAGCTAGGATACCGATTCACACTGGCCCAGCGGGGTGGGGAGCATGCGGCGCGGTATAGCTGTACCTTCAGCCTGGGAGTGGAATATGAGGACAGACACGCTGGTGGAGGGGTTGCGGGGTTTGGCCACCTGCAGCAGATGCTTGGCTGCCGAGAAGGCAGCGGAGAGTGAGGGCAGCTCCTTCAGCGTCATGTTGGCTGGAAGGCCGGGATCCAGCACCAGCACGGGTGCCGTGATGCAGTGGGACAGGAGACACTCCGGTTTCTCGCTGCACCGTGGACACGACACCATTGCGACGGCGTCCCAGCACATGGCAGCACCTCCACTCAATCGCAACACCATCGCGACGAAGAATCATCTACAGGCTGGACTACCAGGGGGTCATTGGGTCGCGATCATCTTACAATGCTACTACATTAACAATGTCTATTACAGCTAAAACGCTGGCATGACCACAGAGGGGAAGCCATCATGAGAGGCAGCCAACCACTCACCCCCCCTCACAGAATTTTGTCCCCTACAGCTCACCTTTTCTTTGGCACTTCAGTCACATCACTGACGTTCTTCCCAAGCTGTTCCCTGTGGCGAAAAAAGCAGGTTTCATTAAGAAGGATAGTATTAACTCATTACTTTTGTTTTTAATCTTAATATTACTATATTTTCACCTGTTTATACAGGCAAATTCCCTCCACAAGGGTATAACAAGGAGCCCCATTAATGAAATATTGTCAATTTGCAGTGTCTGGTCTCCTGGGCAATGCAGTACACACCGCGTCCCCCCAGGTAAAAGCACTGCACTGCTCTTACGGCAAAACACACCTAACCACTGGGAGTCACCGTCAGGGAGCACCACCATAGCTGAGCCACGTTATGGGTAAAGAATCACAAGTCCTGGCTACCGGTATATAATGTACTCCAACATATTCATGTAAATTCCCATGGAAAGATTCCCACGTAGAACTTTGAAACTTCCCAAAATTTTGCAACCCTAAGGTCACCAGTCTCGATCCCAGACTCAGAAGAAGAGTGGCATTGCTGTTGGGCCATTAAGCATGGCCCGTAACTGAAAAAATGCTCCAGGGATACCAGATAACTGGCCAGACCCTACGCACCAACCCCCAAGCTTCACTCTAACCAGCATGTGGGTGTATGTCTCGGAAAAGGTCAGAAATATGCAAAAAAGAAGCATTCCAGTGTAGCTGTGCAAAGAAAGCATCATTCAGCACCTGCTATATCACTCAAGAGATTCCGTGTGCATTCACGATGTGTGAACCATTGTGCACAACAGTGAGTTTATATTTACAGGTAACTCATTTATCTGATGCTTTTATTCAAAGCAACTTACAGTGGAGGGAGGGGTTACAGTTTGTGTGTGCTGCCTGGGATTCAAACCCATGACCTTTGCGTTCTTAGCGCAATGCTCTACTTGATGAGCGGCAGGAGTTTATGTAATGTCAGCGTTCAGACAATTCCACGTCGAGCACCTGAGGGCCTTCTGCTCCGCCTGCAGCTTCTCCCTCACCGCGTGGAGCTCCTTCAGCAGCGCCGCGTCGGTACCGTTCACCCAGGTGTACACCACGTCGATGGGCATGGGGAGGCACAGCCTGGGGAGACAAATGAGAGAGAGACTCCCTGCAGCAGCCAGCAAAAGATAGCAGCAATACGCAGCATCCCAACGAAGCCTGGATCAAAACGCGAGACTCAGACTGCTTGGCTTAAAAGCTATGGGTCAGGAACTCACCGCGTCTGGAAGGACTTCCCAGCCACGTTGTCTCTATAGGAATCAAACAGGACGTGATACTGATCTCGGCTCCATTCGATCACGACCTGTCAGGCCGAGATACTGACAATTAGCCACTGACCACTGAGACCACGGACAACAGGTCTCAAAAGGCACGGCCCGGACTGAAACTTGAGTCAAGATCTGAGATGCAATATTTATTCGAGATTCACGATTTACACATAGTTGATGGTACGTCCCTTTGGCCGAGCAGAGAGCAAAGACAAAAGACTTTGCAAAGTTCGGGGGGTACAATGCACAAGACATCACAGGTCAGACTGAATCCACAGCTGCACATACTGTACCTTGTATGAGTAACTGTAATAATGAATATAATAAATACCGTAAAGTGCCAGGAAGTACAACATTGAGAATTTATATTGTGCTGTACTGACTGCAGGAAAGTACTTAGTAAAAGCATGCAATAACATCAATTTTCACGCTAATTAATTAATAATTAATTAATTAATTTAGCTGCACGTTTGTTAACATGCATATCTTTTAATTGCACATGTCTGCCTGTTCTTGCAGTTGGCCATTTTACTAAAGAAATTTGACTTGAGCATCTCTCTAGGTTACAAACAGTCCAGTTGTCACCTTGTTGGCACTACTCCAGCGAAGCTTTCTTTAACGTGCAATCACTATATGCATCTTTCTTTCTTACTTCCTTTCTTTACAGATCTTCATGTATTAAGCAAGCTTTTGCGATCGATGGAATGCTAACACTAACGCCTTTACTGTGACACTCAGTCATTTGGGTAAAAAAGGGGAACTGCAGAGTTAGCCAAAACAACTAAATGTTGAGAAATGCTATACAGCGGAGATTGAAACGATAAGTTACTACCGTGGTCCCACACACACACACACACACACACACACACACACACAGATCTCGTATTGCTCACCTCCCCAAACTGAAAGGCGGAAACGATCATGAGGACAATTCCTCCAAAGCAAAGATAGAGTCCGTATCGGTGAGACAGACATGTGTACGTCTGCCTCTGCAGCAGTTTCAGGACGGAATTGATGATAACCATGGCTGTCATCCATTCAGTAACACCGCGGACCCATAACGAACGTTAACAAACAATATACTCATACATTACTTTAATAGTGCTATTGTAACATTACTACCGTGAGTCCTCAACGCCTGACCATTTCGGAGCTGTCACAACGAAATCCAGTGAATAACACTTCCTCACTGTGTCACCTGGGTGACCGTACAAGCGCAATACTTTCTGTTTATCGCCGTCTAGCGGCCGGAGGCCAAAATACTGTTTAGAATGAATTAGCACTGAGCAACAAAAGCACAAAATACAAGAACAACATCCAAATATGATATGACATATTCAAAGAAATAACACCAAAATATTTTTGGTTGTTCCACTTTGTAACAATGTCAGCGTGGAATAAATGTAAAACGGGTGTCTGTCAAGAAGTGATTCATTTATAAAGGAACATTTTGTCTCTCCATTAGACTTGGGCGGTATCTATTTTTAATGGCATATAGTATATGACGGTACTTAATTAAAAAAAAACGTAAATCATGTAGGCTACTGTAAACTCCGGAATCGGAGAGAGCCTAAAAACATTACCCTTCGTTCATTGCAGTGTTTCTCAAACCAGTTTTGCTTTCTTCCAATTAGCTGCGAGTTGGGAGAGAGCAAAAACGAGAACCGTCGGAGGGTCCAGTGTGGGAATCTGCGACCGCATGCGCACTAGGTTTTACGTATGCCGCACGTGCTCCAATAGTTTCCGGCATTTACGGTGTTTTTGGCGATTTACCCACGGTATGGGCGTTAATATTTTTTATACTTTTTAACTTAAGTAAGGCTCCAAGCTGACGCTGCGCACTGTAATACATCGCCTACATGCAGCATCCCCGTATCAGCTAAATTGAAAGAGGATCGTCTTCATTTTTGACGGTATTAAAAGTACTACTGTCGGGATTTCTGAATACCAGGGTACACCGCAATGTCGCCCAAGCCTATTTGCCACGACCGGGGGAGTTTTGTATTTGATGTATTTTACGCTATAGTCTTGTCTCGCTGAATCCCTGAAAGATAATTTCGTAGCGGTTGCTACAGGTTAGTTTGCATGGGCAACACTTACTGCTCTTGAAGGACGGAATAAGGACTGGTTTAAGTTTGGGCTCCCATGAGCCTCTGGGGCTGTTTGGGTCAGATATGCATGTTCATGATTATCTCAAGGTTGTTCCAGTTAAAAATGTTTTATTTCTGTAATGTCTCAGTCTTTTGTGTCCCTTCCCCATTTGGCCAGCAGGCGTCGCTGGCCATCCTGTCCCTCCTGTCAGCCTTTGTGTTGTCCTTTGCTCCATGTCAGCCGCGTGGCTCAACGTGTTGAGCATTCAGCTACCTGTAATTCCCTCACTCATGTGTTTGAATCCTACTTCCACTGTTTTTGTATTTTGTTCCCTGGTGTTTCATTTATCAGTTTTTCTAGTTCCTGTGATTTTGTGGTTTGTTTTCAGTTTGGGTTTTTTTTTTGCTTTGACTTGGTTCTGTTTTACCTGCCTTCGTTATTTTCCCTGTGTTTAGATTCTGTTTTCTTGTTTCTTTCTCAGTTCTTAGTTTCCCTGTTAGTTTTTGAGTTCCTAGAGTTAATTAGATGTTTCACCTGTTGCCCGTTTTGCCAGCCCTTGTTAATTGTTCCCACCTGTCCTGCGTTATTCTTGTATCCCTCTGTACTTAAGTTCCTGCCTCAGTTCAGTAGTGGGTCATTGTTGTATGCATGTGATGGATGTTGCCTGCCTGGCCCATGACATGTAAGTTGTGAGTGTGAGTGTGAGTGTGAATAGTTGTTATATAATGTTATGTTACTATAAGGTTGGTATGCTTGGGTGGACCACCGTGGGGGGTATGACATGCAGCCCAATGAGGTGGCTGCTTATCGTATGGGGGAGTGGTGGTAGATACAGCATTGTCAGATAATCCTGAAAGAGCAGTTGCAGAGTCGTGTTACTCTTCTGGAGTTCCTGAAGTTGTCGAATAAAAGCGTTTTTGCTTTATTTAAGTGGTATCTTAGCTGCGTTTTTTTTGTCCTTCCATCCAGACCTGCTGCAACGGTATTAATAGATGTGTCAAACCGCATGTGATGCCTGCAGAGGAAGTAATGAGGGCGAAACGTTCTTAAGAAAGGAAAAAAAACAGAACACACCCATGAGAAAAGAATCGTGTAATAACCCACCATGTGATGGGGCAAATAAATATGACAATGAATATTACTTCGAAACAGACTCAACAGTTTGGATACCACTGTATATGTTTTAAAAATCTGCATTTTAAAATCCTGGTTCAATCCTGGTTCAATCCTGGTTCTGCTGCCAGAAGGCTACACTGAGCGGCAGGTTGCTTTGAGGCTCAAAATTTGTAAAACATTGGTACACAATAACTAATTGAAGCAGGAGACACTGGCAGTAACCAAAAACCAGCCAGGCAGAGGGCAGAAGCAACCTTCTAATGTCAGAGATGACCATTGAGTTATCCGGCAGTGCCTCATAAATCCTCAAAAGTAATAGGAAACATTATGTGATGTGAGTTGCTGCGAAGACAAAGCAAGGAAGAAGCCAGGCTGGATTTTGCGAAATATATATAATTACACAGGCGCATACTCATAATTTGAGAAATGAGTGAAACTGAAAATTTAGCTGTGGTTTCTTAATTTTTTCCGGAGCTGTATATTCAGGAAAAGCACAACGTTGATAACTAGCACTTGTTAGATTTATTCAATGATTACATTTCAGAGGTTGTTAAGAGTACGTAGTAAAACCACGGGCAATCAGGAAGAGCGATGTGGGATTGCATCGTCATTTAAGCAGCTCAAAGCGCCCCTCTTTTACACCAGCCCACGTGACACCTGGGTCGGAACTTTTTCTCTCCAAAAGTTTTGTTCTGTGAGCGTCACTGATTTCGTTTGAGAGGACAAAAACAGTTTCCACATGAGATACTTCTTCACTGTTACTTGACTGCCAGCGCACTTTGAAGGCATGATGCTTTGGTTCATGGAAGGAATATGCTTTTTACCAGTTTTTTTGGTGATATGGTTCTCCTGTACATTCATAATTTCATATATTGTTGCAATGTTAAGACATGATGTTGACGTTATTTTCCCATATATAAGGTGAGTGCTTTTGCGAACATTTTAAAGGGCTGTAATCATCGCTTTATTCGCCATCGTTCTAAATAGTCGAAGTCTATTTGAAATCCGCAACGGTTCTTTGTCGAGAGGGTGGAAATTATAATGAGTTAACTTTCTAAATTATAAACTCTCATTGATCTGTATTAATTATCACATATTTATGTCGTCATATGTGCCCTTTTCAGCCATATGAACTGCGGAGATTCCGGGCTGTCTGAGAAAAGAAAATAAATCAGTTTCGTTTTCACCCGAAAGATCACAGGCTTACTGCTGCTGGTATATGTGCACAACTGAAGTTACAGCTGTTTTGCAGTTATTCATGTTACCATTGTTTTTCAAGATTCATGACTGTACTTTGTATTTAATTCATTTTATATATTTTTATCATTTGGATTAAATATCGTGTTTAACGTAACCCGCCTAATGTCAGCTGTGAGCTATAATACAACGTTTTTTTCGATACTTGCGAACTCAGTGGCCTAATACTACCAGTAGGTCGTAGGTGTAGCGGTAAATATTATGTTGCATACAAGACAATAGATCCGCTTTAATTTACCCTGTGCATTAAAGGGAAATTAAATGGTCCCTGTGCTTCCACCCAGGAAAACATTTCCTGCGACAAAGTTGTTCTCCTTCATATATGTTTGTTAAATGAATAATTTAAGTCATTTGTTAAAAATATATGTGAAGTCGCTCGGGACAGCGTATAACAGTGGAGAACAGTGAATAATGTTGTGTTTCTTCAAAGATTACAATGTGACAATGAAATGTCTGATCACCTCTAGTGACACTGGCACTAAGCCCCCAGAAAGTGGCATTTTTGGACTGATGACGAGTATCGGTGCTTTTGCAGGTGAGTAAGGAGAAAGTGACCAATAACAAAGTATTAGAACCAGTCTACGGCTGTAATTATATATGATTGTACAGAGTTAAAATAGTCTAAGGACTATAAAACCCTGTATTAATTGATGAAGTCTGATCATGATAGCTGACCCAAATTCACGATGTCGCACACCGGGGCCTCGCAGGGCCATGGATACCCTGGCAGATTCAGGGGGCCAGCATTTGATAGGGGCCCTCGAATACAAAAAAAAAATATGTAAAATTGGGTGGGGGGACCCCGAATTTCTAGGACCACAGCTGGTCCCATAACATGTGCTTGGTCAGTGATTTTTTTTCGTTTTTTTTTGCCCAGCTATATCTGCATTTTGCTTCCCAAGAAGGATGTGGAACTGAATGGATCTTTAAAACCATTTTTTATTTCATAAATTGTACTATTTGATTTTCTGCATTATTTTAAGAAAGACAAGTGGGGGGGGGGGGGGCTTTCTACCTGGAAGGAGGGATGTGAGAAGCTTCAAAGCTTTCCGAGCAGGGAAGGTTAGGTCATGCCTGCACTTGTATGTCCCTCTTGCTGGGAAATATGATCATATGAAGAACGTTGAAATACCGCAGCTGCAACTTCCCATTTACGGGCTAATGAAAGCAGGAACTGGTGGCATGATGGGACTCTGGGTCAAGCGCATTGACTATATGGCCGCACATGTGATTTGCATTCTTACGCTATACTGCAGTGAAATGGTTTTTTGGGAAAAGTCCCAGAGTTACTCAAGAGCATTTGGAAAGAAACACAATGTTGTTTGTTGTTGTAGACTTCATTCTCTGACACACTGGGTGTTTTCCAGGAATAGCCACCATATTTGCTAGGTACAAGTATGTGGAGAAGATATGTGAGGCGACGACTAGGAGCCGCCTGAACTTCATTGCCTTCTGTTTTGGAATAACCTCTTGCTTGGGAATGTGTTTCATTGCTACATTTCAGGTATGGAATTGTTCTAATTCATGGTTATCGCTTGTTCATCTCATTGCACACAACTGAAGTGGCTTGTAATCCCTTCCAGGTTCTGTACTTCCTAATACACAAATATGTTACACCGTTGAACTAATCATGGTGGCAGATGTGTGGTGGAAAGTGAACCAATAAAGTTTCTTAGGCTCCAAACACACTATTTTCCCATATTCTATATCATGTTTTAATTAAGCATTCAATATGCATAGTTTTCTCTACAGAGAAGCTACGGCCACAGGCAATATCACAATAATGTTATATGTGGCTATTCCATAAACACAATGCTTCAAGAGTTTGGGCGTGTTTAGGTTGTTCCGTTATGGAAGGGCATGATGAAGGACAGTCCACATTGTGGCTGAGGAAGCTAACACCACACAGCACATATAAAGACTGACAGAGGAATGGGCCCAGGGCAGACACATATATACACTAGTAACGTGGGCAAGACGAGGAGCAGGTGTGGGCCATTACTAAGCAACTAAATACTAGGGCTAGGAGTTATAAGGAACAAAGAGACAAACAGGATGGCCAGTGGCATCTGCTGGCCAAACAGGGAAACAACAGGCAAGACAGGGACTGATCCTGACAGTTCAGCATGATCAACATGTTGTATCATTTTTTTAATTTTCTTCAAACAGCAATACTCTCATACTTCACACAGCAGATCTCAGGCTGCTCTACTCTCTTTAATCATTAACTGACTTGGCATCAGGTCATTTCAGATTATAAGCAAACAGGAAAGCAATGCTTTGTGGGAAGGTCAACTCAATGTTGGATGCTCTAAGGAGGGTAGACCCCACATCAGTCTGTGGTAGGTTGTTCCCCTCATTGTGTGATGCACCAATTTGGTTCTTGGTGTTGTTTCAGGAGACCCAGATTCCAGTGGTGCACGATATTGCTGCTCTCACCTTCTTTGTATCAGGAGTGACCTACATCATCCTCCAGTCCATCATCTCCCGCAGAATGTACCCTTATTGGTCCTCCAGGAGTGTGTGTCTCAGCCAAACTCTCATCTCCGCCATTTCCGTCATTGCTGCTGTGACAAGTATCCTTTGCTGCCTCAAACATCTTAAGCACTTGCCTTCAAACAGCAAGTGCCGTGGTGTGGTGTGAGGGAAGTGGGTACCAAGGAGTGTGGCTTGTCTGTTATGATCGACAAAAGCATTTGACTTGGCCTGAAACTTTGTGGCCTAGCTGCACTGTAAAAACAGCTGCAATTTTGACTTGCACCCCACAGAAATCATCCTCTTAATTTGAGATCACAACACTGTGTTGTGTTGAGGTTCTCCTGAACTTCCTCTCCATCAGTGATCATATGTGGAATGTTGGTGAAGATCTCCAAGCTGCACTGGGAGATACATAATGAGGTAATACCATGACGTCTTACTACTGCATCATTGCACCAAAGGAAGTTGGATAGAATGCACTTTAGAGCCATTTTTTTCCCTGCAAATCTGATAGGGAAGGCGGTTTATTTTTGTTATTGTTTTGAGACTTCTGTTTGGAAGAAATACATTTCTGTACTGAATAGTTAAATGTATGTGTGCAAACAATGAAAGAAACCCTGTATTTGCAATCTGTGTAGCTCTGAACTTACAACTGAACATTTAGCCCCTAGATGTCGTTCATTTATATTTCCACCAAAACATTTGTTTAGTGTTTTTGTTTTCGCTGTGCCTCTTTAAATCCAAAATCTTCATATAAATGTGCATACAAATGTTTCACGGCTATTTTGTTGCTTCAGAAGCCTTTTGAAATGAGGCCCCATATCTTTCTATTTTAGCCAGAATAGCATTACGTGATATATAACTCAGTTTAAATATTTTTATTATATTGATATACAACTAACAGAATTAGTTTGATTTTTCCAATGAATGAATTTCTATGTACCAGTATATTTATTGCATGGAATCTAAGTTAGATTTTACATACTGAAAAGTCAAAGTCAATACAGTCGCCAACACGTGTGCATCTGCACGTACACCCCCTTCACATTAGCGGTATCAGTCATTTGTGAGTTGGCCTTGAACAATTAAATGGTAATGTTTTTGGAGATTACCGAAAGATCGCAGAAACTCTCAGCGGACGCGTGAGCCAAAAACAATGGTGAAAATTATTTGGATCACATAAAATCATATAATATTTAAATATTAGTGATAGGCCTACAATTAAAGATACACTTAGACTAACAAATAGTATTTAGGCCCTACATACTATATGTTAGTCTAAGTGTATCTTTAATATTCAAAGTCTTGCCTTGACTACGCCTTTGCAACCAGCCTCACTCACATGTTAGCAAAGTGTATAGCATAGCACTGTTTGTTTACACATTGATAATAAACAGACTTTTTATCTTATGAACGCCAGTTCAACGGATTTTAAATTTCTGTCTTTATCCGGTTTGTTGAATGACTGCATTAACAGCAGCAGTTACATGCTGCCTTCCGAGTTTTGAAAATTTTTTTTTTGTCAAACTGGCAAATGTACTATCGCATAAAATGGTTTGCCGTTCCTCTACTTTGGACACTAAAACGTCTACACTTCGCTTTCTGAGAAATATCTTTTTTCTCTGTGGTTTATGGCTCCATCGTCATTGAAATGGCTTTGCAAACATGCTTGTGATTTTCACTTTCACAAAAATGTTCTGAGGGCAGAAAGAAAAATGATTATCTCTCTGAACCAATCAGATTGGTTGGTCCCACCTCCTCTACAATCAGATGTCTTGGTCCCACCTCCTCTAGTTGCTTAAACCCGCCTCCTCTGCAATCTAACTGGTTATCTTTCTGAACCAATCATTTTTTGTTCTGCCCTCAGAACATTTTTGTGTATGTAAAAGTCCCACTGGCTGCAAGCATAGAATGTGCGTGACTATATACACGTAGCTAATTTGCATTACCAATATAGGGTAATTAGTGGGTGGTAATGGGGCGATATCTTAAGCACCTGCACATGCAAATGCTTCTACTATATGTGGGATTTATAATTTGCACGATGCATATTGTGGTTTATGCAAGTTTTTATAAATCTGACTTTTACTTTTCATATGAAAGGAAGAATAATAATATACTAACATTGTTTATAAATGGTTTTTGGTTCACATCGCCCAACCCTAGTGGGACCAATTCTAAGTGTCCTCTACCTTTCTGTGGCCAACAGCAGTACATCCTCCATGTTGTCAGCGCTGTCAGCGAGTGGATAGTGTCCTTTGGTTTCGTCTTCTTCTTTTTTACCTACATTAGGGAGTTCAAGGTAATATTGCTCATTATCTTCTAATAATCTATCTTTGTGCATTCCATTATTACTCTCTCCACGTCTATACCTGACTGTATCCATCTCTACTCTCTGCATCTCTATACCTGACTGTATCCATCTCTACTCCCTCCACCTCTTTACCTGACTGTATCCATCTCTACTCTCTCCATCTCTATACCTGACTATATCCATCTCTACTCTCTCCACCTCTATACCTGACTGTATCCATCTCTACTCTCTCCATCTCTATACTGACTGTATCCATCTCTACTCTCTCCATCTCTATACCTGACTGTATCCATCTCTACTCTCTCCACCTCTATACCCGACTGTATCCATCTCTACTCTCCACCTCTATACCCGACTGTATCCATCTCTACTCTCCACCTCTATACCTGACTGTATCCATCTCTACTCTCTCCATCTCTATACTGACTGTATCCATCTCTACTCTCCATCTCTATACCTGACTGTATCCACCTCTATACCTGACTGTATCCATCTCTACTCTCTCCACCTCTATACCTGACTGTATCCATCTCTACTCTCTCCATCTCTATACTGACTGTATC
>JAODLD010000001.1:10802188-10819589 GCA_026781065.1 Mormyrops boulengeri | reverse complement strand
AGCTGTGGAACACACACACACACACACACACACACACACACACACACACACACACACACACACACACACACACATCAAAGTGATCGCCGCGGCTACGGGAGATGTGGAGACAGGTGCATCCTGTTGTCTGCACATGAGCGGATAAGAGGAGGTAAAGAAAAGAAGAAAGCGGGAAGGCAGGGTATGGGGGACCAGAGCACGGGTGCATTTCAAAAGCCTTGACGCATGGCATTTAAATGCTTCTTTGGTCGTGGAGAGGGACGATGTCAGTGTGGCTTTTGGGTTACGGTGGCACCCCAGCTACCTCTCCCTGCAATGCCTTGGTTAGCTGGCGAATTGTGGAAGGAGCGAACTGGCAGTGCCACACCGCGGCATGCCAAACACGCCTGGACAGGCAGCCAGCCAGAGGTCAGGGGGCACGGTCAACATCTGTCACTGCGACCGGGCGCGGCCCCAGCCCAGACGCCGGCCCATTCCAGCCGCTTCTCACTCTGGAAATATCCCAGCAAAATTATTTCTCATGAAAAAAATAATAATAAAAAAAGAAAAACACAATTTATTCCTTAATTAATCGCGGCAGCTTGGGAACAGGGAGAGGGGCTGCACGTAAATCAGTGGTGGCAGTTTTAGGTTCAGCCTTAATTCGTTGATGAATGGCGGCCATTTCAGATTGAGGCTCATTTGAAATTCTTTTACAACTTGGCAATAAACGCCACGCACAGCGGCAGGCCAGACTGGGGGTGCTGGGCTGCCGGCAGGAATGGCGCGACTTCACAAAGCATCGATTTTTACGGAGTTTGCCGCCACAACACCACTGCATCGCAAACCCGTCCGACAGGAAGTCGTAGGCAGGCAGACAATCACACCAATCGGCATGTGCGGCCACTAGGTGGCAGAGCATCACGGGCGTGACTTTGAGCTCCGACGGTACCTTGGGTTTGGCCCTCATTTGCACCCGCTGCCCGAGAGCCTGCGGAGAACATCCAGTCGGAGATTCTGGGGATCTGGGAGACCAACAAGATTAGCGCCAGTACATCACATCAACAAGGCCCGCCACAAGAGCAGCTGTTCCTGTCTGGTTCTGCTGGGCCATGGCCAGTGGGCTGCTGATCTGCCCAGGCACACACATACTTTCCCGCGTGTAAAAATCCAAGGAGGACTGTCACAAACCCAGCAGTATAAATGGAAAATATGTAGAACTGATAAAATATTTAGCATATAGATATTATAATATATATCCATCATCAGCCTGCAGCTTTCACTCATGGGAGATTACACAAAAATGTTCTAAGGGCAGAAGAAAAATGATTGGTTCAGAGAGATGATAAATCAGATTGTAGAGGAAGATGGTCTAAGCAACTAGAGGAGGTAGCACCAGCCAATCAAGATGCCTTGATCCTGCCTCCTCTAGTTGCTTGGACTCACCTCCTCCACAACCTGATTGGTTTCTCTCTGAACCAATAATTTTTCTTCTGCCCTCACAACATTTTTGTGTAAGCAAAACTCCCACGGGCCAAGCTTTCCTGAGGGCAGACATGGTGGTTTGAGTGTGCACACAGAGGCATACCGAAAAAGAGTGAGGATGCAGGTTTCTCCAATGGCATCAATGGGCGCTTGGTCTCTGTACAGAAGTTCTGCCTTGTTCCTACAGGGGGGCGACAATGCCTCCTCATCCAGCAGAGCCTTCAGCACTTTCACTGTAGCCCGGCCACCGTAGGCGGTGGCGTGGTTGATGCGGTGCACTTTGGGCTGTAGGAAACATGCATAAGAAGATAAAGGTGTGCAGGAAAGCTAGAGATGGAGAAGATCCCACTGACCATGGAGGTAGTTTTTTTACCCGGGCGGGGCTGATGCCCGAGTCACAGGCTGCCCTCCGTTGAGCATCATGGATCTGGCACATCCTCCTCTTCAGGTCACATGCCACCAACTCAGCCGCCGCCAGCACGGGATGCTCACTGCTCAAGCCCTTCACCAGCGCCGCCCTGATGACAGATACCAGCTTCTCCCCGGCAACACTGACCAAACAAGACATAGAGGAGAGAGAGAAAAGACCACAGTGAAAAGGAAGCCGCCGACAGAGGCCCCAGAGTCAAATGAAAACAGCTAGTGTTTGAAAGAGACAGACACACAAATCTGTTACTGCAATCCAACCACTGTGACACGAGTTCCTCAGGATGCTCCTCACCCTCCCTTCTACTTGCTGGCTGCCCCAGTCCCTGGGTCCACAGCCACGGCCTTCCTAGCATAAAAACCAGTCAGCAGTTTTTCTTCCACTAAGCTGGGAGTAAAAACGGGTTTGGGAGTAAATTGTCAGAACATTTAAATGCAGCTGACAAGTGGGGGGGTGGGTGGGGGTGTCGACTTTTAATGGACCAGCTGCTCATAAATAAACTGATGATACCCAGGCATAAAATCGTATGGGCCATCCTGAAATCATAATCAGTGGTTCTACAAGATCACTGCGACAGCTCTCCGTAAACAGCGTAAGGTAGCCCTTCCAAACGAGAAATCGGGATGAGGTCTTGTTATCCAGCACGTCCAGCTTATCATCAAAGCTGCAAGAAACATAAGCACTGGGGGGGGGCAGCTATCACAAAGTGTTTGGAACTTTGAATTATGGGACATTCTCTCTGGCATCCTGGCTTTGCAGGTGCTTACAGCAGCAGCTTCCAGTCTGTTAGACACAAGTTGGAGGGAATCTTTTTGGATGAAAAGGCATCAGACTCCAGCAGAACAGCGCCAGGCCCCTGACCACACACACCCCCCCCCCCCCACAGAGTGTGTGCGGCATCCTGGCAGCATGGCGTCTCATAACAGCTTATCGGGTTACACACCCATTTCACCTTCATCGTCCGCACTTCCTATTGTTAGGCTGAGAACGTGGTGGCCAGTCCAGCCATTGCACGGCATTCTCTCACCGTCTTACCAGCAGGCCAACAGCATTACAAACTCAGGTCTGGCATCAGAGTCTAATTCTAAGGCTAAGGTTTACATTCACAGAGCTCATGCGAGCCCAGAAGGGCACGAGGGGGTAAGAGTTAAAGGAACAACATAGAACGTCCAATAACTATGACATCATTTGGGGGAGAACAAAACAAAATTGCACTTTTCTAGTTCTCCATGACCACTGAAGGATGAGCATAAACCTTTTGAACAAGAGACAAAGCAAATGAATGGAGGACAGAATGCCCACATGGCTGCACAGCATGTTCCTTGATGCAGTTTAGATAGCACTTCAATTGTTCCAATATGTCTTTAGTTATCCAAGTACTAAATATGTCTAGTTATCTAAAGCCAGGAAAAATGGCAGCCAAGGGGTAAACTGGGGGGTACGGGGGGGCGGGGATGTGTGATTCCAGCACAAGAGCACAGAGTTCAGCAGGGAGTACCTGGGATCTGGGGTCTCTCCCATGAGCTCCTGCAGGTGGTCTGTGAAACGGACGAAGTCTGATAGGCCCTTGAGGTGCCCCCTGAGCGGGTGAGAGTCGGGGGGTGCATAGCCCTTCCCGCCAAGCTGGATCGCCCGCACAAACGACACAGCGGCCTGCAGCAAAAACACACAACTTAATTACGTCTCTGATAGCAGATCTACAAGAAAGGCAGGTGTTCTGATTAAATGTGTTATACTAACTCTGAGATCATGAAAGATGGATGGACTGATTACTTAAGCTCAGCGTTCCCCAACTTGGTCCACATTTTTGCGTTCCCCCAGCTCCCTGTTAGATGGTCCACATTTTTGCTCCCTACCAGGAGCCGGGAGGCATCAAGAGTGTGGACTGTCTGCGGGCCCCCAGTTGTAGCTCATGCATAAGGATCCTCAAAGTTTATTGGAGTACTTCATATTAAGTACCTCAACTAAGGGTTGTAGAGCAAGGCTTACGCAAGCTTTTAATTCTGCTACCTTGAGATTATAGGCTCATCATTCTACTGTAATTGTTAAAGGATCCAGCAGCTTGGGTTTTGAAACTTCCATTTGACATTCTACATAGCCCACCACTCCCTGCCCCCCCGCCCCACCATCGTAACAGGCTCACTGAAGCGGACAGATTAAAAAATACTGGCTGTGAAGCACTGCTATGGTGATGCTCGCTGATTCCCCTACCAGAAACAGGGAGGTGCCGCTGGCGCAGGCCTGCCGCTTCAGGTTGGTGAACGCCACACGGCCGAGCCCCCTGGAAGGGGCGTCGAGCACCTGCGCCAAGGCCAGGTCGTTCCTGGTGTTCACCAGCAGCTCAAGGTAAGAGCAGAACAGCCTCCGCAGCGCCCCCTGTACCTGCGGGAGAGAAATTGCACCCAAGCCCCATCAGGACCACACACACAGATAACGCCAACATCAGCTTCCTGTGTTCGCAGTACTAAGACTTTCACCAAGCGAAAATGCCAGCTCTGTCCTATTATTGGTGTAATTTATCCATCCTGCTGTCACCCAGGGGGCCAAAGGGGAAGAAAAGCAGGTGGATCGTGAAGTTCTTTTCATCAGCAGGTGCGTTACACATTTTTAATGAAGCTCCTCTTCCAGCAGTATCATGTACAGTGGGTGAAACATACACACACATTTGCCCAACACCTGCACCTCCCCCCAATAAATCACACTCCTGCCTGGGGCCCCTCCCGTTTCAGACACGTTGCACTTTAAGGCATCCGCCCAGTAACCGAAATCACATTTCACTCTTAAATCCTAGCGCTATGATTTAATGTTCCAGCTAACAGAGGCGAAAACTGAGTAAAGGAGATGCTTAAAGATTTAAGGGTGGGAATCGGGGTGGGGGGTACCATTTCTGGGGAGCATTTAAAATGGCCATGGCTAATATAATTACAACATTAAGTTGAGTGTCCTTAATTGACATACAGACCTTGAACAAAAAAAAAACCTTATGGAAGAGTGAGTGAGTTAGCAGTTATTAGTTATGACACTGAAACACTTCTTCTCTGAAGGGCATCACCAACATAAAAAATGCACATTAACCAGGAACGATTATAATGAAAAGTTCTTGAACCACAAAAGGAGAAACGAATAACAGGGGAGAGTGGGGACCTGCTGTTACAACAAACAGGTTTGGATGCCGTGAAAAAGGTCAACCATAGAAAAATATAAAGTAGTAACATTATGTACTGTACCTGTGATAATAGCATTTATAGCAACGCCAGAATTGGGTAGTAAGAGGAACACCTGTAACATTCAGTTAGTAACATAAAAGTGGATTAATGACCTGTAAACTATATTGGCTGGTGTTCCTGGATGGAGTCTGAGGGCAGTCATGGCTGGATGAGGTTTGGAGATCGTCTGTGCTGCTCTCCACATTGCCTGACAGGAACTGTAGCAGCTCCACCTGGATGAGGCAGGGGTGAGGCGAGGTCAGGTGACATCCCATAACAAGAGATCCGAGACTCGATGCGGGCCCGCAGAATTACTCACGGAACTCAGCGGTTCGTCTGGGTCAGACTCTGCCCTCAGCTGCTGGTACATCCTGGACACATCAATCAGGTCCAGCGTGTTGGTGCGCTTTAGGAAGGAGTCGTATTCTCTACGGATGATGTCATAGTTTTTCGGGTGAGCGGAGTCGGAGAGGGGCAGGTGGAGTTTCTCCCTCAGCAAGCGTTGCCAGGTGACGATGACATCACTCAGAGCCACAGTAAACTCTCCGGTCTCCTGCCAAAGGGCAAGTGCATCAGTATTGACTCCAAAATGGCACTAAAGAAGAGAAATCCTATTAAATATTAAATATGAATAACAGTGGTAACCTCCCGTCCTTGAGAACTGCGGAATATTTCAGCTTATTCTACCGCTTAATTCAAGTAATTTCTGAAGCGGCGGGATTCACATATATCAGGTGAAAATGAATTAAGCCTGCAAACATGGGAGCTTCTCTGGCTATCGAGTTTCACCCGCCCTGTTTTTGAAGGTGATGCCCGACATCTCATCTAATGTCATCCTCGTAACATCTCGCCGATATTAGCTTGCATCCAATGCAAATCCCTCTAGAAAACGTTTTCTGCACAGATAAATGGATTCCTTATTTTTGTGGCAGGATCGGATCGTCACACCCTCTAGCGTTTAAATATGACAGTTCAAAAAGGCACCGCTACCTTACGAATCTGGACTTATTTAACTGTACAAGAACTACGCGAATAACATTGAGAGGAAGCTATTTTGCACTACACAATTAAGTGGAAGAGGCAGATCCCACTTACACATTCAAGCAAAAATTAAAGCAAAGCGGAGGCGTGTCACTATCATGAAAAATGATGCAAAAAATAATGAAAATTAGTGGACAACCAAGATACTTTGTGACCGCTTTCAAGTTATTCCGTTCACATGAACCCGAAATACATTCACAGGAAAAGCACAGTACTATTGCCGGTATTTTGTGGTAGAAATAAGCTTTGACAGAAGCTACCGTCTTGTTCGCCTCAGCCATGACGAGCTGTAAAGCAATGAGCATGCCGTCCGCCCCTCTGATCGTGGTCATCTCGGACTCCAGGACCCTGTGACATTCCCTCCTGAAGACCTTAACCACTGTTTTCAGGCTGTTCTCCAGGCTAGCCATGATCACTCCTTACGTTTTACATTCAATAGATTTATAAATGAGCGTGAGTCATCGCCAAACGACAATTTCAGTTTAAAAACACAATAGATCGCCCTAACTTAATTCAAAATAACCTAAGGGAAAACTGGGATTTCAGAAACATCTAAAATAGACGCGACTATACTTGAACCTGATACCCAAACAAACAACCGAGTCGAACCAGCTGCTCTCTTGGACCGCAGTATTTGAAATTTTAAAAGCCCCCGCGTGCTCACGCTTTGACCAATAAGTGCGAAGAACCCTTTAACCCGGAAGTGAACCTGAGCACCAATGACAATTTGACCATTTCCAGTGTGAACCCTAGGCGCGTGTAGGTATGGAAATTTTTGATTTGAAAGTGGCATGTATGTTATTTGAATTTAACCTAATGGTATAATTCGCAGTGGAAAAATATTACTATGGAACCGAGTAACGGAATGATCTGACTGCTGATACTATTTAGCTACCCCGTGTTTTAGTTTTATTGTCTCGTTAGCAACTTGGTTCAATGCGATACGTTCAGTACTAAAAGAATAAAACTTTTATATCACTGTCCAAGTTTTCCACGATACCGCACACCCATATGGTTAACTTTTTGTGTCTGGGGGATACCTATGTGATTTAAATGGTTTGTGTGTTTTGTTGTTTTGCCATTGAAAGTTATCTACTTAATCTGTTAGCAAGCCGGATAACTCCGAAATGTGTTCTATGTAACACTATGATAATATTGTAACATTATACATTACAGGAAGACCATAGACGTCAGAATATATTAAATATAAACCACTGTTTATCGTACTGTTACTTTGTATGACAGGTTAACTGACAGATAGATATACCCCCCTCCCCCCCTAAAAAATGGGAATGGAAAAGATGTTTAAATTCAAGTTAGACTCCTATTGGAAATTATCATCAAAAGCAACAAGGATATTTGAAAGTTGCCTTATGTATAAGTAAAAGTGGCTTTGCTTGTTTATAGTGTTTGCTGCGTTTGTAAGGATCCGTGTTGCCTCTTTTTTCAATAATAATGACCTATGATGTAAATCTTGCGTACACAACCCATTTTATATTCCATCAGATTGATCTTTGTCTTTCGGGTAATCGTTAGCTTTTAGTGCGCACCGGAGTTAAAGGCGTCTTTTGAAATATTTGAAAGTCGTATTAAGTACGTGTGTATAATAGGGATATCTCGAATCACTGTCCAGTAAGTGTGTGTCCACGTATGTGTGTATAATACATATGTATGGGTGCGCGAGGGAGTGAATGTTAGCGTCACTGTTTCTCCTCCATGTGTCAGGGAGGGTATATTACTGCACAGTTAACCTTGGAGTCTGAGTTTTCCGCGGTGTGATGTCACGTTCTTAGATTAGTGCCGTTTCACTATAATTTTTCTACACTTCTTAAAAGCTTCCATGTATGTGACTTCTGGAGCGCAGTGACGCAACACACGTGTGCTTGGAAAAACTTCTGCTCTGGCCAGATTCTGTGAGTGCTGGGACAGTCCCACTCACACTGCTGAGGTGGTCATAGCTATAAAACCAGTATATGTATTTTTATGTGGACAAGAAAGGACTGGTCCTGTTAATTTTTTTTTCTCCCATTACTATGGACCCCAACATGGTTTTATGCAGAGAACATATGGACAAGGCAGAATGTAATGCAGAGCATTGCAGTAATGGTTTGTTTGACATCTGGAGTCGATGTCAGATAATTGGACTGATTTACCAAACGGTGTTGTAAAGTCATTAACTCCTGCCTGGTAATGAGCTTCAGGTTTTGATTGACCGACCGACCGCAACCGTGACCCTCAGCAGAACACATTATGTTTCCATATGCACTCATTGTTGAGTGGCTGTGATGCACCTGGACTTCCGCTGTTTGTGAGGGTTTTCCAGCCTGGTTGGGGGAGGGGGGGGGATCTTTCTCACTTGTATGTTTACAGTATTCAAGGTACACTTAGCAGGTCAGCAGGGGTTAAGGGATGTGTGAGGGAACCTGCACTTTGTGATTCTAAAACTTTCTGTGGCTGGTGACATTTTTGTGTGATCATGTTCTCAGTAACCCCCCCCCCATGCACCGCAGGAAGTTGTCTCGGTCGGGCTTACTCTGCATGGCTGGCATCGTATCCTGAGTAAGACTTTGCGGGCGATCCCATTGACAGGTGTGTGTCTTGTACATCCGCAGGTGATCCGAGACTGAGAGCCCTGGAGCAGGGAAGCAGGATGAAGCAGGAGGCGGCGCGCAGTGCCAGCTACACGGTGCCGTGCGAGGATTATGTGAGCGTGGTGGAGTTCAGCCCCTTCCAGAGCGGCGTGGCCGGCAGCCTACTGGCTTATGGGGGGAACCAGCACGTGGTGGTGGGCACCTGCCTCTTTCAGGTGGGGGGCACGGACATTCTGTTTCAATCAGCCGAGGGGCAAAGATGGCTACTTGCAGGGGGTGTGGTTGGCGTTTTCCACCTGTGAGTGATCTGTTAATTCCTCACTTTTTTTCTTTCTCCTCTTTGTTCCCGGTGTTTGTGTGTGCGGGGGTACAGGAGGAAGACGCGGAAGTGGAGGGGGTAGAGTTCACCACACTGCGCGTTTTTCATCATGGGGTGCCTGTGGATGGTCTTGCCTGGAGCCCTGAATCCCAATTGGACCATTTGCCCCAGTTGATCAGGTGACTGGCCCTCTGTCTCTCCCTATGACATGCCCTTGCAGAGTATTCATGCCGGTGTTGTAGTACTCGAGTCCGGTCTTGACACTTTTTCCACGTAACCTTATCATTACATTATCAGCTTTGCATACAGTGCTGCTTGAAAGTTAGTGAACCTTTCAGAATTTTCTTTATTCCTGCATAAACATTCAAACATCATCAGATCTTCACACAAGCCCTAAAAGTAGGAGAGCAAGATTGAACAACCAAGAGAGATTCCATACTTGGTCATTTATTTATTGAGGAAACGATCCAATCTAACAGATTTGTGAGTGGCGAAAGTATGTGAACCTAGTAGGTAATTTGAAGGTGAGATTAGAGTCAGGTGTTGTCGATCAATGTGATGACAGTCATTTGTGAATGGGCACCGTTTTTATTAAAAAAAAAAAAAAAAAACAGGTTTATATCAAGGGCTTCATCTTCAAACACGTTTGTGCAGTATCAGTGTTTCATGCCACGGACAAAGGTCATTTCAGAGAATCTCAGAAAAAGAATTGTTGATGCTCATCGTGCCGGGAAAGAGTATGGTCTGCACCAATCCACAGTCAGACAGACAGTGTACAAATGGTGGAAGTTTAAGACTGTTAGTCTCCCCAAGAGTGGTCGACCGACAAAGATCACTCAAAGGGCAAGGCGTATGATTGTCTGTCAGGTCACAAAAGATCCAACGCATCTAAGCAACTAAAAGCCTCTCTCACGTTTGTTAATGTTCATGAATCCACCTTCAGAAGAACAGTCAACAGCAGTGATGTGCATGGCAGGGTTGCAAGTAGAAAGTCACTGCTTTCCAAAAAAGCTTTGCTTCCTGTCTGCAGTTTGCTGATGGGTGTGTAGACAAGCCTGAAAATGAATGAAGTGAATGGAGTAATGTTTTATGGACAGATGAGACCAAAATAGAACTTTTTGGTTCAAATAAGAAGTGTTATGTTTGGAGAAAGGAAAGCACTGCATTCCAGCATGAGAACTTCATCCCGTCTGTGAAACATGGCGGCGGTAGTATCATGTTTTGGGCCTGTTTTGCTGCGTCTGGGCCAGAACAGCTTGCCATTGTGGATGGGACAATGAACTCTGAATTATAACAACGAGTTCTAAAGGCAAATGTCAGGACATCTGTCCATGGACTACATCTCAAGAGAAACTGCATCATGCAGCAAGACTGCGAGCCCAAGCATACAAGTCGTTCTACCAAAGACTGGTTGGGGAAGAATAAAATGAAGGTTTTGGAACGACCAAGTCACAATCCTGACTGTAACCCAATGGGAATGCTTTGGAAGGACCTGAAGCGGGCAGTTCATGTGAGAAAACCCTGCAGCATCCCTGAATTGAGGTGAATCTGTAATGAGAAATGGGCTGAAATTCCTCCCAGACAATGTGTAGGACTGATGAAGACCTACTGGATACGTATGTTCACAGTTATCGCTGCGAAAGGGGGATCACACCAAATACTAAAAGCAAAGGGTCACATACTTTTGCCACTCACAGATTTGTGACACTGGATCATTTTCCTCAATAAATAAATGACCAAATATGATATTTTTGTCTTGATTTGTTCAATTGTGTTCTCTTCGCCTACTTTTAGGATTTGTGTGAATATCTGATGATGTTTTAAGTAATTTGTGCAGGAATATGAAAAATTCTGAAGGGTTCACTAACTTTCAAGCAGCACTGTATTTCAGGTTCCTCTCGTAGCAAAAAGCAGCAGGAATCCTCAGACATCCTGGGGGGCAGCGTGTGGCTCGGTGGGTTAAGCAAGGCCCTTAACCCCCAGCTCCCTGGGCGCCGCTACAGGTGGCAGCCCTTCGCGGACGACTTACTCTACAAAGAGCACATTGAGGGAGGTGTAAAAAGAGAGAATTATCAATTATTATTATTATTATTATTCCTCTTTCTTTGTTTTTTTATCCTGACTGGTTTAAAACATCACTGAGCTTATAAAACTGAAGGGGGCTGTTCTGTTCTGAACAGAACCTCTCTCGTATATTACAGAAAAAATAAAATACTGTGTTCCTTTCTAAACCAACTCAGGACTTGATGTGTCTCTTACTATCCGAATGTGCAGATAATCCTTCCCCCTTGCTTTAAGGTCCAGATTTGTACGTACTTAAGCACCTTGGGACCCTAATTACAGTATGTGCTAGGCATGTTGTTTTACATTTCAAATAAACAGCCAAAATAACCAATAAAAATTAGATTTTGCATATACAGCTTTTAACACATCTCTTCCCCTGCAAGAAATTAGATCAGGTTAGCAAGGTTTAGTGTTTGGAATTTGTAATTAAAATAGTAATGCTAGAGATAAAAGGATTATTATGCATAAATAAAAAAATACTTTTAATTACTGGGAGGCATGATATTGATGATAATAAAGTATTTAAAACCATGGTCTCAAAAACGGACTTGATTTATTTATTTTTTTTTATTTTATTTTTTTGGTCTTGACTCTGGCTATGTCCTTCAAGGTCTTGGCCTTGAATTGCACTGGAAATGTGTGACCTTGTTCCCATTTTTTATATATACATAACAATCTTTGTTACAATCTTTTTATGGGGGAGTGTGGAGCACAGTGTGTTAGGACACTGTGCCTAAGTTCAGAAGGTTGCAGGCTCACATCCCATAGTCAGCAGGGTGATATCACCCAGTTGTTCCAGGGACTGGCTGATTGGCTGCTTCCTCAATGATATGCATCACTTTAAAAGCATCTGTCAAACAAATAAAATGCAAAAATGTTTCCCACTACTTTTGACCATTAACAAACATCTCGGTAGTCATCAGCTGCAGGAATGCTGGGTTAGGAGGGCAGCTGTGAGCCACCTGATTGGATGAGAGTGGCAGTGATGATCTGTGTCCCTGGCTGCCTGTATAATGTGCTTTTTCGGTCCAGTGCTGTTGAGCTCCAGCCCCCTTCCCAACCAACCCTCTTGCATATATCTCCACAGAGCTTTAAAGGAATGGTGGACATGTTCTATGCTCCTCTAGGCCAGGCTGACACTCGCCTGGCGCCCCAAGGCGCCCATAAGCATTACCGGCACCCTTTCTTACTTTCATTCCCAGATGCTATGTTAGTATCCAGTTACAGTGAATATGCGGTGTGGAGAGTGTTTTGATGTTAATAACCGAACAGGCCTCGTCCACCTGTTTACCACCATTGGTGTTTCTCATTTGGACAGAGTTTAAAGGGTTGCGCGTAATCCAGGAATGCACATGCTGATTCTACAGAGCGTCGTGCCGAGCGCGTCATCTACGGGTCTGCATGCAATCACGCGAGGCCGAAGGCGTCCCTCGCCGAGCGCGCGGTGCATGGAGCGTGTGTTTTTCTTGTCAGAAACGCGTTGGGTGTAATCGTGTGAGTAATTGCAGTCACTGGTGTGTGCGGGGCCTGATTACCCAGAGTGCTCTCCCTGTGGCGGCCCCTTCCAGAGTGCTCTCCCTGTGGCGGCCCCTTCCAGAGTGCTCTCCCTGTGGCGGCCCCTTCCAGAGTGCTTTCCCTGTGTTTATCTTTGTAATTAAATTCTCGCAGGCAGCCGGTTCGTCACTGCGAGTACGCAACACGCACGCACACGCGAGCAGGGTCGCTCTCCTGAGGATGGATAGCAGGTTTGCAGTGTACATGAACCAAAGAATTGCACATGTGGATCTCACACTGGGCTGCAAATATGACATCAAGATCATTCCTGTTTTCACAACTCCCCTTATTTTATTTTTTTTATTCTTTATTCTTAGCCTTTTTTCTGAGCTGTTCTTTTCTCTCCCTCTTGTGGCAGATTTTGCACAGCAGCGGTGGATTTGAAGCTCAGGCTGTTGACGTCAGATCTTCAAGACAGACATGAAATGCAGGTACTGGTTCCGTCCCACAATCCTTTGACCGGTGACCTTTGGCCTATAGAGATCTATATCCTTCATTGAAAATTACAAGCAACTCCAGCGTCTCTTTAGGGTTAGCTGTGGCCCTGTAAGTGTGTCAGAACACATGAATTCTCCATTAATCCAGTGTTTCCCAACCCAGTTCTCGGGTAACCCCGGACAGTCCACGTTTTTGCTTTGTCTCAGCTCCCAGCACACCTGTACCAGGTATTCAGTGTCCCTGATTAGCTGGGAGCTGGGAGGGAACAAAAAAGTGTACTGTCTGAGGTTCCCCGTGGACTGGGTTGGGAAACACTGCATTAATCCATCCATCCACCAACCACTTACCATGAGCAAGGTTGTGGGACATCAGTTTTGCATGAATGAATTTGTTTTATTTACTTATATGTCCAGGGTCTTGTAGAGTGGTGTGGGGCCACAGCGGGCAGCATTTTTGTGTCATGCCTTCAGGTTTGCGGTTCGAGTTCCACCCTTCCTCTGCATGTGTGAAGTTCGCATGTCCTGTCTGGGTTTGGTGAGATTGCTCTGGCTACTGTGATCTAAAGCAGGTCTGAAACCTGGCAGCCAGGAATCCCTAAGCCTTGGGGTCCCTAAGGACCGGGCCGAGAAGCACCAGTCTAAGGACATGCAGGTAGTTTAACTGGCTTCTCTAAACTGCCCATAGTAGTGATTGTGGCATGTGTGTGTGCCCTGCAATGGACTGGCATTCCGCTGCCGTGGGTCACATGTCATCTGGGATAGGTCTCAGACCACCCCTCCCGAACGTCCCGGGCTGATTAAATGGCTGGAAACCTGATGGATGGATAGGTATTAATAACACAGCAGTAACACCGACATTCCTCTGAATACAGAACAGTTTTTGTGTTCAGTTGCTTCTTCTCCTGCTGGCCTAGGTGATGGAAGGTCACACCGACTACATTAACGACCTGGTGTTCGAGCCCTCGGAGGGGAAGCAGCTCGCCTCTGTCAGCGATGATCTCACCTGCAGGTTGGTCCCACCTGCCGCTGTGCACTCGCTCTCTCTCTTTCGTTCTCTCTCTGTTTCTCTCTCCATCCCTCTCTCACGCTCTGCCGAAGGGTGTGGTAGTAAGCCTGAGACCACGTAGTGAGTGTGAGCTCTGTTCTGTGTTAATGGTGCAGAAAAGTCCGACGCCGGGCTCCCATGGCGAAACCGGACGCTTAGCACAACAAGGCTGGGCTGCACCGAACTGCGTCCCTCATGCCGCTCCGCTTCTCTGGCTAATTGCTTAAACGTGGAAAGGCTCTGAGGTGGCTGTCGGGGGGCGCAGGGGGGGGTCTTCCTCTGGGGTAAATTGTTAACATGCCGGCTCGCACGCGGAGGCAGCAGGAGGCAAAACCCGGGAAGCGCGCCGTGCACGTCATTCCGAGGAAACGCTTTCTGTGTGCAGGGGGTTTTCACAGCTCATGCCTCAACGTCACCCCCCTGGGGGACAGGAGGACACCTGCCCACATCTTAAGGAAGCAGGATTAGAGGAAGGGGGAGGGGCAGGTCCTGATTTCAGCAGTTTGCTTAGGACTGTCCCACTAAGCTTTGCATTTCCTGCTCTTGGCACCTGCGAGTAAACCCCCCCCCCCCAAACACACACATGTTACTGATATGGTCTCTGACTGTCTGTGAAAATGCAGCAGCTGAGAGGCCAAGAGGGCAGTTGGTTCACATGGGCCACGACCCCTGACCTTGTGCAATGAGGTCACCTGTTCCAGCCCATAGCATAGCGTGAAGCAGCTTATCTGGCGGCAGTTGGCTGCCACGCTCCCGTTGTCCCAGTCTGGGTTCGGGAAGTGTGGAGTTCCCAGGAAAGTCCAGGAGAAGGAGGGGAGGTGTCGTGGGGAAATGTCTGTGGCGCGGCCAGGAAAAACAGGAACGCTGCTCCGGATTAGAAGAAAGACCAAGGAACATGTGGGAGATCGGAGCCGGTTTGTGTCAATGTGAGCTGTAGGTGTGCGTGAGAAGGCGGGGCCTGAAGTGTTAGTGTGCGACCGAGTGCGATACTGCTCTCAGGAACACCTGATCCCACCACTTGCTTTCAGGAGGTTCTACTAATGGTTAGAGAAGCACACTTGTTATTCAGAGGTCGCTTGTTCGAATTCCCGACCAGCAAGCTACCACTGAGGTACCCTGAGCAAGGTACCGCCCCCAGGCACTGCTCCCTGGGCGTCGAATTAGCTTCCCCCTGCTATGTCACATATGGGTTAAATGCAGAGGACACATTTCGTTGTTGTGCACCATGAGCTGTGGTGTGTCAACAATGACAATGAGTCACTTTTTCTTTACTTTTGCTTTTGGGGCGGGGATGGAGCATTCTGGAAGTGGGTTGGCGTAAGAAGCCCCTGAAGTTTAGCAAGTTGGGTAGAGCGGACCAGGATGGAGCGGGCGGGTTGAGCCGGTATCCTCCCACACGTGGTCCCCCGGGGGCCCGCAGAGGGAGCGCTGATGGGCGGTGTCAGATCGGTGCCCCAGCTGCTACCTCCGCCACACACAGATCACACAGCCCCTCACCTACATGAAGACTTCAACACAAACCTGGCTGTGCTTCTCAGCTTTGCTTCCCAAGAAGGGCTCTCTGTTTGTCTTGAGAGTTTGCTGGGTGTGAGTCAGTCACTTCATCAGTTCCTAGACAGCGCTCAGATGTTGAAAGAGGCCACGGGGTGTCGATCTCACATATACACTGCTGCTTGCTGAAGCTCTTTGGTTCCTCTGATTCAGCAGCAAGAACCTGATTGGTTCTCCCCGCGCAGCTGATGTCTGATTGGTCTTCCCCAAGGCAGAGAGGTGACTGGTTAGCAGTTAGAGTCCCGTTTGTTTTTTTCCTACTGACACTTTTTTTTCTGGGTTGCATCACAGAAGGGTGATTTGTTGTAGGGGATAGAAAGCTGGTCCAATGAAAATTATTATTGTTAAAGACGGTGTATGTTTGGCCAATCACGTTGCTTAATGTTAAAGATGATGAATGGCTTCCCAGTGCACATGGTCACTGTTTGCGTGCTGGATAATAAATATTATTAATCTTGTGCTCTCGGGTCCATCGGCGGGTTACGCGGCTTACTGAACAAGTTCCCACGTCCTTTTGGAAAAACATTCTGTAAACCCAACACTCTCGCAGCCTGTTTCCTCCTTCGATATCCTGCGCTGCCTTCTGCACGTAAGCCATGCGTGATGATGGCCCTGGATGAGTTATAGCCAAGGCCTGCTTTGGTGGTCCGCTGCCTCACCATCCAGCTCCGGTGGAGTGGGGGGGGGGACTTGTTTTTTCATGGCATCAGTTGTGTGAAGGTCTGGAGAAAGGGGGCCTTGCCTTTGTCTGTATCAGCAGAAAAGACAGTGTCCCGGAGTGGTGTAGGCTTAGGTTAAATGTGTTTGTTTCCTCTGTGTGTGTGTGTGTGTCGATGGAAGCGCGGTTGTTTACGGGAGGCCCATCCAGCTCACGGTGCCCCGCGGTAGAAGCCCAGGATTAGAAGGCCGCCGTTTCCATGCACTCTGGGATGCTGCCCGCGGGCTTCATTGGAACCAGCCCTCCGCCTAATCAGTACATGCTCTGGAGATCACTGCCAATTAGCCAGAGGCTTGTTTTTTCCCAGAATCCCCTACAGCCCCACGGCTTGTTTGGCAGCCCTCTTGGGCTAGGCATGTGGATGCACCATGGTCACGTGCGGTCGGGGCCGTCTGATGTGGTGAACCTTCAGTGTTGTTTTTTATTTTTAATCCTACCTTCCCTGGAAGATTTGCTTGTCATGTTTTGATTTATGTCTCTGCGTAGACTTCTGAAAAGCACGCTCTAGACTCCCCCCACCAAACCGCCCGGTACCCTTCCAAGACACCATCTTAAGAGAAAACCCCTTTTTTTGGGGGGGGGGGGACTGGAGGCATGGAGAGTTCAGGGGATGGCTCGGCCCTCCCAAAGCTAGATGGAGGGTCTAGCCAGCACTGTGGAGCTTGGAACTGCGTGGAATGTTCCGGAAAGTATGACCAGGGGCCGGGGTTATCAAAGCGTCCGAAAAACTGTCTATCAAGTGCAGGGGGAGCGAAAGTGCCTCTCTGATTGGCTGTCATTGTTTTTAGTCCTTGTTAATCTCAGTAATCCTTCGATCCTCCGTTCTCTGCGCCGTCTGCTGTTGCCCCCCCCCGCACGTCACCGTACTTCCGCCGCGCCGGCGACGGGCCCTGCCTGGTGAGGCTATTTTTAGCTTTGTCTTGCCAGCCTGGGGGGGGGGGGGGGGGCGGGGGGGGGGGGGGGGGGGGGGGGGGGGGGGGGGGG
>JAODLD010000001.1:10779126-10790289 GCA_026781065.1 Mormyrops boulengeri | reverse complement strand
CTGTTTTTTTTTTAAAATATTTTTTTTTTTTTTTTTTCCTTCTCTTCACCTTAAAACCCCACCCCTGCAATTGCAAAAAGGTCGTGCAGATTAGACAATGAGTAAAGACATAACACTTGAGCAAACTAAACTATACTAACTACTTGTGTTTTTTAATATACCACCACTGCTTATAATAATTACAATAATAATAACAGTAAACATACGGTTCCGGGGAGTGCATCGGGGTGGATGAATGGCGGATGTACTGTGTGCACTGAAACACTCTGAACGCCAGGCTGGCCAGGAAATCTCTGGCAGACAGCAGACCAGCAACTGGCCGGAGCTGGAAACCCGTCCTCTCTGCGGAGACATCATCAGCGTGAGACTGCGAGCAGTGACATCATCACAAGGAGACGCATATTCGGGAGGCTGAAAAAAAAAATACTTCAGAATTGCATACGATGATTGTATAGCTACGTCGTCTGGTCATCTGGTTATTATGCAAAGTCATACTTCCTAATAAAATGAGCATCACTAAATGACATGGAAAATGATTATAACAAGAGAATCAAAATTACTGGCTGATAGTCAGTATAGGTAAGGTCAAGGGCATAACTTTGGGTTGATCATTGGCAGGGCTGAGGTCTCTACCCATTTAAGGGGTCCATGGGGTTGTATTGGCTGGTTTTGATTATTGGAAGGATTATAACACCCCATAATTTATGCCCATGGGTGAGGATCCTGTGGAATGACCGGCTGAATAGGGGGATTTCTTCAAGCAGAGTAGAGGTCTTGGAAATATTGTAATCTTCCTGTAGCCGGGAAGTGGCCAAGTCCAGGGTCGAGTTCTCGATCCCGAGAGGGGTGAGGGTTACCTCTGAGGAAGTCAGAAACGTCTCGCAGCTGGGGGATGCTGCTCTCTCCATATCCACACTGCTTCTCCAGCTCCTGCAGGTTCTCCAGGTGCTGTCTGCATGCATGCGTGGGATAAATGCTGCTCAGAGTGCGGAACACCTCCTTCCTGTCGAGAAGCATCACCGTCACCAGCGTCAATTCATAAATACTCAATGATATTCATATCATTATGATTTACATCAGTGTTTTATCCGCTACAATTGTTATCATTGTAATTACAATTTTTATAATTGTGGCCAGGGGCATAGGAACCAGGTGGGTTGGGGGCAGGGGGGCATATACCACCAATTTTTTAATTAGCTTCATTTATCTCCAAAAAACCAGGTTTTGTCACCCTAATATCAATATCCCCTACACCATTAGTGGGCATCATCAAAATCATCATCATCACCAATATTGTGATAAGTGTAATCATTATTAATATGATTTGCATTGCCAATAATGACTCACTATCATTGTTATAGTGATTGTTTTCATTTTGGTCATCATCAAAATTGACATCATTAACATAATCGTCATCATCATCTGATTAGCATTAGCAACATCTTGTTAGACCTAACCATCATAATACGGAAACGGACCAAGTGGCGACTTCCTCTGGAGTGTACTCCACGCTCGGTAACGGCTCTCCCCTAAATATAAGGAGTAAAATTATGTGAAACACCGAACCAAGAAACAACATATGGATAAATAGCAATTAAGCAATACATGGCGACGGTGCAATTAACAATTATACGATTTAAATTGTAAACTGCGGTTTAGTCAAAGTCCAAAGTCAAAGTCAGCTTTTATTGTCAATTCTTGCCACATGTACAGAACACACAGAGAATTGAAATTGCGCTTCTCACAACCCTTGTGAACAGTGAACATTAAATACAAGAAGATGAAAATTTAAAAATACAAGTAAGAAATATGAACTAAATACAATATACAATTACCAGTAAGGGCACGTGGCAGAGAGTGCAAATCAGACATAAAGTGCAGATAGAGCTTGTAAGTGTGATAAGTGGTAAAGAGCCTTGAACAGGCAGAGTCATTATGATTAAATGATGTTTAAAGACAGAATCTCCAAGTTCACTAAAATTCATCGGTAAAAAACATAGTATCGCTAATTTTTATGAATTTGCAGTTAGGTTATAGTCATCATTATATATCATTTATCTTTCGCGCATTAAAACGAATCCTAACGCAAACTTACTGTTTGTAGGAAAAGGCCAGCTCAGAAATGGCGGTCCGTCTTTTTCTGTATTCTGGATCGTTATAACCCTGTTTTCAAGAAGAAAAAAAAACTCAGCATGGTTACAACAGAAATAATTAGGAATTTAATAGCCTACTATAGTTCTGTAATACATTACAAAAATTATAAAGGTTTAGCATCAATGAATGAAAAATATATGTTTATATGAATAAATTTATCAAATTTAAAACGATTAAACGTAAAACGTTAGATATACGTACAGGGTGCTCGTGGTCTAGATCAGGATCATATTTTGTAATTAAGTGATTACATTTATCGAGATCCCAAATCTTCCGTGGAAACCAGGGAACTAAAAGACAAATAAAAACATGCAAATTAAATTGTATTTGAAAATCTAAGTGGAACGTGTAGGCTACTGAAATTATTTGTAGCATCAATGAACAAAAATGCTTAAACAATGATTGTGGCTATAATAATAATAGTCAAATATATACGCATCAATACCCTTTTCCTCTGCTATCGTGCGCACGTCGTCTGCGACTTTTTTCAGGGAGTTTATTAAGACATCCGTGTCGGAACTGTGAACTTCACACCTCACGAAGAATTCCAGGTCCTCCACGCTCTTCGCCCTTCTAGCCGGGCGAGTTTCGATGTGATGAATGTTGGCTCCAAATGTCTAAAGAAGAATGGGAAAAATGCACATTTTGAGCATTAAAAATTTAGATCTCTATAACATCTGATGCGGCCGTTGTACAGCTCTGGACGCAGTAAAAAATGCCAAGTTATCTCATATACCTCGAAAACCTTGGTGGTCTTGGACAGGCCCGCATTTTTCTCGTGGCCGATTGCGAAAAGGATGCTGAGGGTGACCTTGCCGTCCTTTTCCTCGAACACGAAGTTGTCTGCGCAGCGCGACGGACCCGGGGAGGGGGCGCCGCTCTCGCGCTCTTTGCGGGCGTCTTCTATCAGGCTCCGTTTTCTACCGGGAAACGGAACGTTTTGAACGCCACTTTCGGTCTTCATCGAGTTTCTGCTGCGAGTCAAACTTAAAAAATTACCTATAAATATAATACAAAAAAAAAAATGCAACGGTGACAAGCAGTCTCAGTAGTGATTGTCAGATATACCTAACTCCATAAAACACAAAATAAGAGAAAGCTTTTATTTTATTTTATACCTTTACAAACGTCTGTCCAAAATAACTTGTTTCTTGTTAGTTCCTCTACTTAGATAGCTGATATTTATTCGGTCCTCTTAGCTATATATGTAAATGAATTACGTAAATTACGCGTGATTTACAGGTTAAGTGCGTCATTATATTGTACGACGCAGCGCAGCCGCACAGCTTTGATTTAAATTAAAATAATCCTTTGATAGAATGGCACTAGCTGAGGCGTAGTTTTGAATTTATGGAAAAACAAACTCAACAAATTTCATCGGTATAATATTCTCTTTCGCGCTCAATTCGTGCTGCATGGGAGGTTACATTATTTATTTAGAATTGATACGGGCTCGCATTAGGATAATTTTTTAAATGTTATTATTTGTTTTTAAATCACTGCATGGACAAGCACAGTCTTACATTTCTGACCACCTGCAAGCTTATAATCCACGCAGACTACTGAGATCAGCGGACCACCTACATCTAATAATTCCGAAATCTAAACTGAAGCAAAGAAGTGATCGGGCGTTTGCAGTCATTGCCCCCAAGCTCAATAATGAATTACCCCTCCATGTAAGGCAGCCCCCACGTTGTCATCTTTTAAATCTCACCTCAAAACATATTTTTATTCCTTTGCTTTTAATTCAGTTTAAATGTCGTTTATGAATTAATTACTCATTTATATCTCGGGATTTAATGTTTGTTTCAACTCCTTTTTATTTGACTCCGCTTAGATCCCGGGAGTTAGTTGCTCTTGGCGCTGTGGTTATTTTTTATCAGGCCACATCCTTATATTTATGCTCAATGTATTCATATCTTATTGTCGTATTGCTATTGTTCTGCATTTTGGTCGACTGCGGTTGTTTTAAATGTGCTGTATAAATAAACTTGAAGTTGAATTTGAACTTGAATAAATACATATGTGAAATAAATACATATAGGCCAAACGATACCCTTGAATATATGGAAGAAGCCTTATAACTGAATGCAATAGACATTTCAATGAATTGGTCTTTGGTATGAGCATATTAGCCCCAACGGACTTGCCTGGTTTCCACGGTTCTGAAAGTTCCAAATATCCATATGGCGCATTAAACGGTGACTTTTCAAAATTTCACTTTCAGTGTATGATTTATACTACTAAAGCACCATCAACATTTTGTCGCTAAATTATCTCCATAAAAGCAACATCATTTTAACATAACTCACTATTGTTGTTATAGAATTGTCAATCACCAAACGTGAGACCCACCTAAAATGTAACTTCATAAAATGGCATATATTTCAGTGTGACGTAAAATAATCGTGGATTTTAGGAAGTGTTCATTTTTTATAAATCACGATGGAAAAGAAAGTTCACAAAGATTATATTTCGAATAATTTTATTATATGTCATCACATTTCATTCAAGTATTATATAAGGTATAAAGATTTATTAACAGTGATAAAAACATAATTCTCCCATTTGGAAACCTATTTAATTCCATTATCATCTGAAAGACTAGAAATCGAATATTTAAAATCTTCCATTGCTGCTTTCACCCAAATACTAAATATCGCAAAATTATATATATGCAATTTATGGAAATGATGGGGAAGACATTCTAAAAAGCCCACAATGATATATAAAATTTCAGGTTTTCTGGAACTCTGATATCAGAATTGCCCGGGTTATAAATCACCATGAAGGGTATTCTAACGAACGGCTTATGTGTTGCATAATGTAACTGCTTTAAAATCGTCGACTGAGTTATAGATAGGCCTACATCACACCAAAAGCAGAATTTCACGATGAAACAGAGTACCTCCAAGTCATCATATTTGATAGCTCTATCTCGAGCACCCTTAGGATCTAAAGAGATCCCAGGCTGGATTTACAAAATTACTGCTATTATGTCCCAGAAAGCCCACACTGCCATCTGCGCGCGAAGAAAAGCAGAATCAATTCGAATTAAATGCGAATAGCAACATTGCACTATTCTAAAGTCGTTGCGGAAGAGAAGCGAACATGTTCAGATGTTATCAGCGATTACTCACTTTCGATCCATATTTTTACAAAAAAAATGCCACGTTCTCGTTACTATGTAAGTATTATATTTTCAACCCTGTGTTTTCCGAAATAGCTATCCCAATAAATGATACTGCATTTAATACAAAATGAAATAATATTATGCATTAGAATGTAATCTTAATAAAAAATTAAATAGAATGTGTTTTGCATTATACTGCTATTTATAATTATCGTTACTGAATTTGAGGGCATAATAGTAAAGTTAATAGAGGAACTAATAAAATTTCTTTATAGATTACCAAAAAAATTCTAAGCTCTATAACGGCTGCTAAAGCGCGGATTCACGAAACAGCCCTGCGGGTCAGTTTGTCTAGCATTATAGCGATTGACAGATAAGCGGTAGGTTGAGTGCTGCAGAGATCGAAATTCCACAGTCGGAGATCTGCTGAGAGATGTCGCAGAAATTTTCATTTCATTTTGCGCAAGGCATTACACAAGATCCCCATCTCACCTGAAACGAGAAATGGGCAAATCTTTTACGGACGTTTCCAAAAATGCAATGATAATAACAAGAACACCAATAATAATGATAATAATAATAATAACAAGAAAATTATAGTAATAGGACTAATAAATATACTCGTATTTTATTCCCTGTGGTCTGTTATAAGTTAATCAGCTTATGAATATTTATTTTGGGTGGCGTTGCCTGCGTGCGCACCGCTGATGCTCTCCGCCAGATTGCGGAGCTGCTGCGTGCTGTCCAGCACCTCGATACTCTGGGTGTAAGCGTTGTATCGCAGCGAAAAGGGCTTGGGTATGGTCGCGGCGAACTTCCTGTGGGACCACCCAGAAGGCATAAAAGGTAAAGAGAGTAATGAAAGGTGAAGAGATGGACGGTTATATAAATATCTATGGTTAGGCGACCATATTTTGCTTTGCGAACATAGCGCAACGGGTGCAGCGCGCAAAGCGCCCCAAACAACGCAAATATACACACTTAAAGTATTCTGACTGTAGAAATCAAATATCACCGCGAAATCCAGGGCATTGCAGGCATTTTAGGTCCCCAAAGAGAGGACAAGTCGGGGAAAAAGAAGTAATGTATGGTCAACCTATACTATGGATACTTTACAAAATGGTTGCGTACTCTACGATTACTGTGATATTTAATGATGCGATAGCTTATCAGTATAAATTACTGTAGCTATAATAATCAAATTTGTACTGCACAAATTTAAAACGCAATTATATATACCTGACTTTCTCTTTGGCGTCCTCGAAGCTCTCGGCCACAAAGTACAAAGGCTGGAACTCGGTGATGGGATATTTCTGAACGCACGTCTTCTCCGGCTCAAATGGGAGCAGTTGAGGCTTGTCCGTCAAGCAGTACTGATAGACGAAGCACATGTATACTTCATTTTGCGATTCTGGTTGCTAAACAGATACATAAACCAAATCAATTTACTAAACCTTTCAAAGTTTTTTTTTTGCATATAACCTAGATTACCGTAATTAGTATGCTACATTGCCTTTTTACTTATCACTATGTGACGCACAACTGAGTCAGTAAGCTTCACTGAGAATTTACGTTTTGAGTAACAATATGTCTACTCAAATTCCTCCTGTATGTAACATTTTGTTTCTCTAAACAGAAAGGGTCAGTTATGCTATGTCAGTGGACTCCATCTTCCATATTCATCTCAACCCCATCAGTGCGATGTATTCCATCCTCGCCACACAGGGAGTCTTGGCGCAAAGCCCCGGGATACTGAACACAGCAGCCTGCAACACAATGAGACCAAATCCACGCTTTTCACCCCAACAGCCAGCACTCACTTGTAGCTCTCCAAACGACGACAGCAGTCCAGCCCCGTAGGCCTTCACCTCGGAACCCTGCTTGCACAGGCCGAACTCCACTGTGAACCAGTACACCTGCAGGTCGAGGCGTACTGTCAGGAGCAGGGAAGTTTTGGTGGAGGCGGATGTTTAAGGTCATTCATACTCACAGTTGCAAGCTTTTCAATGTACTCATCAGGAGCTCCCAGAGAGGCAAGACCAATTTCCTGCAGAAGTGAAAATCAGATAACTCCTTCAGATGCTCTTAAAGTGACGGGATCATCAGCGATGGCGTTCTGTATCGATTATATACCTCAGTGACATGAAGTAGTCATGGTATAGTCATGCTGATCTATATTGACTGTTTTCTATGCTGGTGGCGCACTGATGGTATTCAATATGAAACATAGATTTGGTGTCTGTAGCAGAAGTGCTCTACACCAGTGTTTCCCAACCCAGTCATCAGGACCCACAGAAGGTCCATGTTTTTGCTTGTCGGCAGGTCACCAAGGATCAGATTGGGAGACGCTGCTCTACACTGACCCTTACTCACGGTGATTGTGCACATAGTTCTGCTTATTATACCTGTGAGAACTGGGCAAAACTAGGGTCAGCAAACAGGGGGACATGTCCCAGGAGCTCATGACAGATGTCGCTGTGGGAAGAGAAGCATGTTTGGGTCAAAGCTCTCATGCGAATTTCTTCATGGCACAAACAAGTGTAGCTTTATACTACATGTGAAACGTTTCCACATCTATCCATAGTCTAATAAAGTGGCACAATGTGCAGTATTATTATCAACATCACATATTATGCATGTGCAATTGTCACATCCCAAAGATCATGACAGTCAGCTGGCTTGACACCATCAATAAATTACACTGAAACATTTTCAATCTGCCATACAAAACAAAACTTTCAAAAGCAATTTTAATGATTGTTCCTTTTCAAGATTATTTAGTGTATGTTAAAAAAATCAGTATAGAGTTTACTAGCACCGTTTTCAAATGGGCTCTGCATGTACTCTCCCAAGCCAATGAAAATCATTTTAGTCCTTGCTGTCAGACTCACTAGGAATCCATAGAGATAAAGCTACATTTGTGATTATGACTACAACTGATTTGTGAGCACTACTCTGTGTCTGTTGGCACAACTCATAGAACACCACCAGCTTATTTGAGAGACACTATTTGGCTATATTTAGAATGAATTTCAACTCCTTTTTTGTCATACATATTGTGACACTAACCTTAAAAATTTCAATTATCGCAGTGTGGATTTTTTTCCCCAATATTGTGCAGCTCTATAGTTTACCCTAAAGTTGTTCTTAAGTTCTATGGTCTGGTCTAGTGTGAGACATCAGTCCTGCCATGAATGGACCAGAAAGACAGTGGAGATACTCACGGCTCCGGGGTATACATGGGCTTGGACGAGTGGCGGATATACTGCGTGGAATGGAACACTCGGAATGCCAGGCCGGCGAGAAAGTCACGGGACGAGAGGAGCCCGGCCACGGGACGGAGCCGAAACCCTGTGCATGCTGGGTGATAGAGAGAGGGATTGTGGGTATGAGCGTGTTTGTGTTTACGGGTGACACAAAATTCAACACAAGATCCAGCAGATGGTTAGACTTGCAAACGTGCGACTATATGACATGATAGCCTGAAGCTTCCAGTTCCCCTACACTGCAGGAAGTTGGAGATGTCCTCCAGCTGCGGGATGTTGTCCTGCCTGCACCCGCAGTATTTCTCCAGCAAGGGAAAGACGCGGTTGTGTTCCCGGCAGGCGTGTGTTGGGTACAGAGTCTTCAGCTCCTTGAACACCTTTCCCCATGTGGCCTTCTCTTCCTCCGTGTACTCCACCCTGGAGATGATCTGACCACTGCACGCAGATAGAAGGGCATGGCTAGAAATTCTGGGCCCCCTAACAAAATGTCACCTTGCCCCCCCCACTAGGATCGGCGCTTTCATTATGAAGATATACTAGTCCACCACGGTAGATAAATCATAATTTTTTGTATTCAGGGGCCCTTATAAAGTGCCGGGACCCCTGAATCTGCCAGGGTGTCCTCACACACACACACACACACACACTTGTATTCATACATTTGTGGGGACTCTCCATTAATTTCTAAGGCCATAACCCTAATCCGAACTATGATGACCTTAACCCCTATCCAGCCCTAACCATAACCATAAGTAACCAAACAAAATACAAGTTTTGTAGCATTTTTAGTTTTTTTATTGCAGTCGCAGATTTTTATAAAAATTGAATTTCTCCTTGTGGGGGGTGAAAAAATGGTCCCCACAATGTCAAAATAATAGGTTTTTATCACATTGTGGGGACATTTGGTACACAGAGACATCAGTTACACATGGACACACAGCCTCATAATTACACACGCACACAGTACACAACCGCACGCACACGCAAACACCTTCGCAGTGGGCGAGGACCAGGTAGGAAGCACTTCATTATTCTATTAGGCGGCGGAAGAGGCCCACCGCTATGTAAATGTGCACTGCTTCAGTGCCGCTTTGTACTGACGCAGCATAATACCTCACCATTATGATAACAAAGCCCGTAGCATTAGACCTCCCCCCCCCCCACTGTCTGCAATTTGTCCTCCTTTTGTTTAGGGGGGGGTAATTTTTGATAAGCAGGCTCAGCCAAGCGTGAAAGTGAATGGAGAGGGGGGATCGTTGAGGGGGGGTGGCTGGGGATGAAAGATCAAACAGCAATGATCGCTTCTCAACCCCTGTGTGGACATCAATGGGGGGAAAGAGAGAGGAAACAGAAGGAGACAAAACGAGCACGGTTCCCATAGTCTGACTCGGGTTTGATAGTTACTGTCTGTAGTTGTAGGCGATGTCGGCAAACTCTTTCCTCCTGGCTCTGTATATGGGGTCTGTAAAGCCCTGAAATTCAGACAAAAGCAATCAATGCCCACTATCGTTATCCATACCTGCACACCTCCAGGAAACTGGCAAACCCCCGGTCATTTGATAAGGCAGAATTTTGTGTCTCCTGCCACCATGGGAGAGATGAAACGCGTTCAGAAGAGGACCTTTTGTGGTGCCTCTCCTGCCTGTGTTGAATGGTTTTTTTCTGTTTTGCAGCGGCGGGAACGGGAGCAATCATCTTTAATTATAGGGTCGTGATTAAAGTAATGGCATCAATTTGCACGCTTGTTAACATAAGAATGGAGAGCGGGCGAAGGGCTGTGATCGCAGCGTGAGTCACGCAACATGCAACGCGACACCCCCACCGAACAGCGGTGGGGTGCCTGCAGAGTTGGGTGTGAGCAACAGGAAGTCACGTAACGCCCAGCAGGAAGTAGCCTTGTGAATGTGACTATCACCTCTCCACTGGTGCCTAAGATCCAGTTGTCAGATCCTTAAGCTCTCAGCAACATGAGTCTTTAGTGTCTTTCGAAACACAATGATGGGAAGGCAATTAGATAAAATTATTAAGGCAGCCGAAAGCTACACAGAAATGGAGAACATTCTCAAGTTCAGGATCCTGCCTCATTAAATTAACTTTGATTCTGTAGGTTTTAGAGTTATTTAGCGGTCTACTAGCACCTGATACACCAGCAATTACGAGATGAGGCTAAGATTTACCCTATGGTTTGCACACTCCTTGGCATTGTATTCAAATCAGGTAAACACTTTAAATTTGTAAAGGGTATTGGGGACCGAAAATACAATTTAGCTTCCTCTTCCTTACAGGATGATCAGCTTCCAGCTCCGAACCGTAGCTCAGGATCTGATTGGCGAAACGGTCCAGGTCTTGGATGGTAACAGGGAACCAGGGCACTGTAAAGACAAAGGACACAGCATTCCTGAGTTTCACATAATATCACTGTTGATGATCAAACGTCATTCACTCAGGCTTCAGGATGAAAATAAATGGATCGAGAAATGCTTAAATAAGTTAGTCCAGAAGAGGTCAGTGTTGCACAAGTGATGACGTTACTATACCCTCCTGAGACCCAAGGAAAATTTCAGGTTATTTGTGATTTTCTATGTCTTTGGAGGAAATAAAACATCTTAC
>JAODLD010000001.1:10740876-10767845 GCA_026781065.1 Mormyrops boulengeri | reverse complement strand
GGGAAGAGTGGCTTTAAAATGAGGACCAGTAGCTATGTAATGGGGAAGAGTGGCTTTAAAATGAGGACCAGTAGCTACAGTATGGAATGGGGAAGAGTGGCTTTAAAATGAGGACCCGTAGCTATGTATTGGGGAAGAGTGGCTACTGATGAGGATCAGTAGCTTTATAATAAGGATCAGTAGCTTTATGATGGGGAACAGCAGCTATATAATGAGAAACAGTAGCTTTATAATGAGGAACAGTAGCTCTGTAGTTGGGACTCAGAGGCCATCAGTCAGTCAATGACAGGATTTACGTCAGCAGAGACATGCAGCGTGTCAACTGAGTTCAAGGGACATGGCATGATCAATGGCCAAGAAGTCCACGTGGGATTTGATGGACTTGGAATTTGGTTTAAAGCTAATTAAGGTAAATAAATGAACAAAACAACTAATAAATTCTACTAAAAACATCGACTAACATCTGCTATTCACCTCAGAATGATGTCTTGTTACGACTATTTGATCAACTGAACTTGACTACCTTCCAGCAAGGTCAAAGAATGCATTTTGAGACTTTGATTGCACTGCTTTGGACTCCTCACTGCTTTGGACTCCTCACTGCTTTGGACTCCTCACTGCTTTGGACTGTTTTGAGCCTGTGTCTGAGGAGCTGGATGGTTGACCTGCTGAGTGATTTCTTCCTCTCCATGACCTTACCTCTGAGGAGGAGAATATATGCGACTCAGTCCGGTAAATTCCGATGGGGATCTCCGCACTGGAGGAGCAGAGCTTCTGAAACAGCCGCCCGTATGTCCGGATCCAGAGATCCTCTTCTGAAACTTTCATCTAACAACAGAGCAACTCCGTAAGTCAATGTGTCATACATTGTGCATGGATGTGTGTATGTAGTTATGTGCATATGATTTGTTTTATGTATCATGGTACCGGAGACTCTACTTACAGCACACAGGAATCCTGAGCCCGGTGTGGTATCCAGGCCCAACAGCAGCCGTGCAATTGGGATCATGTAGTCCTTCACAAAAGACTGTAGGCCAAGAGAAAGACACATGTTAGCCACCTTTTATTCTACCGCATTCCATGGACATTGCTTGGGAATAAATGTAATGATTTAAACATACGACCAGACAGATGGAGTTTGCTTATTTTTGTGTAGTACACAAACCAAGCTCTAGAGGGCACTGTTGACCTTCATATAAAATGTGACGGGAGAATAATGATTTAATTACGGGTGTGATTGCATGATGAAATTAATTATCTTCAGAGAGAGGTGATGCCAGAGTGATTCAGCTGACAGACCTCAGAGTTTGATCTTTGCAGTGTTAATAAGGAGGGTTTGATCAGCAGGTTCTCGTGCTCTCCAAAAGCTTTTGTAGAGATATACAGTGTAGATCAGTTTCTATTTAGCTAATTACTTTTTAAATGTAGCGCATTAATGCATTAAATGAAGAACAGGACTGTGTGACAGAGAAGTCTGGGGGTGTAATAATTTTCAAGAGCAGAATATTTTCAGTTATTATAGCAAGAAAAAGTGGGTTACAGGAGAAGTGGATTTTTCACAAATAGTTTGTAACTATATGTAGAGAAAAAAGTTTTATCCAATAGAAGTATGTGGCCTCGTTTGCAGGCCGAATGTGTGGCTTTCGTTCCAAGCCCTTAACCTGAGCTGAACGGTCTATTTACCAAATCAGGGGATCTGATTGCTGGTCTAGCATTTTCAAAAAAGTAACATTTATGCAGCACTGGATTTGATGACTGTCACAGAGCCTGAGCATCGTGAGGTTAAGGCGAGCCCCGCAAACAGACGGCCGTTCAGTGGCTGCACTTCAGTGGCCCCGGTGCTGGGCGGTAATTCATCTCGGCATTAACCCTCATTACTCTGCGCTTTGGGTTCGGAGCTGAGCGGAAGCTGCTCAATGGCCTCGCAGAGATCACCTGGTACAGCAGCGTGTCGAGCATGCTGATGCTGAACACCCGGCCTGCAGCGAACGGCAGCCGGAACATGAAGGCCAGGTTCGAGCCCTTGTCACGCTCTTTCTAAAGGGAAACGAGAGGAGAAGAGGATTCTGCTGAGGGGGCTCCCCAGTCTGGTGCTGCTGAATGGGCTTTGATTAGTCTGGCTCCTCTCACCTTCTCCAGCCTGGACAGGGCCAGGGAGTAGCAGTCTTTGGCACGGAACTGCATGAAGCGCATGTTGGAGGGGTGCGTGAGCTCAGTGATGATACTGAGGCTGGGAAACAGTCTGCAGAGGACAGACAGCGACAAAGGAAGACGCATAAAAAGGCCATTTTGCTAATAAGAGACGCTACCTCTTAAGAACGTGTCTTGGAACATTCTTGTTAAAAACAAATAGTGGGGCAGTGTGTCACTCAGTGGGTTACAATGCCGTGCCTGTGATCGGAAGGGTGCCGCTTGGAATCCTACAGTTGGAAGAACGATGTCACTGTCCGGTCCTTGAGCAAGACCCTTAACGGCCAATTGCTCCAGGGACGGGTTGACCCTGCCTTCAATTGTACGTTGCTTTGGATAAAAGCATTACTAAGTAAAGTCATTGTAATAAACGAGTCCTTTCAAGATGCTACATTAACATTCAAACAAAGCAGAGCACAGTGTACCCTGGACACTGAAATGTCTCCATTTGCCCTCACCATCACCTATCTTTGGTCTATCCTTTCTATAAACTCTAGTGTTTCTGCATTAATGTCTTTTTCTTCCTAATCTATTCACTTTTTCAGCTGGTACCACATGAAGGAAAAAAAATGCTAAAAATGTACAGGAAGATAATTTTGCTGCCTTTCGTCACGCCTGACGGCTCCGTGGCTGCTCTGCCCAGCCTGGACACGCAAAGCGCGTGATGCATCAGGGCTGTGCGCTCCAAACGCTCCACAAGGCCGTGGGAGAAACCTGTCTGCGTGTTGGTAGAGCCCGGGGGGGGGGCTTTCACCTGAACATGGTCTGCACGTTGACGATGGTCTTGGCATCGGCCATATAATCCTCCTCCGCACTCATGGTGCTCTCCTTGTCCACCACCACCAGGTTGTCAGCGTAGATGATACCACATTGGAGCAGATTGTCCAAGCTGTGGGGGTAACAATGAGTTAGGAGGATGCTGAGCTCAGGTCCCACAGAAAACGGAAGGCATGAATACTTTCTGAAGACAGATGCACAGGTGGATGGGTAAAGATATGATCACAAATGGTCTATATCGGTGTTTGCCACCCAGATCCCTGCGGACCCCCGGACAATCCACAGTTTTTGCTCCTTCCCAGATCCTGGTAGCCAATTTCACATGTAATTGTAAAAACGTTGAGTTTCCTCACGGTTCAGACTTCAAACTGGAAATGGAAATTTATTGGAACCCTCAGGATATAATGGGTGGGAAAATTGAACAACGCACAAAATAGACATACTATTTTTTCAATAGTAAACAAAAGAGACCCCCCCCCCCGAGAGGCAGACCGCTCTTTCTGGCCTCTGTCACACATGCGGAGTGACTATCAATTCCCCCAATGCATCTGCGGCGTCCCACATCACAGAGGAACAGAAGCACGAGTCATTCAGAACCACGCATCTAGCCAGGTTATCATGTTGTAACATACTTGTCAATGGTTCCCGCCATGAAGTAAACCATTGGAAAACAGCAGATGGCTTCCAGGAAGTGATTATCTGGCCTACAAGAGAGAGAAAGACATGAGTTCATTGCTGATCATTATGTCATATTCTTGCGCCACTGAAGTTAGGTTCTATTAGTTAGGTTCTCCCCAAACGAGCTTGATGGGCCGAATGGCCTCCTCTCGTTTGTAAATTTCTTATGTTCTTATGTTCTTAAGTTATATCTCAGCATTATATACCTTATCTTGACTTTAATCCAACATAACTAGGAGTCTCACCTGGTAAGAACATTTTATGGAACACTGCTGTGATGTTTAGTGTGTGCAAAAGCACTGAGACCTTCAGAATAAGCAACCTTCAGACAATAAGACCATCAGTAGTAAGCATGCCATTAATCTTCCTCTTATCTTGGACAGGGCGATCTAAGACAGTATGGAACATGAGGGATGGGATACACAAATACCACAGGCATTTTAAGGATACAACATAGCCTAACGACACGCCTTTGGCCTCAACAGGAAACTGCAGTACCTGGAGGAATCTCCACAGCACAGCGAGAGCCAACTGCAAACTTCCAACACTCAGATCAAAAGTGGGAATCGCATCCTCACCACTGGCTGTGTGCGGTAATACTGCTGCTCACAAAGTGACAGTCCCAAAGACAAAGTGACAGTCCCACTGGCCATGAAGTGGCAGTGCTGCACACCAATGTCACATCAATTATATACAGTAGCTATATCAATTTGCCCATTCATACTCATAGCATGTCGATAAAAAAATCAGTTACCGTGCATAATTATCAAGGCTGTCATGATATCAAATTGTGAGGCAACTTTTAAAGGTGAAAGAAAGCTGTCCTTCCTCCAGAGGTGAAACTATATTACAAACACTTTATTGAATTCAATACGAAGATAATGTTATCTAGTTTGTTTTGAATTTGACCATACTATATTCTACTGAATCATGGTGTATACTGTATATTTACAGTAAGTGTTTTAATATACTGTGTCTCCATTAGGTTTATAATTAGGACCCTATCAAACATGTACAGACGTCCACCTGCTCAGATGTGTAAGCACACCTCAAATGGACCTGCATTGTGTCCACTTTGGATGCTCGACGTGATTGGCTGTTTGTCACGGTCACCTGCTCCGCCAAGCACAGCAGAACCGGTGTTGATTCAGGGACTCTCCACCCAGGCAGCCGTTGGCTGCAGGAACCCGACACATTACCGGCGGCAGCCTAGACATTGTAGCGGATTTAAGCCCCCCTGTTTTTTCCGCCGGAAAACCCTGATTATAGCCTGTAGCCGCGATCAATCCAGCGGATGACACAGCTGTGACTCAGTCGGTGGTCTGAGGCAGGTGGGTCGCTTGGGAAAGGTACTTTTACTCAAACACCCTGTCAAGCTCAAAATAGATTCTTCTTTTCCGATAAGTGCAACAGGCTTCAAATGCCTTCTGCAGCTGCCTTAAAACATGGCAGGGTGCCCAAAACAAATGGGCAATGTTTTTTGTGTTCAGTGTTTATTATTTACCAGTCTATGCACGAACATAAAATATTAAGCTGAGTACAGAACGTTCACTGTTAATTATAAGAATGCTTCAACAAGGACAAAAGACCATGAGGCTGGAGAGTGATTTAAAAAAACAATGACAGCTCTGAAAATCCTTCACTTTCCTGAAGCAGTGTTTGCCGGCTGTTATAAACTAGAGTCAGAGAAATGGGCTGTAATGTTGAATAGTGATGTAAGGGATGATTGAAAAAGGAAAAGCCCATCTTCTTTATTGCCTTGTAAAATCCATGAAGAGACCAACCAGTAAGGCATATTCTTTATTACTGCACTGTGATCCAAAACTACATGGTTAATTTGCTTCACCACTGGCCTGCTGTGCTGCAGGTCCGACCTGCTTCCAAAGAAACGTAGAAGAGCTAAATCTATGGCAAGCTAAGCTAAGCTAATGGCTATACCCCAAACTGTCGGTTTTAAACCACACTGACTGGTCTGCCTGCTTCAGTGAGTATCTCTTGTTGTATGTGAGGGGGAAGAGAATCATCCTGCAGACCCTGGTAGAAATGTGGTTAAAGTAACGTAAGGTTGCTAGTTCACATCCTGCAGTTGCTCCCTTCAGCAACATAAATAAGCGTAAGTAGCTGCACCAGGAGTTAGAGTTAAATCCAAAAATTATACTTTTCATAACACGGAGGCTTGGCCTGGGTGAGTCAAGTCCAGCACCTCCTCTAAACCCCATCTTAACGTACACGACGCAAGGATTCCACCATTAGTATGGAAAGTTTCTCCAGCCATACAGCACAGATTCTGCCTCTCTGTTCAACTTCACTTACAACAAAACGGCCATGTAGCACTCCCAAAGGGAAGGGCTCCGACCTCACACCATGACGGCACATTTCCCCTGTCTTTACTTGCCATGGCTCCCCCAGCTATTGCTGTTAAATGATGATGAAATCCACAGTGAATTCATGTGGAGTCACGGCTGCGGTTACGGCTCTAAACCAACCTGTTCCGTTTCAGTCTGGCTCTAAGCTGAAAAGGGCAGATAATTACGCGCGCACTCTCTCCCTGAGACACTAACGGTCATTCACAGAGCCGCACACTCCGGGGAGTGCCTGAGCACTTTTTAATAGTGCACAGGAGCACCATAAAACAAAATAAACACATCAACGAATCACGCGAAGAGCAAGGAAAGCTAGTGCTCATTGTGCCCGTGAATTTAAATTGCTCAGCGCGGTAAGGGCGCCTTGCACAAACACCCTTGTGCGAAAGTGAATCACAACACTGTTTCACACAGCTAGGTTATTGGCAGTGAGGGGAGGAGCTACACTAAATCACTGGCGAGTGACCAAATCCATGTAACGAGTTACACAGTGATGCCGATTGCTTAATTACAGTGCTATACAGCAGCTTGTAGCATGGAGCCGTGGAACTCACGGGTTGTCCAGGAGCAGGACGATGGGATTGAGCTCCTTCCGGGGCCGGTAGTAAGCGCGCAGCGGGACAATGAAGTTGTACAGCCCGTTCCCTGCCGTCTCGGCGGACACGATGATCAGCTTGTTCTTAAAGCCGTAGGCTTTGGCGTCTTCAAAACTATTGTGCTTGCAGCCCTGGATGCATAAGAAAAAGACGGGAAAGACCAAGACAGCAGTCAGTCATGTGACACAGAAATGGCATCATCCTGTCACAGCCTTCTGCACCACAGTCATCACATGCAGATTTTTTACAACCGGACTGACACGAGGCGAAGGATTTCTTGCCTGTGTAGTAACGAGCCTCTGTGAGTCGTAATCACCAAGCAAGAATGAAGTAGATAATATGACATGCAAGCATCGTAGCCAATCAAAAGAGAAGAAGTGAGTCAATGTAGCAGAGCCAATCAAAAGAAAGGTAGCGAGTCAATGTGGCAGAGTCAATCAAAAGAGAATAAGTGAGTCAATTGGCTCTGCTGCATTGACTCGTTTCCTTTCTTTTGATTGGATCTGCTACATTGACTCTCTCCACTTTTGATGTAGCAGAGCCAACTCAAAAAGAAGTGAGTCAACGTAGCAGAGCCAATCAAAAAGAGAAGAAGTGAATCAATGTAGCAGAGCCAATCAAAAAGAGAAGCAGCAAGGGTCATTCCAGAAAATGGTATCACCTCCCTTACCTTGTCCAACCTAAGGCAGCAGAACGGGGCTCGGCAGAGCAGCAGGTGGCACAAGGTGGGGGAGCTCCCGATGTAGGGGGAATTGGGGGGGTATCCTTTCACATACCTGAGGAAAAGAAAGGGGGCAAAGCAGTGCGGGATGTATCTGTGTGTCGGAGGACATGAGGGTGCAGGTGTTGTGTTATAACCGTCACAAAGCTTCACAGCAGCCCGGTACTGGCTGTGAGCCTGGAAGATGAATGGATAGATGCATGTTTCACATTAAGGAAAAATAAGAAAGTGACAAACTAAATAACACAAAATAAATCAATGGTGATCAAACAGTTGTGCTTAGCAGTGCTTAACATATATCAACAACGTCATTAATCTAAGCAGTGCCGCCCCTCCCTACACGCAGAACGCACGCTGTGCGTCGGGCCCCACGATCCATGGGGGGCCCCATTTTCCACAAGGGGATGCATTCTGTGCGGCGCGTAGAGCACCAAGTCAGCCCAAGGCAGGAGAGAAAGAAAGAGACGAGTAATCTGACATCGGATTTTGTGATACAGTCATTTTACATTCACATTCACCGCATTTAGCAGACGCTCTTTTCCAGAGCGACTTACACCAAGTCCTTAGTAATCTATGACTGTTCTTCAATTTATAAGCTAGACGTAAAATCAACAGCTGTCAAGATCAATTTACCGCTAAGAACGTTGTTAGGAAAAAGGGCACAGGAAAAGGAAAAGATTGTTAGTGGATTTTTCTTTTACTCATTTTTTTTTAATGGGGTGGGGGGGGGGCAAAATAAAATTATGCTTAGGGCCCCAATTTGGCCAGGGGCGGCACTGGGCTGTAAGGTTATGACAATCCAGCATGGGTGTCGCCGCCATTAAATCTGAGGGGGACGTGACCTCCCCACATTTAACATAAAATATTAGTTCACCGCCAGTGTGTCCCCCCCACATTCAAAATGCTTCCGACGCCCCTGCAATCTAGTATGACTTTTGCTGTAGGACACTTGTCGTATTATTTTGATATACATGTAGACTGCAACTTTCTGAGGTTCTTGAATGCATAAAGATTTAAGTAGAGTTGGTTGTCAAATACACTTAATTTGTGTCCGGCAAGCAGGGGTGGTTCTAAGGGGTGGTTAGGGCCTCATATCTATACGTCTGATGATGGCCACCCCGGCCACCCAAATTCTGTGACCATCGAATTTTGTGACCCTAGAGGCGCTACCGCACATGTTCGCGAAGTTGCACGAGCACTATACGCATTTTACGCAATGCAATTTAAAACTGCGTGTTCTTGCAAAATATATAGGAGGCTTCTAAGAGTGGGTATTTCTGTGCTCCGAAACACGTCGGCAGAACTGTGTATAATTTCCCCGTTTATTCGGGGGAAAGTAAAATAAAGCATTTTACTTTATTTTATTATGCTTTATTTAATTTTGTTTTTCTTTTTATTTTAAGTCGTCTCCACTTTACAATGCCTGTAAGGGAATGCGTAGAGTGCTCGTGCACGTGAACGGGAACCTTGCGGACATGTGCGGCAGCGCCTCTGGGATCACAAAACTCGATGGTCAAGCCTACTTGACAACTGGCTCGTCACTGGTGGTAAGTGCTTTTATGCTGTGGAACAAACATTGCAATTTAGTGACACTAGATGGCAGTAAAAATTAATATTTGGAACACTGTGAATATAGTCATGATTTTTAATGCGAGAAAAGTGCAGCACTGTTTCGCTAAATTATATTTACGCCCAAAGAACGGTCACGCAAGTAATTTGAATGTTATAAAAACATACAAAACGCTTTTGTAAAGCGTTATTCAAATGTACAACCCGTTTCGAAAAAATCGATCTGTATGTTTGAGTGATTGCCTTGTTTTCAACATTGTCTTATTATAGAGTATTCCAAAATAATTCATATATATTTTAAAACATATTAAATTATTAATTCAGTGATAAGTTGACTTATTAGTCGACAATAAGTCGACAGTAAAGTGACTGAAAATTTGCTATTTCATAAGAAGGCTTATTGAAACCCATAAACGCCAGGTGTTTTGAAGCACCTTCAATAGAGTTTGCAGATTCCAGTCTTTTCCCTAAGTATCCACATGGAATGCTATGTGTAAACGATGGATCTTATGGGCATGACACAAATATAGACCAATAAAAATTTGTTATACTACTTTGTCCTTGGTTTTATTGACAGTCTGATGGGTAATTTTCTGACCAGTTCCTCATATTGAGCTAGATTAGGCTGCGGTGATTAAAACAAGTAGGCCTAACGATGACGTTTTAAAAAATAAGCGAATACTACCTCTGACTGTAGGCTTTGCCCAGCATAGTACCCGTCTCGCAACACATGCGAGGCTGTCTGCTAATTGCCAAAGTCCTCTTGAAATACACAAACGAAACACGTTTTCATGTTCTTAGTCTTTATTCGATCTTTTCATTTGAATGTTTTCAATGACAACGCTCGCGTAGTTTGCAAAGGCAGTTCTTAATGCAAGTACAGGACACTTATTTTCACAAACCGATAGGCGGCGCTTGCGTTCTATTTTAAGTGGCTGGCTTGCTTCAACAAGTGCGAAAGCTGTTCTTTAAGAGCCGCATGTAGCATGACTGATTTCGTAGTGTTCAAGCTACCGGCACCTGGAATCGCACCTGCCGCCTCTTTTCCCTGTTTAACAAAATAAATAAAAGACGGCGCCTTCGTAGTGCGGCCATGCGGTTTCCCCTGGATATTTGATCAACACATCTATTCGGATTTTTTATCAGTTACAAATCGCTATCTTAAAGAAACAAAAGCAATTCAGTGTAAATGCCATCTCGCCATATGTGTAATGGGAATCACTACTTGACCCAACATTTGAGATCCCAGCTGAAGTTTCCAATACATAAAATAATTTAAGTTATTAAGTTATTAAAGTGTGAAATACGTTGTTCTCGACATGACTAAAGCTTATGAAGGGAATAAAAAGCAGTCAAATATAGACACTCAGAATCCCAAACGACTCCATCGTACATCTTCTGGACTGAAAGTATATTATCATGGCTTTCTTGGCTTAATCAGAGCCAAGCGCGCGCCCAGTCGGGAGGGGGGCGCGTGGCTGCACAAAGGGACACACGACCGGCTGTAGCCGCAGCTCCCGACTTTCGTCCAGTCCACTTCAGCCCTCAACAATATAGCTTCCATCACCCTCGCCTATCCTCCTGTGCGTTCAACCCACAGCTAGTCTGCGAACAAACTGAAAATTAATGCAGGAATACATCCGCATAGAGTAGCCTATATATGAAAAGATTTGCAATTTAATATGAGCAGACCCAGGTTTATGGACGGTGGATATTTGGATCGTTGGATTAATGCATTCATTGCCAGAATGTGAAATCTTTTTCGAACAAAAACAAGGTTCAAAAGTTTTAGTAGAAAACACCTGCTTCATAAGAGGAAAGCAAGCAGCTCGAGGCAGAAAAAAGACCTATTTGGTCCATTCCCTAGTTTGACGAAAATTGGACGCATCTGAAATTAAGTCAACGTAGTCTTAACAAGTAGCAAATTGACAATAAACACTGCACATTTTTGCAGACGGTGAACGGGACAAATGGATACTGATGAGTTTTGATTCACAGAGTTTCGCTCGTCCAAGCGACGGCCGACTTCTCAGAAAGTAGGCGAAAAGGACAGAGCTATTTCTATACAAACTCAAGCGTCCAGTTGTCATATTAATTATTACACCAAGCCATGACTGGAACCGTCCAAATGGACGGATCTCTCTCCCTCTGCTTCTGGGGAAACGTAGAAGAAAGAAAGTCTTTACACAGCGCTAATTGGACTTTGGAACAGCGCTGACGGCGCATAGTAGATAGGTTTCAGAAAGCCGCGCTATTGTGTGGGGGCGGGGCATGGGACTGAATAGAACCCACGCTTCTTTTCTAAACTCTCTTGCTGTGCCAAAAAAGAAGAAAAAAGAAAAGAAAAGTTGGAGGATTGGGGGGAGGTCTTGAATGCTGGCTTGATCTTGAATGCTCAGCCAACACAGAAAAATTGCACAATTTATTGTATTTTTTTCTCTCTCCCCTCCAGTCATTCATCGTTGCCATGAGTAGAGTCGGTCGGTTTTGTTCACCGTGAAAGACCTATTCTTTTTATTCTTCCTTTAAAAAGAAAAAAAGTTGTCGAAATACAGAGTATCTCGCCCACTGTAACAAAATAGGGTGTAACAAATCGTACACAAAACTACTTCTAATGCAAGGTGTTTTAGGAGCGCCGCGTAGCTTTGCCTCTCCGTTCCGCCTCTTCGACGACGATGATTAGTTTTAGTGAAAGTGGAAAATTCATCTCTAGCGGACAAAGCGCTTTTCTCTGGGGGACTCCCGTGTGGCTCCAAAGCTCTAGCAAATATACGGGCAACTTAAGATCTCTCTCAGCCTGCATGACAAGCATCTTATAAAGACGCGAGGATTTCGAATTTAGCAAATCCGCTATACCTGATGCAAATGCAATAGGAAAAAAAAACAATCTAGTTTTGACTTCGATAGATTTTATTCAGCGCTTTGGGATATCGTTTTCTACATAAGTGAATAGAAAGCGCTGTCTTTCAGCACTACGGTTGAAGGACAGTTCGTAACTCAAAGCCCAAGTAGTCGAACGGCGTTGCATCTACCTTTTTTGCTTCTGTCGCCCTTAACTGTTATAAACATTAAAGGCTTGCATATGTGTTCCTGTAAGAATTTGATATGGATTTCCTGTTATAATTCTTTCAGCACTATAACTGCCTTGCCTGACAAACCGCCACTAATGTTGTTTTTATATAAACAGTAATTAAATGTAAGAGACGAGACTTTCTGCTGTCATTTATTTAAAAAAAACAAATGCAAACGTATCACTCTGCAGCCCTTATTCAATAGTTCGAAGGAAAAACTATTTAAAATTTTTGCATGGAATCAGATGGTGCTAAACTCCCCGGAAATATACACCAAATTTAGCTATAGGCCTATATTTTTTAAGTATTAATTTCAAAATGATGTATGTGTAAAATGAAGGCATGCAGTTATGTGAAGATTTGAAGTGAACATCGCAGTCAGCATTTACGCCTTTCAGTTGGACGCCAGGACGGCATCTGGTTGGAGTCTGGCGGCCGGTCCCAGTTGTGCTTTGGCGACTGTTGTTTATTCAGGGGCTGGAGTGGCACGCGCCCGGCGTACGCATTGCAACAGCGTTCGGAGCGCAAGGTGAATACAATAAGCGCGTGGAGGCGTGGCCAAGGCCAGCGCGTGGGGCTGCCAGTGTGTTGATAAACCCCGCTAGTACCCGTTCACAGCACTCATTGCAGTTTTGGAAGTGTGCACGGCAAGAGCCCACACGACTGCCAATAAAAAGATTGAAGTGTGCACGTTGAGTTACACGCGAACGCCACGAGCTCAACGTGCTTCCTTCAAGCAATCCAAAGAGGACTTCGAGGTGTCCTTATCCAATTTATCTTTTTCTCGGCGCTCAAAGAACATCGCTTCTAAGATGGAAATAACTGTCAGCCAGCAGCAGTTTCTCCCACCTGCCTGCTTTTTCACCGCTGCTGCACAAAGCATCCAGCTGAGCCCGACCGACAGCCAATGCAGCGGAAAATCCGTGTCCAAGCAAGTGAAGAGACAGCGCTCCTCCTCACCTGAGCTGCTGAGATGCAAGAGGCGGCTCAACTTTGCCGGCTTTGGGTATAGCCTGCCTCAGCAACAGCCACACGCGGTGGCCAGGCGCAACGAAAGGGAGAGAAACAGGGTGAAGTTGGTCAACAACGGGTTCGCCACTCTGCGCGAGCATGTCCCTAACGGCGCCGCCAACAAGAAAATGAGCAAAGTGGAGACCCTGCGCTCGGCTGTGGAGTACATTCGGGCTCTGCAGCAGCTCCTGGACGAACACGATGCAGTTAGTGCAGCCTTTCAGTCTGGCGTCCTGTCTCCCACCATTTCGCAGAATTACTCCAACGACATGAACTCTATGGCCGGCTCTCCGGTGTCCTCCTATTCATCTGATGAAGGATCTTATAACCCACTAAGTCCCGAGGAACAGGAGCTGTTGGACTTCACCAGCTGGTTCTGAGATCTATTAACTATTTGTGTAACAGGTTGGTTGGTATTATTATTATTAGTAGTAGTAGCAGCAGCAGTAATAACAAATAATAAACCCAAATTCTGCTTTTAAATGTAGGGTATTTTGACTGACTCTCTTCTTTTGTCCTTTTCAGAAATGTGATTTTTCCGCGATTCCTTGACGTGCGTGAAAGTAGCGCGACACACAGGATCCTAAACGCCATCCAAGATCACGCAGCACTTCGCTTTCGCTGCGGTCCACTGAAGACCGATGGGCCGAGCTCAGTGGAGGACGCGGCCCCTGAATCCCGATAGTGCTCGAAAGAGGCGCTAAGAAGACATGGACACATACCACTGACAGCGTGGGAAACAACCTCTTGGGGCAAACACCCACGAATGCGATTTCCTAACGTGACTCTTATTACATGCTACCCAAACACTATAGAAATGCTCGCAAACTATGCTAAACCCCCAATCAAAGAACTTAAAACCTTTTGTAAAATTTAATGACGTAATAATTATAACATGCTTCCATCTCTGTGGATTTTATTATAAGAAATTCTATTTGTAACAAACATATCATTTTTTAAAAATATATTAAGCTATTTTTGTATATAAGAGACATTTATAGAACTTTTGTACACATTGTTTTAATTTGTATATATCTTGACGATATGTATGGATATGCATCACCTCTGCCTATTTAGACGTGTAGTCTATATTGCTTCGCCAATACCGATTCTGTGCATGGTGTACGAAGTTTCAAAGAGGAACGAGAGGCTCTGTGTAGCTTAGCACCGATGTGTCTTATTTAATTAATAGGAAGTACCTGTTATTATGAAGTATCTCGGAGTTCACCATGAACAAAGTTTATGCAGCTATTTTCCAAACGCAGACAGCTATGGAGTTAGCTTTGTCCGGCCCACTCTCCATCGCCTTCGTTGCTTCTGTGTTTATTTTGAAATAACGAGAAAGAAAAGCATATAACCATGTTTTCTATATTCTAATTTCGTAATAAATTTTTGTAAAGTAATCATTGCACATTGTATTGAGATTTGTTGAGACATATTTAATGTACATCACATTCACGCAGACATAGTCATCAACATCAGGCCCGTTGGGGCGGGACGTGTACCAATCCCCCGCCCCCCACCCCATTATTTAACTTGGATTCATTCATCCCCACCACCTCAATAAATAGAACTTTGAATTTGAATTATTACGTTGTGCTCCCCCCAATAATCTATCAAACTCTCCCACGCCACTGTCATCGTCATCATCGTCATGAACAGAAGCACGATACAAAAGCATTAGCACCAAATCAGGTTGGTTATGTTACATTCAATCCAGAATCCCACTGTCGACACTGAAAACTTTAATAATCTCTTTTATAAGGGACATGATACGAAATTTCGGCTATGTCAGATGAACAAAATGTAAATTCATGCCAAAAAGTTTTTCTTGATTTAATATTGACGCAGAAGTTAAAGTCACGGCGCTTTAATTTCCATGAAATCTTAAGAAAAGGAAACGTCACAATCATCCGATATGTGAAACCAATTTCCATGAAAGTTTCATATCCCCAACTGCTTAAAGTAACATTGTGGATCTATCTATATGTAATTAGGTGATTTTATATATAAGGGGCCACCGTTGTTAAATGAAGGATCTAGTCCCCAGGCATCTGCCGAATTACATTCATTCGAAAAACGTAGCATGTTCAGATACCAGTGGCATTTTTCATGTCGGATAGCCAGAGTTCTAGAACCTCCGTCTTTTTCAATAGGCCGCATTATACAACTTGTTAATTACATATAGCCCTTTGTCAAAATAGATCCGCCGGTGTTCATTTTATTGAAGCAAACCAAAATTAGTGAATGCAACAAACTGGATTTAGTCGTATGCATATTTGAAAACTGTTTAGTAGTTATTATTTCGACGTAAAAACCATTCGAAGGTTAAATGTAACCAAAAAAGTTATTTTGGAAGCATCTCGACAACAGAACGAAGGTAAGAAAGTTTGCATTGTTGCAGCAGATTCTTTTCGTAAGAAAGGTTACAGCTTTATCTTTTTACTTATTAATATTTGAATACATTTAAAACATAGGGTCCTTTTATTTTACAATAGTTGAATGTACAAGGCGTGCGCCTAGATAAATGAGTAACTGGAGGTTGTATACCGGTCGGCTGCAGTGGGGGCTCTAAATTGGCTTACGGCTGGGCCCCTCCCCCGACTTCTGCGCGCGGTTACTTCCACCACGAGCCGCTCCGTGCATGCAGGCAGGTTGATTGTGGGTAAACATCAAAGAGAAGAATATGGTTGTTCACACTCCTTATCTATATATGAAAGATGCATTGCACAACACCAGTTAACCCACAGTTTATTCGAGTACGATTGAGATCAAACATGATGCGCCTCATTAATGAATATTCAAATTTTCTTTAAAAGATAAAATAAAACAACCTTAGTGTTTCGCTATGCAATAGTTATATGCACAAAAGATTTCCCGTAGGCACCGGGTACCGTAATCTGATATGCTCACCTTCGCGTATCAAACAGCACAGACCAACAACAATGTAATGTATCAGTAGCGACAAAAACATTTTGTCAGGAAGTACGTTTCTGCGTAATGCATCATTTCCTGTAAGGAATCTTTTCAACAGTGGCCTGTACTACGAAGCGGGGTTACCGGCTTATCGGGGTAACTTGTCGGATTTAAGGTATCACAGTTTAAATGGACTTCATATTCGTCCACTTATATTTTGCCCAGACTACCTTAAATCCGACCCCGATAAGCCAGTAACCCCGCTTCGTAGTACAGGCCCCAGGTTTCGCCAAAATTTACGGAAGCAGTATCGTTTCCCCAGTTACACGAACACTGCTACACGGGACATGGCAGCGGTGGATCAGGTGTGAGATACTTGTTTGGTTAAACTGGCTTGGTCGTCCATGCAGCTTTTAACTCACGTGGTTAAAAGCCACAAAACATTACTCAGAATTTGCTTGTAAGAACATGATGGCCTAATCAGGTGTGGTCATTCATCCTCATAATGGATTTCACAGTGGACTTTGCACGAGGCAGCTTTTGATTCATTTGTCATTAATACATATCGGAATTGCAATTACATATGCAGTCACATATACAGCCAGAGACAGCCGGCCAGCTTACGCTACAAAAAAAAGAGCAAGTTTGGGGAGGTGTAAACAATTTCCTCACAGGGATCAATAAAGTATCAATTATTATTATTATTATTATTAAAAGAGGGGTGCTTCCAGGCTTGCGAGTCAACTCCTATCACCATTTTGCACATGAAAGGCAGGACAGTTTCATTCATTCTTAGAAAATACCCTCATCTATGGAAAGGCTTGCATTTCGGTTTGGCTGAGTTCAACTGCACAAGTGACGTCGAGCAACCTTAAAAAGACTGGTTTTGGGAGGTCAGGCACTGTATGGCTCTCCGGTTACAGCAGCCATTGTCCTGAGCTCTCGCACCAAATGAATGTAATGACGGGCTTAAGGAGCATTCAGGCTGCCTGAATGCAAATCAAAGATAAGTGGAACTTTTCTTCTTTTTTTTAAGAGCCGTTTTTGTTCATTTCTCCTATCTCTACGGGCAGAGTCTGAATGTTAAACATGATTTAACTGGCTTTATTTTCCTCGCACTGCATTCAGGCCCTGATTGCCTGCCTATCCTGGCCCGTGATTAACGAGCTGTGGTGCAAATTTGGGGGCCATAATGACGATCCACACGCATCGGTATAAATGCACATTCCTTGCTGCAAATTTGCCAGGCTGTTGCCAGGGGAACTCAGAGCGGCCTTGGTAACAGACAGCTAAATTGTTATCTCACCAAGAAATGCAGTGCTCAGCAGTGAGACCTGCACTGCTGCAAAAAAATATATATTCCACATCCTAGGAAAAACTAAACATTATACAGACTACAGGCACACAGCATTTTTAGAATTGCTAATCACATTAATGCTATTTGCAGAAATCGACAAGTGCAGATTATCTTAATCTACCTCATGCAAAAGTAGTGTAAGATAGGGCAGAGCCCAGGGCCCGCTAGACTGCAAACTCATAAAACGTACCAGCAATAACGTCCTGTATATCTTTAATAATACCATAATACTCTTTTTGCCTTTATAGTCACTTGTGTAATCATTACAATTCAAAGAGTTTGGAAGCACAGCCATGACCTGTTTGCAAAGATTTCAGACTAAATTCACCGTCTTTATAAATCATTACAAACAATGGAATTAATTCATCCATTCTGAGCTTGATTGCAAACTATAGCGGGCCTCAATTTGTAAAACATTAAAATAAGTCAAAAGACCTGCTTTGCAATTCCACAGAAAAAAACCCTTTGAATTATTCATCGCCAAATGGAACCTTTCGTGACAAAAGTCCATTGTGTCTGCGCTGGATATCTTTCAACTGATTTGCAAAAAGTTTCAAGAGGTTCAAGATTATAATTTAATCGTTAATGATAGCAATGCACCAATGGTAGTCATTATTTGCAAGTTCAAGACTGTTGCAGTTTTTCGTACAGAAGAAAATCTCCACTGTTGCTAAGACATACCTGACAACACCCGAAGAACAGGGCTTTCATGCCTCTCAACAAACACCGAAACATTGAAATCATTGAAGAAGCGTTGTCATTTTGATCTTTGGGATCATTAGCAACCTAGCTCTCCTGTGAAGGAAGGGGGTCTCCGCATTAGAGCTTGGTTTTTTGTCAGATTGACCATGTTAAGGAAATGACTGTGAATTTGCCCACCTTCTCAGCCTCTTGGAATAGAAATGAAAATTGTGTGCATGATCCTGGTCCACCTGATACATTTTGGTCCATTTTCAGCGTCTCTTTCGCGATTCAGTCCACTCCGGATGAGGACAATGAATCATTATCATTTTTTAATGTAGGCATCGATGAAACTCAACGAACTGTAAGGAGCTGCTCCGTCCTGGATGTCACACTTCTCCATTATTTGCAGAAGCGCGAGGGTATGAACTGGCTGCAGACCGTGGCTAAGGGAATATATTCTGTACCAGGTTATGTGGATTCTATCCGCCATGATTATTAGGCAAAATCTGACTATTTGTACTGGGTAACATGTCGTATGTTAGGAGACAATGAAACAATAAGTGAAACAATATATCCAGCGGTTACTTTAATAGTAATTTATGAAAATGAATGATAATCATAATAATAATTTGAGTTTTGAGAGCGGATTGGTAAAAGCATGAACTTTAACCTCTGTAGGCTTGCAATGCAAATTAAAGTGTTTCTTCTGAGGATGTCAGAGGGTGACATTTTTAAGAAAACAAAGTGGGGAAGTGCTCCATTCATGCGGCGTAATACGCAGTGTCTCTGGATGAATTGAATCAAATTAGCAACATCTTGGGGAGAGTTATCGCATATACGCTGACCCCATGTCCCATTTGTCCTACATTCTAGAGGGTTCACCGTTCCACCTAACAGGAGAATCCATGATCGTTTTTGAGGTTTTCAGGGACTTGACTGAGGTTGTCCATCACGGGAGGTTAAAGGTTTCTAGACTCATCTAGGGGATTTGAAACAACTGAATTGTGTATGAGGACAAAAAGTGGGAGGTGAGCCAGGAAGTCCAGCAGGTCGAAGGAGTGGATGTGGCGGAGTTCAGCCCTGACGGCCTCCTCGTGGTCCTGGCTAATCCCGCCGGCTTTCAGCTCCACCAGCAGCTGGTCCACGCTGATGCTTCTGGCCTGGGCCTCCACCAGGAACAGGAAGAGCTGCTGTGGAGGGAAGCAGCATTGGGGGGGGGGGCTTGCGGTTAGGTGACAAGTTTGGGCCAAATGGCCCATGTGGGGCAGTAGAGTCAACAGAGTCAGAGGAGTCAGTGCCTGTACGGACTCATTATGTAAATGAGTGCTGGGCAGCAATGTGTACTCTCAATGGTTTTTCATCAATTAATGAAAATACTGATAATAATGTTTTAAAAACTTGCTGAAGATGGCATGAAGTGTCACAGGTGCTGAGTAAAATGCATGAAGAATGTCGCAAATGCATAACGCTGCCATCTCCACAACCCTAGAAGCACCTGTTCTAACTAAAGAAAGGAATATTAATACACAAAGATTCATGCTTGACTGTTTCTGAATGGGTCCCTCTTTGAGTTGGGCAGGAGTGGAGCAAACTCGGGGCACAAGGGCTTATCTCCAGCACAAAACGGGCACGCAGCCATCCTGTAATTTAGCTACGGGTTAATTGCGATCTAGCGGCGTCCTTTCATAGCAGGAAAATATTCTATTGTGTGCGAGGAACTGAAATGGTCCCCGGTATTTGTGTGTTTGGCATAGCGGTGGGGGGGGGGGTGGTCAGGTTACGGCAGGCCGTTTGTAGCCTTGTTTGTGTATATGTATGTGTGCGTGTGTCGTGGGCGGGGACCTGGGTCAATATACCGCCGCCTTTGTGGAGTTGTGGATAAGTACACCTGTCTGTACAGTTAAACGCCCACTGTTTAATGAAGAGGGTTTGGGGATGGAGGGGGGGGGGTGACCTTCTTCTTCCAACCTCACAAGTTCTTTAATACGGCCCTCCTGTCACGCTCCCACCCCACCCCATTCCAGCTGTTTGGCCCCGCTCCCAAGGCCCCACCCACCCCCATGTCGCAGTGCAGTGGCCCCCAGCCCAACATATGATATGGTCGTCCCGCATTGCCCTCCCAGTTCGCCAGAGTCGCCTGATTAGATGGCAGGGGGAGGGTGAGCCCACGACCGGGCTCTTTAATAAGATTAGTGCCCATAATCCCTGAAGCAGGAGGGGTGGGGGGGCAGCAGAGGTGGGGCTGCGGGGCCAAGCAGAGCACTTCTCATACTTTATCATTTCAATACACTGACTCACTGCACTTGAAGAACAGCTAGTTTTACTCAGCTAGGAAGTCTGGCTGATCACAGATGATTTAGATTGCTCTTCAACGTCTTTATTTCACTACCATTATTTCTGCATCCCGTGTGATTTTCGACTCACAGAGTTTGGGGTGCATCAGGGGTCCGTGGCACTTCTACACATCACCTCGAGACACAGAGACGAATCAGAGGCACGTAGAGCAGGAGATGGGCACATGGCAGGATTTTGGAAAGTATAACAAGGGCAGACAGCTGTGACGTCTGTGAAGAAGAGGATTCGAACCCGTGCCGCTCCCCTTCTCACCTTGGCTTTGCTCAGCTTCACCTCCAGGGACCTGAAGTCCAGCTCGCCGATCAGAGAGCGCATGAAGTCACTGGAGAAATAGCAGTGCGTTTGTGACATGAAAAAACATTCCAGTGATAACACTAACACTTTGCATAACTGGACTTACTAACACTCCTGTGGTACTCTGTGATTAGTACAAAGGCTGTCTGCCATTTGTATTTAATGTAAGGCTGTGCGTGACCTTCTGGGTTTAAGAGTATTAGCTGAATGACTATAAAGAACGTTCTGGAACAAACCCTGAGATTCTTCACCTTGCCATGATAGCCCCCCCACCTCAAGCAATGCATGTTGGATGCTATAGAGTAATATGGCGCCCCCCTTGTCTGACACGACACCCATTGTCATCCTGTGCACTTCCCGCGCCGCCCTTGCCGGTTTGAAATATGAACGTGCGCCGTCCGTAATGGGGTGGAACACGCTTTCGCAGGCAACACGCACCGTTGGGCGTCAAAGTATGGAACACTGCGATTTGTGAATCCTCCTTCCCGCTGTCCCACTCTGCAGCCCCTCTGGCTCCCGCTCTGAGCGGTGTCAGTGTCCCACCTCTGAATGAGCAAAACATCAGCAGATTTATTCTCCTCTTCCTTGCTTTCCTCCATTTTTAGATGGAGAAACATTAGAATCCAGCTCCCGTCTCCTCAGGGTAAGCATTGCCAGGCAGCGGGGCATTGGGGCCGACCCGCATCTGTGAGTCAGACTGAGTGAGAGATTGGCGGTTTTTTCGGCAGGACACGCCTGGACACTTGTGACGTTAAGGACTCCTCAGCCCATTGTGCACATTCACGGCCTCTTTCCTCTCAGACAATGACTCGGGATGCTGGGACGACCTGCCACAGTAACGGATAAAACTGATAGAGGGGGGCATAGAGGCGACTGAGGCACACTCCGGGACGACCGTCCCAAAACGACTTTACTCGCGTAATTGGGCAGAGAGACGGGTGGCTCCGTCGGGCCTGTGGCACGCTGACTGCCCACTGGTCTCCCCCCCCACATGTGCTAATGAGCGCTGAATGACCTGTTAAAGGAGGATGCCCCCCCACTCGGTACAGTGCCACTGCTCTTAGGGCACGCCTGAGTGCCTCGCTGCGCTGCCATTGGCTGGCAAGCTCGGGGTGGGCGGTGGTCAAGGTTTGAAGGATACGAGGGCAGACAGCACAGCTAATGATCATTAATTGCACTTGGTTTGCAGTAAAAGAAGCCAATTGAGTGTCCGGGAATGACAACGCCCTTGGATAATGACAGGCTAACCCACTTCTTTTGTTGGCCGACTTCAGGCCTTCACGCCCCGCTCATTACCGCCATGAGCAAACCGCCGGCTTTGCCACATCCCTGGCTTACATAACAACCAACGTTTCTGTGCCATGCTCTTTTTTGGGGGGGTGGGGCCACTTTCTGGTCTGACCCAGTTAAATTGCTTTGGAGGGGGGGAGCAGAGGGACAGGGGCATTAAGCCTGGTGATTTGTGGTAGGGAAAGACGGAAGCCTTTGGAGTCTTGTGGAAAAATGGGAAACGAGACCAGTGCATTGTGGGTAAAATTGAAATTAGGATACCATGTTGTGGATATAAAGGGGAATAAGTGGAGTGCAGTGGGCCTGAGGAAAGTGGTGTGGGTTAGAGACAGCAGTGTAAATGAAAGTGAAGGTGGCGGCAGGTGTGTATTCATGCTTTTAGCCATCTCAGGTTTCCCGCTGCTGCTGAAAAGGTATCCTGATCCTCGGTGTGCTTCAGAGCCACTGTGGGGAACTGGCAGGAATAATAGCAGGGATTTAGTGTTCCACTGGAGGCTTCGCACCAGTCCCTGCAGCCTGACGACAGCCTCCTTGCCAGCTGATGGCGAGGACATTTCATTATCCCCCTATTACATCAGGCTAACATTTAGGGCTGCGGCTTATTTACACACACACAGCAGTGACTGTGCTCCATCTGCACACAAAATGATGACTTGCGCTAGTTACACAGATGTGAATATGGCTGCTTAACTCACACACATTCATGGTGCATTGCTGATAAATGTAAATGTGTTGAGTTTAACCACACAGGCAGTTATAAATGTGCTGGGGCCTGTGTGTGGTTTTCTGGGTTAGGACAGAACACATTTTTGAATACATTTCTGTAAACTTAGTGAGTTTTGGAAATGTAACTAAAGTTCTTCCTTGTATTTCATGACGACTGAGTGAGTTTTGGTTCATAATAATGTAACTTATGGTGAAGTAGCCTGACTTTAGGTCATGGGTGGTCATGGGTGGTCTCATTTCAAAATCAACAGAAAATGGATTGAGTGTTCCAGGGACTGGCAGATGCTGCTTTCTCAACTGTATATCGTTCTGGATAAAAGTGTCTGCTAAAAGAACAGATGTCAATGTGAAAATCTATTGCAAATCTATTGCATGTGTTGCATTGACATGAGATGATCTATATGCAGTATTGGGCATTTCAGGTCCAGAAGCTCCAACTCCAGACCAAGATTTTGCTCCAACCAACCAGTTGAGCATAAAGAGTCGCAGTCACAGAGTACTCAACCGGTTGGTGGAAACAAAATCTTGGTCTGGATTTATATCTTCTGGACCTGAAATGCCCAACACTGTCCATGTGTTCCATTTGACACATCCAGGGTGTCTGCTGCCTTGCCCCCAGCACCAGACAATGAATCTGTCCCTCAAACTCTGGCATCATAGAGGAGCTCCCTTCCCTTGTCTGCTAATGAACAGAAGAGTAACGTCTATCAGGAGAATGACTAACGTCGTCTCTACAGGCCTGTTTCTGCCTGCTCTCATTGTGTCGGAGTGAAAGCCCGACTTTTGATCTCTGTTTCCGGATTGTCCAAGGAAGCCCATTTGAGGGGGACTAAGGCTTGCTGTCTGTGGAATGTTTGAAGCTGGATCTCCTAGAGCAAACCTTCCATTGTGGGGGAGGGGCAGGGTTCCTTTGGTGCCTAGGTCATGTGACCCACAGTGGGGGAATGTGGCATTAAAAGTGGTCCCATAACCATATGGCCAGTAAGAGACAGATGGAATGGGAGGGGCAGGAGGAGGAGGCAGGGTAGGTGGGGGTGGTGAACTGTAGATGGGGCGACGGCAGAGGAGGGTCTCACTCTCAGTTGCATGGTTCTTTGGCCCTCTGGACCAAATGCAGACATGTCATTGGGTGTTTTGCACAGTACATACTCTTCCAACTTCCAACGGAGCTTCTTGCTTGAGCTTCTGGTGGAAGTGTACACCTCACAGGCTGGGGAAACGGGCACCCCCCCCCCCCCCAAACAAACACACTGACATATAAATGGACGCATACACAGACATGCACTTAGACACAACACCCGCTAACAAAGGGGAAGGAGTCGCCCGTGACAGGGTCAGCACCCCAACACTACAGCACCTCTCTAATATATGAACGGGGCAGTGACCCCTCTCCCCGCTCATTGTGTCACAGAAGGGGGCGACTCACTCCAGGGCGGCCACTTTCTGTGCCAGACTGGCGATCACAGCGAAGAGCTTGATGTCCGTCAGCCCATCTGCCACTCGGAAGTCCACCAGCTCCAGGATCTGGGAAGGACAGACCAGTCAATATGATGGCACCCGATGCGGCTTGATTTGAATCTGAATCGGTTTGTGTGTGTGTGTGTGTGTGTGTGTGTGTGTGTGTGTATGGGTATGTAAGCCAGAGGAAGTGTGTGTTAGTTGCTATGGATCTGTCACACTGGGTATATACAGTGGCAGTGCTTGCCACCACTCAAATCACACATTTGGGTCGGGCCCTTGAGGATTGGAGGGACCCCTGCTGGCCACAAACAGTCACTACACTAGTGGGGGAAAGGGGCCCTGAAGTGACTTTTTGAAATGCCCACCCCTAGGTACATGTACGTCAGTGATCACCCGGCACACATAGATCTCCTCCTCTTCAGACAGCAGCTCCGGAGGGACAACCTCCTTCAAAGCCAGCAGCACCTGGACGCAGGTGAGGTAGCCGTCGCCATCGACGTCAACCTGAAGGGGCACATTTACGCGCGGCACCCGCGGAGTGAGAGGGAGATGGGGATGAGGGAGCGAAAGAGAGCGAGCACAGAAGGCATGGACCGCACTCACCGCCTCAAAGACCCTTTTGTAAGTTGCCAACTTCTCCTGGCTGAAAATGCAGTATTTTGCCAAGAACTCAACTGAAAAAAAGGCGGCAAAAGAAAGAACAGACCTATTAGCGAACACAAACAATCATCTATTCTGGGGGAAAACTAGCCACTAACAAGACCAACACAAACATCAACAAAAGCCACATGCAAAACCAGCATCGTCAACATGAACACCGATATCAATGGCAAGACACACAGATCCCCAAATCCAGTACCAACCGCCCCTGTGAGATTCTGACCTGTCAGAGGTGTGCTTGCATATACAGGAAAATCCCTCATCCACAATGGAAATATCTATAGGCATCCATCCACATGCTCCAACTATGTTTGTCCATTGCAGTGACACTGGCTGTCGGGGGGGGACACGTCTGTACTTTCTCTCTCCGTCAGAGGTCAGATGCTCTCAGAGAGCAGGAATCTGTCATTCCGAGAGTGATGCACCCCAGTGACCTCTGCTAACCAGCCCCTCCCCCAGAAACTGGAACATGACCAGTGCTTTGTGTAGATGCAGAGAATTATTACCTTATTCAGCACTGAAATTTACTGTTATTAAGATTGAAAGGCAATCTGTCTTTGTACTAATTTGTTCATTGTTTGCTGCTTTTTCTGCAGCTTCAGTTTAACGTCGATGAGCAGTGAGATTTTAATGGGATGATTCCAGTGGCACATCCAAAACGCACACAGGTCACTGGTGACTGGGTCAGAGCTGAGCATGAACAGGGGCTACAGGAGAAGGGTGACCTTGGTGCGCCCCCCCCGGGGGGCATTTGGACCCCAGCCATTCTGGGGCTTCACACACACCCCCAGAACTCACTGCTGGACCACCGGGGGGGTTCTGACGGGGCCGGTCTTAACTGTGGGTGCTGCAAAGCTCACCAAGCAAAAACAAAGAGAGGAGGAGAGATCACAGTGACGGAAGCGACGAGGAAGACGTGGTGAGGCATGCTGGGAGGACAGCAGCGGGACGGGGAGCGTTTCAATCCTGCCGATGACCAAGGAGCTCACTTAATAATGGATCTATTCATGAGCTGCACAAGAATGGACACAGACGCCGTTTAAACCCAGTGAGACCTAAACCCCAGGACCTCTGCGCTGAATCCGCCATTTATCCGCTAATTCCTAATGAAAGTCAGGCCTTGCGTGCTCCCTCCGCCTTTTACATGCAAAGCATTATATTCACATCTAGTCAACTTTACTTGTTAAGGGTTGATTGATCAAAACGCTGAGTCCTACTCCGTACATCTGTTTGCAAATAGCGCCCGTGGGCCCCACCCACCTGCACCCTCAGCTTTAGCACCCCCCCGATGCACACATCCATCCTTGACCCACCCTATCAAATCACGGTCACGATCAATGTGGCAGGGAGTCTGGGTGACACACAGGCGCCCCATGTGGGGCCCTCGCCGTAGAGGGGTCTTATCGGAGGAGCCATTTGCAACACTGGGGGTTCGGTGACTATGTGCAGCTGCGCAGCCAGCACTGCAGAGAGGTGCATATAGAAATGAGGGGGTAGGCCCCGACCCTCACCCCGGTTCGGGAAATGATCCCAACAAAAGGTGCAGTGGAGTGCGAGATTGGTCAGAGACCCGGGGTGTGGGCAGGTGGCGGGGGCGGCGGGGGCGGCGGAGTGAGGGCCTGTAGCCTTATCTGATTCCACTTCAGTGCATCGTGGTTTTTTTTTTAAACTGGAGTGTTAAGGCACACAGGTTATTCCTTTGGTGTGAAGTCTAGCAGAAAATACTAATCAAGAGCAACGCTGGCCGGAGAATGGCGGCGCCTATTGGCGAGCAGCCGTCATCTGTAATGAAGACGGAGGCAATTCTGCGGCGATTGAGTGCAGAAGAATAGGGATCTGATGGTGGCGGCCAGGGGAGGGACACTCGTTTGTTCCTGTTTGTTTGTCGCCCCCGCCCCCCCGGACCGGCAGGTCTATGAGCTCCTGTAGTCCCAGCTTCAGCTCTGATGCTCATAAGTTTCCGTCATCAGTTTCCAGTCAGTAGGAGAGATTTTACTTCATTGTTTTTGTGAGTTAAAATTTGGATTCAGTTTTATAATAAAACAAAACAGAGCTGTGAATGTAGACGGAGATGGACAGGCAGGCTGCAGTTATCTTACTTGAGTTATTGAGTCTTATTTTTTATTTGGTGATTGAGCTGTATTCATTTTTTCCTTTGCTTTGGGGCTAGGGGGGGGGCTTTCACGCCGGGGGCTGGGAGTGCTCGCTGAGAGGGCTCCGCCACCACCACGCTGTGAAATCCCACGCATC
>JAODLD010000001.1:10721110-10737959 GCA_026781065.1 Mormyrops boulengeri | reverse complement strand
CTCTCCCTGCTGAGGCTGCTGCCCCCGCGACCCGACCTCGGATGAAGCGGGAGATGATGGATGGATGGATGGATGGATGTGTGGAAGGTTGATGTTCTCCCTGTCCTTCCTGAAGGGTCAGGGTTCAGTTACGGTGTTCAGCACTGACACACACAGATAGGCACAGACACAGACGCACTGCACACACAGGTAGGCACAGACACAGACGCACTGCACACACAGGTAGGCACAGACACAGACGCACTGCACACACAGGCACAGACATGGACACACTGAACACACAGGTAGGCACACAGGGAGGTGCTACTTACAGTCCTCAAACTTGGAGGGGGCCTGGCAGTGTCCAGGCTTGGGTTTAGTCGTCCCAGCCTCCTGGAGCCTGGAGTAGATGTCCATAGCCCTGGTGGTTCCGGCCTGGTCCCAGGCTTCCTGATCTGGGCTGTGTGCCGCCCAGTCTAGCCTCCTGGCCAGGCACCAGGCTCCAGTCCCATTCCCCAGATCCCCATTTCTGTAGTGGAGTTCCTCCCCCTCACAGAGCGGCTGCCATGGGATAGAGCCTCGCTTGGGACCTGCAGAAATTCATGGACGAGTGAAGCAAGCAAGAGCAACTAACCCCCCCCCCAAATAATCCAGGACACCCGGCTCCTGCAGGCCTGTGTGCCAACTAGTCTTTAAGAGAGCCCTCTCCCTAGGCTGGGTCGCTCCAGTCAGCAGTGTAAACTGTCTGATTCTGAAGTTTAATTCTATTTCTTGGATTCCAGTAACAAATGGCTCCTATGTCACTTGTGTCTTTAACATATGAATGAGTATTATGATGCTCTTCTATACCATGACCCTCAGGAGAAGATGTGGGAAATTAGCATGAGGATGTTATCTGGTATTTATTTAGTACAGTACACTTATAGGACTAAATTATAGAGAACCAAAAAAAATCACAGCCTCTAGGAAATCATCTGCAATCTCGGCGTCAAACATACATTTACACCCCCTACCATGTCCCTCTTAAAGCCCCTCAGAAGACAACACACCATTCTGAATGGGGGCCCCTATCTCAAGAGGCACCCATCTGTTAATTACGTGACGGATGACTAATTAAGAGCCCATTATGTGCGTTGTATGGGCCCGACACACAGCACATCCCGCTGATTGGGAACACTGGAATGCCTGACTTCATTCAGAGACTCTAGCTGGTTAAGAAGCAGGTGGGTGGATGTTATGCCCATACAGGTATGCAGCCACCATCTAGTCTCTAAATGAGGGGGGGGGGTGGAACTGAGGATTCAGGGCCCTGAGGATTCAGGGAGAACATGCAGCTGTAGGTCAATGTAATCCTGCTCTTTTTGAGTTCTAAGCTGCATAAGTCTTCAGGAGAGTGTAAGGCAAGGCTCACGGGCGACCTTGGTGCTGCTCACGGGCGACCTTGGTGCCATTCTGAAGGCTGTTGCTTAGCCTGCTCTTTTGGCATCATACATTTTCACAGACCTTGTACACTCTCATAAAAACAGATCAAATTTGTAGCTTTGCTTGTCACTGGGGCTGTACCCTTGTAATTGTACCTTTTAAGGTACAGAAATGGACTCTGAGGAACATCCCAAAGGTACAAACATTAATGTACCATCAATGGGTACAGAAATGTACCCCAAAGTCCATTTCTGTACCTTCAAAAAGTGTATTTACCTACAGCTAGGGTAGAATTGGCAGACCCTGGAGGGTACAGCTCCAGTGGCAAGCAAAGGTACAAATTTTATCCTTTTTTCTGAGAGTGTATCGACAACCCAAAGAAAAAACCCAGACACCAAATTTGAAGCTGAGCTAGAGCAAAGTGAAGGTGGGGGGGTGGGTCACAGCAGGGTGGGGTATTTGGTCCATGCTCGGCCCGTGTATCCAGCACCCTTCAGCCCCCTCACCTGTGTTCCCCCACCATGATTGACATCCACATTCCAGATCCTTGGTCCCAGACTTTCATTAATATAAACAACGTGCTACCATTTGTTCCCCCCGTCCCTGTTTCCGCTCGTTAGCGCTCCGGGCGGGGTCGGTCACGTCCCATTATGTGGTCTCTGTTCCGATGATCCCGTCTCAGCTGCCAGGCGTGATGAATACCCCTGACAGCGCCGCCCCGATGGTTGACATCACTCATCACGGCTTCCTACCTTGAATGATGGTTCTTACCGGCATGGAGGCACAGGAGATGTGTGGGCATTTAAGTATTCTTACGGTCAGTGTTCAGATTTAATGACTTGATCTTTTACTGTACTGCCCGTAAATTTTCAAATGCTTGACAGCCCTATCGCTCAGAGTCACGGAGCACAATGCGACCTACCCAGCGTCCGTTTTATAGAACTTTGGATTTTCCTTGTCATGGTTCAGGCTGGGCCTTTTAGTCCCCTTATCAGCAGGAATTAACGGCAACCTGGACTAAGCAGAAGAGCCAAATATCTTCTGGGCTTGGATTTTCAATCTGTCCATTTCACAGATGATCACTGAATTCCATTAAATGGATTTTTTCCATCCATCCATCCATCCATCCATCCATCCATCCATCCATCCCGCCCTAGTCCTATGCAGGGTCATGGGGCCCCATCATTAAAAATGATAAAATGTTATAAATATCCTTCTAAACACACCAGACAATATCCCCAGTTTTTTTCACCTCTAAACTTGATGTATCACTATTGTCATCATTTTATTTGGTTAACTACAGCTGGGGACAAGGCCCTAAACCCCTTAAGAAGTATCTAGAAAGCACACATGGAGCAGGTTGCCATACCAACGAAACCATCTGAAAAACATAGATAGCTGGATTTGGCTGAGAAAGACTCAGTCAGATCCTTCACAGGCCCGGTTTGTCCCCTGATCTCCTTAGAGGGGAGAAATCGATACACACCATGCTGTGTCCCACATGGCCGACGAACAAAACACACAGACACAGACACACACACACACACACACACACACACACAGGCACACAGACACATACACACACACAGACACACACACACGGCAAAGGAGAAAGAACATGTTACTTGTGTCTCTTTCTTTGTGTATCTGAAAAAAGGATGACAGCCAGTGAGAGAATCGGCCTGATCCCCAGTGATACCACCCTGCACCTAATTTGGGGGGAGGCTAGATTATTCATGGGCTGATTGTTCTATCTGGGGGCCCTTCTTTCCCAAAAGCGTCACCCTCTCCATCATCAGCCCTGACAAGTGTCAGTCAAAGGCTTGGTGTTCAGGCTTGGGTTTCTTTTTTTGGGGGGGGGAGGATTTAGAGACAATGGCCAACTCTGCCTCAGTATCAGGGTGTGAAGACAATGCTGACTGCCCAGTTGTCAGTGTGTGGTCCGGGGTGCCGAGGACCGTGGGCGGGGGGGCATCCCTTGCCCTGAACACGGCTAATCTCCGCTCCAGTGTCTCTCTCTTTCACTTCCTTAATCTGACTGCCGGCCCCCCGGAACAATCCGCCGGGGTCAGTCTAGATTAGTCCCCTTTGTGGCTCACCGATAGTTACATCTATTTACACTTTTAACTTAGCTGACAGCTGAATGGTAAATACAGCAGCGGGTGCAGCCAGATCCGCCAACCTGGGGGACTGCAGGAGCCCATGAAATAATTAACTCCCCAGGGGAGGACAGGGGCCCCAACACCGTTCGCGGGACACCGAGAGTGTGGCCTAGTGGCCTCTGGCTTCTCATGATGCCTCCGGAGGGATAACGGTGCTGGCCGGATTGTCATGGCACTGAGAAAAGCACAAAACTCAGGGGAGATGAAAGCTTTTGGAGGGCGGGCATTACAACCTGGGGGCCACGTTCATGCATTTCATTTAAAGACATTTTTGTGCAGTGTGGTTCTTTCAGTAAGTAAATAACATTTAATGTTATTTTTGTTTCCTGAGTATAAGAGGACTTGGCCTTAAAATCTCCACCTTAGAGGCTTTTTTAACACATAATAGAAAAAACCCCACAAATATTATACAGAAAAACACAAAATCCCATGCATCTTTTCTCTCTCAGACATGTGTAGACACACAGAGTTATTACTTTCACGCTCTTTTATCAGACATTTTCCTCACTCACTCGGTAATCAACTCAGCTCCATATTAAGCCTGATGCAAGCTCCTGGTTTCTCTCTGCGTTACCTTACTGTCCTATTGGCGTTCTGCTTACTGACGCCACACACACTCCCAAAATGCAACGGGGCATCTTCTTCTCAGTTTTCTAATGGCAGGAACACTGATCACTTCCACCCATGTCTGACCGGATCCCGGATCACATGACAGGTGCTTCTCTACGTGAGGTACCCAGGATCCCTTTCTAATCATACTGTGCCCATTTCAGCAGTTCTGTCTGGGGCAACCACTCTGGGGGCTCCGCCCCTATTGCTGCACATGCTCAGTCCGTCAAGAGACAAAGCACTAGGCCTGGTACAGAAGTCCTCGGCCCAAAGGAGAGCCTGCCCCAAAAAATGGGGGACAGGTCATCAGCAGTATAGTGCTTGTAACAGTAATCTCCCCTGAGTGGATGTAGGGGCTCCCATCCAGCCTGAATTCTCCCCCCAGGCCTGACCACATGGCACCATGACTGGAAGAGCAGACAGGGCACTAATCCCTGCTTTTGTCCATCATTATCTGAGAGGGACCAAGGCTCTGTGATGAGACAGAGCCAGCGATCAGCATATCGGGTGCCGCAGCCTGCTCCCGCGTCCGCACCTCTCTACACATGCAAAAACAGGACACTGGTACACACGCGCACACATCTGATGAGGAGGGGAGAACTGCAGAGGCAGCATGTGACATTACCCCGCTGTCACTGAATGGGTTATACATACCCATGGATGGATGGATGGATGATAAAGAGGTCAAGATAAAGACAGTAGAAGACAAAGAAAGACAGAGGCCCCCCACCACAGGAGATGACAGGAGCAGGGTGGAGTCACAGGAGTACTGGCCCTAGCTGAAAGCTGATTTGCTTCAGGAATGCTCCCTGCCCTGTCACGCAACGATTCAAAACGTATTATTGGCTAACGCTAAGGTTGGCTCCCCTGTATAAATTATGGTTCCACTACATGAATCATGGCCCCCACTTGTGCCTTCCCACCTTCAAAAATCCTAGAATCGCCCCTGGGCAGGAGGCAGCGGAGAGGAAGCAGTGGCAGCCCGCTGGGAGGTTGTCCCGTTTAACTCCTCGCCTGCCGCCTGCATACAAAGCACTTGGGAGGTGCCCCCCCCCCACAAACATTTACATGGATTATGTTACCAGCGGAAGGCTAAAAATGGGCCTTCCAAGGGAGCCAGTGAGTCCTAACGGCCACTGCACTCAGCGAGGGTTCAAGGAGGGATTTTCTGTTAAAAGTCTGGAAGTGGTGTGAAAAATTTAGCTTCCAGTTTTCAGATGGGGGGGGGAGGGGGGTCTTGTTTATGTGTCCTCCCCTATCAACGTCCAAATCTTATCTCTTGCACCACCTGGCCCAGGGATGCTGCACTCAGGTCCCTGCATGCTGCCTTTCGCTCCTGCTCTTAGTGAATGAACCTTTCCCCTTTGCCCAGGAGGGGGTGTGTGCTGCTGTCATCCCTCCCCCTGAACTGGGCCACGGGCCTCAGTATAAGTGATGTCACATGGCCAGAGGAGAGCTCCCTTCCCTCAGCTTGGCCCACAGCTCAGTGGATAACAGAAGCAGCAGCTTAGTGGTGAGAGGAAGAGGAAGCTGGCCATCACACTGCCCAAACAAAGCAGGCTCTGCGGCACCACAGGGCCCTGTAGCTGCCTCTGTGAAAGAGCTGATCACTACATGAATGGGCAAAATACAAGGAGCATGGGAGTGATTGAGTGAGTGAGTGAGTGAATGAGTGAATGTGTGAGTGAATCAGTGAGTGAGTGAATGTGTGAGTGAATCAGTGAGTGAATGACTAAGTTTTTGACTGGGTGACTGAGAACATGAATGAACAGGTGAATGAATGAGTGAATGAGTAAGTGAATGTGTGAAGAGGCAATTGGATATCAATTAAACATACAGTTAAAGTGAGAATCATTTTTGTTATTTAGCATTTAACTTCTTTTAGTCACGACCCAGAGTGATTAAGATGACATCCGAGGCCCATACCTGTGGACTTGCAGGCAGAACCTCGATTCCGGGGATATCCTGAAAGAGGCAGCCCGGCACATGGAGAACGGGCTCCCTCCTTGCTCTGGATCTGCAGCAAACACACACACTTCACAAATCTCCTCATAAGCTGCCCATGCGCTCAGAACCTCCAAACCAGCTGTAGAAGAACCACCTGCTCCCTGCTGGGAACAGCGAGCTCAGCTGAATGAATCCTGTATCAGAATGGAGGCAGATGGATAATCCACCCCCAGCAGCGCCTGTAACCTGCTGCACCCAGCTCACAAATACCCTATTCATGAGTGGCATCCACATGGCAGTTATAAACACCAGCAGTGAAGCCAATATTTTATCATGAACAGAAGATAATTCTTGGGTTTTGAACTTCTGACGTACAATTCCATTCGTTATGAATACAATGTGGATAGATAAGCTGGCAGTTTTCTTGGTTAATAAAGGTGAACGCTTCTTTATTTGATCACTATCACCTGTTATCAGTTATCTTACGCTGGAGCGATGTTTGAATGAGGCTGATTGCTGCCACGGGATTTCCCTCCAGAACAAACCTTTTACAGCTTGTAATCTTTCACAACTGTTAATTGCTCACAGAGCGGCACAGGGTTTAGGCACCTGAGCAGGAAACTGGTCCGACCTGAGACTCACCTGCCTGCTCTGACCCCGCCCACTCTGACCCCGCCCATCATCTGCCATGTTGAAGGCTGTGGCTGCACAGGATCCTGCCAAGAGACGGGCGAATGGGAGAAGGGGAATGAGAGAGAGGATCAAGGAATAGAGGATGGAGAAGGATGATAAGAAAGGGGAAAAAAGGAGGGAAAAGGAGAAGGCGGGAGCAGTGAGGGCGGGGGGACAGCACACAGCTGTAAAGCTTTATATAGGGGATTTTTACTCCCCCCCCATACACCCCATCTGGGCATATGAGCATGTGTGCTGGCGCTAGTGAGCTCAGTTTATTAATCTCAAAAGCAAATGTTTATGCAGTAACACAACCTTCTTGAAGCACCTGCTTTCTGAGAGCTGCGGCAGGTGCAGCAGCACTCGAGGAACGCGATGGACCCCCCCATAAAATGTGCAAACGGTACCTGGATACCCTCAGCAGCCCGTCCAGCTCGGAAAGGGTCTCCCACATTCCAGAAGAGCCATCATGTGTCTATGTGAGTCTTAGAATTAAGTAATCAGTGATGACACACCACAACTATGATGAAACGTGTCCGCTGCATTTAGCCCATATATGACATAGCAGGGGGCAGCTAATTCAGCACCCAGGGAGCAGTGCTTGGGGGCGGTACCTTGCCCAGGGTACCTCAGTGGTGCCTTGCTGGTCAGGGATTCAAACCAACAATCGTTCAATTACAAGTGCGCGTCCCTAACCATTAAGCCACCAACGCCCACAGAAAACAGTAACTTGCCCATCATGGGTGAACATGTACTGTTGCAGTGGCCAGTCACATGCATACTGCTGGGTCCACTGGAACAATGCTACGCTCATTATACATGATCAAACCACTGGCTGAATTAAGTCTCTAATTCTAGTCAAGTAGGACTGAACATGTTACTTACATGTATACTTTTTTGCATTAAACCAAACTTACAGATATATAAACAAATGCTATGATATAAAGACTAACAAAGATCTTTTTCAGGATGGAAGGTGCAGACACTGAGCTGAGTTCAGGACTGGAGGTACGGACACTGAGCTGAGTTCAGGACTGGAGGTACGGACACTGAGCTGAGTTCAGGACTGGACGGCGGATATTTTTGGATCAGAGCCACTTCCCTCAGCCTCTCCCTGAATCTGTCCAGACCAAATGTTCCGTTTCCCAGTTAATCATAAACTCGGGCCGTTTGATCTTCATGGCAGCGGCACATCATGGGCTCTATAAACCCCAGACCGGCCACCTGCACCCCCCGCCCCCCAAGCTGCAGTGAATCTCAGCCACTTTACTGCTTTACTGCTAATCCCCACGCTCCGCACACGTGCCTGGCCCAAAGCGGCCCACCTGAGACAAGATGACAGGCGGCCGACACCGGGTTCAAAGCCTGCGATGGGCCCTCGGCACGTCAAGGCCAATACTTGGCCCCTGCCTGCCCCCCACCTCGCTTGCTAGTGCTGCAGTGGTATTCCCCTACCCTGAGGAGAAGCTCAGCTGAAACGGGACACTGTATCTCGCTAACTGCTCGGCACGACCTGCTGAGCCATGCTGGGCAGCTGATAAAGCCAAGCTGTTTGTGACCTGTACCCCCCACACATGCCCTGTGGCCAAAAAACACAGCCAGTCAGCCTAACATGCAAATTCAGCTCCCTGGTGGACTGTCATGATCAGGCGACGGGATTGGTCTCTGGCGATGTCACTCAGAGACACATGCAGTGATGGCTAGAAGCACAAGGACACCTGGGACCCCGTGGAATAAACCGAGAGTACTTTGGGTCCCGTCTGCCGTCTTCGATTCCTCGTCGTCGTCATTCTGTGATGCCTGCTCTGGTGCCGGGGGGGAGGTGGACCCCACGGGAGGGTGACGGTCCAGGAGTAGGAGCCGTATGTGGGACAGGGAGGCTGAATCGCTCGAGTCGCAGCCCAAAGCCAGGGAGGCTGCCAGCTGCGACAGCTCTGTAAAAGAAAAGAAAGGAAAAGCAAGACAGACCCACTAATCAGAATAGGAGGAGAGTAGATAGACAGCTCATCCCACCAATCAGAGCAGGATGGTAGCATATAGACCCCCCCGTACAAGCAATCAGAATAGGCGGACAGAAGAGAGACTGCCCATCCCACCAATCAGAAAAGGAGGATAGAAGAGACACTACCAGTTCTACCAATCAGAAAAGGACAACAGTGAAACAGTATATATCCCACCAACCAGAACGTAGCCAAAAGAGCATTCAACAGTCATGAAAGGCCTGTCTCAAAATTAAATGGCCAGAACCACAAAAGAACCACACATTGACTGCCAGGGAACCACCAGCAGAAGCTGAGGGTGAAGTGGTGATCATGTGACATCAGGCTGCAGGTGGAGGTGCAGGGCCAGTGAGCAGTGCTAGTGTGGGATGGGAATGTAGCCGCTTCCAGGGGCTACAGCTCTGTTTCTGTCACACCTCATTGATACTGTATCAGTGCCGGCGCTGGCTCTGAGCCCATGCAAATCTCTTCTGGCGCCCACGGGCGTGGGCAGTACCGACAGGGGATTTCACAGAGCCGTTACGGGGTCAAAGGTCAAGCTGTGCCGCTCTCTTACCGAGCCCAACCTCCTCAGGCGAATCACAGCACTCCAGCGCCTTCTCTGGCCAGGCAAAACCAAGACACACTACTGACACGCTACCGTGTACGACACTCTGAGGGTGAGCATGCATCATTAACATTAATAACTGAGAAATCAGGGCCGGATGGTCCCGGGGGCATTTGGGGTTAAAGGCCTAGCTCAAGGGCCCAGCAGCAACATCACTCTGGAAACCAGGGGATTCGAACCGACAACTTTCTGATCACAGCCACAGTGTCCAACCCCACTGAACTACACATTACTCACAAGTGCATGTATGCGCGTGTACTTGTGTGTGTGCATGCATGTGTCTGCCAACAGAACAGCAAGAGCAGCTTCAGACTGACAAATTGAGGGGCTCTAAAAAGGATGTGGACGAGACCAGTGCCCATTGTTGGAGATATCCTTCTAGCTAAGGCCTCTGCTAATACTGTTATTATGGTCTGGATTACTCCCCCACCCAAAAGAGCATTCCAGCTTCCTCACAGACATCTCTGTTACAATCTGCCCTGCACGACACTGGGCTCCGTTAGCCTTTATGACACCGGCGTCTTGTCTTTCCCTTAACTATCTGTCTGCTGTATGTATGAGAGTCACTGACAACTGTATGTGTGAACATTCCTGGCCAATGAACATGATTCTGCTTAGTTCTGTAAAGCTGTTAGTTCTGTAAACCATTGTGAACTACTGAAGGAACAAGTAATGAATAAAACAGGTGAAATACCGATCTCATATTTGTTCTGCATTAATGAATCATGACGCATCTTTTATCTCAAGTAGTGACTATATTTGTTTGTGATTTCTACTGCAGTGCCCCGTCAAGTAATGTGTTACTGAATATCTTTGTGAAACACTCCAGCAAAGGCAAAGACGTGATCAAAGGGCACAAAACCTTTATGGGAAGATACAGAAATGCACAGGAACACAAATGCAAGCACAAATGGTAGCACAACAGAGATATTGTACTAGGATCATTCAAACTAGAACCAGATAAAAACTGCAACATAAAAAATATCACATAACACTTGGTGGTAAGATGACTGCGTGGGATGGCCTGCTGTACAGATTGCATTTATATTAAATTTCATATTTTATTCATTCCTATTATGCAGAAGCCAATGCTGGACATTTAACAACAAAATGTCTCATTCGCAGTGCATTATGGGTAGTAAACACTTTAAAATGAGTGAACCTAGACTAGAGTAATCAGTGCTGTACCTGTATTAAAACTCATGGGACAAGCAGTAAGGAGGAGGCCACAGATGGCCTACAACAGGTACCGGCAACTTGAGTTAAGGAAACCGCAGGCAGGTTAAACACCCTGGCGAGGCTTAGCAGGATAATGGCCTCTTAGGATTTCCGTCAGAAGGAAATGAGGCTCAGAGTGAGTGATGCCCCTCTTCACGGCCGACTGCTCGCCCTCAGGACACACACAAGCACGCGCTCAGATGCACAGGCAGCATGTGGCTATTTATCCTCATGCACAGAGCCATTTTTCCAGGCAGGGTGACAAGTTGCTTCCAAACAAACGCACGCACGCACGCACACACACACACACGTGCGACAGCACAAACGCCACCTGACAGGAAGGCGTGTCTGATTCTGGGCACAGGAAGGGACTAACGAACAACTCCAAGAAACAAAAGACGGGGCTAAGATGACGCAGTGAGGTAACAGTGGGTTTACGCAGATTACTCACACGTGTCAGGCAGGTCGGGGCCACATGGTCACACAGGAATTCTCCTGCTCTCTGTCATGCTAATTGAAGAGCAAATTTCCAAAACTCACTCAGTCCGTATTCTGTTGTTTTTGAGATGAGACCACCGAAGACCGAAAGACAGGCTTCGTCAACGTATGTTACATTACCGTGAATCAAAACCCACTCAGTCCTCAAAGAACTTTCATTAAATTTCCAAAGCTCACCAAGTCCTCATACATTTCTCGAATATGTATGTATGCTGTGGATTGAGTGAAGTAACAGTTAGTTAACAAATAAGAGAGATATATCAGCCTATATGGACTGAGGCTTCGATTCCTGTTCCCCACTCTGAGTGTGTGGATGTCACACATTCTCCTCTTGCTGTCTGGGTTTCCGCTGGGTACTCCGCTTCACTCCCACAGTCAAAGACACGCAGTTTGGTGCCGTCCCTAAATTGCCTGACGGGTGTGGTTATTTAAATGAGTCCGTGTGCCCCGATATTGACTGACATTTCTTGTGTTCCCTTGCTTGGGTTAGGCTCTAGGCCTCCCCCTATCCAGTAAGTGGTCAGAGGATGCATGTATGTCAGTCTTTAAAGTTTACTGGAGGGCTCTAATTTACCTGTGTATTTAAACAAACAGAAGGTAGGTATATGGGGCGCAGCCACAGGGGCACTGGTCCCAGCTGAAAGCTGATAGGTCCGTGGGATGCCCCCTCTCCTGTCAGTCACCGATTCAAAGCATATCATTGGCTAATGATAAGGTTGGCTCCACCGTATGAAACACGGCCCCTCTTATGTGCCCCCTCCCCCACCTTAAAACATCCTAGAATTGCCTCGGGGAGTGCCTGTGTATTTTCAGGTTGTATACCCCTGTATACCTTGCAGGGGTGCATATTGGCTAGGCTGGTCCATAAATACGGGTAACTGTCAGGTGTATTGTAGGCATTATAGAACCAGTACCTCCAGCAGATGAACTGTGGTCTGGATCATTCCCTGACAGCTCCTGCGACAGAACGGATCCGGTGTGTGGGGCGAGGGCATCTAGTTCGTCGAAGGCGTCCGAGTGGGCGGGGCTTAGGCTGGAGGAAGGGGACCCCCCGACCTCTCTGCCATCTGGAGGGAGCCAAAGGGCACGGCAGTCACATGAGGGCCCCTTCAGACCCCCCTGCTCAGAATTATGGGTAGAGGGACGGCACTGAAGAGAAGCCGGCATTCCCATTCCCTGCCGTCCTCCCCAGTGTTTAACTCACATGTCACCCCCCACCCCTCGTTTAACTGGCCCCAAAACAAACAAAGAGACATGCAGCTAAGGACAGCCACAGAAGATCCTGATTCCAGGGGAAATATATATGTCCGAGGCCACAGCTGACCATTGCAGCCCCGTCAGAAAGTGATAACGGGCAAATTCCTCCCCAAGGGCAGACTGAGCACCTCGTCCCTAACGTCGACATGTCTCTGATCAGCTGGGACCTGTTCCCCAGCTCTCACCACACTGTCCAAGTGTGTGTGCGCGCATGCAGTCAAACACACACACATGCAGACACACACACACATGCACACACACACACACACACACACACACGCAGACACACACACACTCAGACATACACACGCACAGCAGAGCCCCAGCTCTCCTCTCGATGACAAAAGGAGGACTTGACTCCACACTGGAGGCCTCACTGCTGCCTTTTCAACCAGCCCTCCTCTCTGACCGAGAAGCACCATTCTTCCCAAGCACCACATGGGAGGGGGGGGTGGGGGTGGGCGTAGGGGTGGCAGGACACAGTTAGGGGCAGACAAGGGGGCCGGTCCATCGGCCTCATGCACCCCCCTCCCACACACACAATAGGCAAGGTCTCCCCACATTGTCAAGTGCAGCTACGCAGTGAAGATGGCGTTCAAAGGGGCTGGCTGGGAGGTCAATGGTGATTGTAACGTGAAAGGGAGGCCAACACGGCATACATACCCCCCCCTCCAAAAAAACAAGGAACTAACCCCATATTAGGGACTTTCTGTTATGGTATCCACTGGAGGGACCCACCCTAAGTGCCTCGCCATCTTCCAGGTTGTTCCACTGTCTGAAATTTTATTCCAAATTTGATATTATAAAGATTGTCTCCGGCAGTTTCTACCTGGGTGGAATCTTGTCCTGTTCTCTAAGGGTTCTCAGCACTCGATCCCTGGAACACTGTGGATACAGTTGCCAGCCGTCCCATATAATACTGTGTCCTGTACTAACCCACAACTGTATGCGAATTGTCCTGTATTTCCATATACATCAAGACGGTAACCCCTCACGTTACTGGTCCATGAAATTTTTGTACAATCTAAACCATTCTGTGGACACCAAAAGGCTGGGAAGACCCCCACAAGGTAGGTAGAAGGTACCACTCCTACCCTTATGACTCCATTCCCATTCCAGTAAACATCCCATATCAGTTTTTGAATTAGCTATGTAAAACTTCACAATACAAGCCAGCCAGCGTGGACACAGCCCAAGAGCCTCTCTATGCAGACCTCTACTAACACACCATATACCATGGTCTGAGAGACTCTGATTTTGACAAAAGAACAGGATGCCGGTTTGATGCCTCGCCTTCTAGTGCCCTCGATGAAAACCCTATGCCACGCACCCGCCCCCCCCCTCAGCACAGGAGGCCCATGGTCACCACTAACGACCGAGAAAGTTCTGGCACAATTTCTCTATTGTTTATCCTCGTACATACAACTTCCTGCAAAGATCAGATGCCAGCGGTCGATGGTCTTTATCTCTCCCTGACACACGCTCTTTATCCCGGCGGCCGTGGAGAAGGCCAGACCTTTCCATGCCGGTCTGGGCTTAAACCCTCCCCGGTGACTCCAGACCGTGGTCCCTGTTGATTTATGACTCCCGGCAACATGTCTGCATCTCTGTGACCGGCGAGGAGAGAGAATGATGGCCGCAGGCAATGATAGTGGCTTCCACTCCCCCAGTCTGCCCCTGTCCTCCATTGTACACCGCTCCAGCTTTGAAATGATTCCACTCTACCAGCTCTTCATCAAAAGGCTCTTTCTTTCTACGATTTTGTTGAAAAAAGAAAAGCTTTCAGAGTTATTAATTATGAGGGGAACAAAACTGGTCACCCCACAAATGTAGAGATGGGGACATGTGAAGGCCTTTCTAAAAGCTGGGGCTTTGATTTCTCAGCCTTCCGCATTTCACACTGTTTCTGGGAGGACTTCCCACCACATCTGCACCTCTTCCCTGGACACGGAGATGGCATCGATGCATAAAAGGACCAAAGAACCACTCCTCACCTCTGAAGGGAGATATTGGGGGCAGAACGGGCCAGCGAGGAGGCACAGAATCTTGCCAGATCTTCTTGGAAGGCAAGAATGCCCACTTTGGACCAGATACGGTTTGAGAAGATTGTGGGGTGAAGCTGACACCTCCATCCATGCAGAGCTTAGGTTCGTGCCGGGGCGGAGATGTAGGTTGCTCATCACGGAGACCAAGCATCATGACTGGGGGTGATTTGTTGTTGATTTCTAAAGGTGGGAGGGCAGGACCTGTAGGCGTACTGGAGGGCGACTGTGAGCACAGCTGGGACAGAGTGATATCATCCACTTCCTCATCTTTACTCACACCTGTTGAAGACGACACAGGAATGAAGGTGAACCAAATCCCACAGGACTCCTCTGCTGATCCTCCCCAGCAGTGCGCTAAGTGGAATCCCTTCAGAGCCACGCGTTATATAAACCTCATATGGGCAGGGGGACCTCACCAACAACAGACATCCTGCTCCCAGCTTTGCTAATTCCAGGCAATTCAGATAATCAGTAAAAATTGGTTAGGGAGTAATGTAAACAAGACACAAAGACTAAGATCTCTTACCGGTTAAGACACTACTCCCCCTACTGGACAAACTGGTACTGCGGCTGAACTGACTGGACCCTGGCCGGCTGAAGTCAGACGGGGAGTTCATGTAGGTGTCTGGTCCACCAGAGATCGCAGTAAAGTTGTCCTCACGCTCTAGGCTTGGGGGACTCCGGAAAGCTCTGTCGCTCTTTTCCCCCCCATCCACCTCCTCTGGTTGAAGAGCTGTAGTGCAGGGAGATGCTGGAACAGATGGCAGTGGGGGGAGCAGGGCAGTCTTCAGACTCACGGCTGTGGTGTGAGGGAGATCCTCTGGCAAGTTAGGGTCCTCAGGAAATGGCCTCCTGGGAGCAGGGGGTGCTGGAACGCGGGGCACAGCATCAGCACATTGCCCCCCGTTAGTGGACTGGAGCCACAAGAAGAACTGGGGGTCTGCAAAAAGAAAAACATACCAGCGTACAACTGGGATATGACGGCAGCACCTTTTAGTGAGTCATGAGGCAAAGGGAGCCATTTTGCAGCATCGAACAACAGAAAGTTATTCTACAAACAGGCGTTCTAAACCACCTGTCCCCACCCGTGGATTGGAGCGGGAATCCTGGGGGGTGGGGGGTATCAGGTTCCCCCCCTCCAGCATCACTGCGCACTACAGGGTCAGATGACAAGCCGTACCTCATCAGGTTCATGGCGAGGAGCATACTGGCAAACAAACCCACTAATCAGGCATTGTTCTAGACGGCCCTGGCAATGGGGTCCTTAAAGACACACATATGGGCTACAGGCTGCAGTCATTATGGTCTCAGAGCCAAACCAGTCTATCCAGCTGCTGCCCGTGACATTCACGGCACAAGCGACCCATCCCCCCCAGCCTGGCACAGCCATGCCAAAGCAAACAGGCAGACTGTGGGGAAGGTAAATGCAGGGGTTCGAGGCCGAGCTGGGCCACTGGAGAGGTGGAGAGAGGACGGCACATCCTGTCCCGTAGCAGAGTGTCATTTGCCTTGTCACTGGACAAATGAAGGGTGTCTACATCTAGAAGAAAGAGCCACATTTTAAGGTGACTGATTACGCCCTTATCCCTAACAGAAGGGTGGGCTTTTTTCCCTCATACTCAGCTCATTGTTTTATTACAACGGTTTTTTCTGTAGATCTCATTGGCTGTTTCAGTTGTCATTCATGGCCTAATTGTAAGGCACTCCCTAGGATGTGTTCTCAAGCAAAGGACGCAGCTAGAAATTCTGGGCCCTCTGACAAAATGTTACCTTGTGCCCCCTGCCCAGTTTGATATATAATTTCATGTATTCAGGGCCCCCCGTAAAGTTCTGCCCCCCCTTGAATCTGCCAGAATATCCATGCCCCCACTGCACCCCTGACTTCAGCCTATGGATAAGAGATAACGAGGAGCTAAAACCCATGCTTGAAATCATCACCACATGCTGTCTGTCACTGCCAGGTTTGAACCAATAGGAGGAGGGTTAAGTTAAACTAGGTGGTGACTGACAGCACATTTCTCCTATGTACTGCCATTGATGGAGAGTCAGGCCCACTTTGGAAAGGCCTGCTCTGTTTGGCACATTTGAAAAACACAGCCACACTCCGCATTGCTACTCTGTGCTGCTCGATGTCATGAAAGAAAACCTCAAAAGCTTGGCGTCTCTCCACATTAAAATAATTACTTAAAAATCTGCTGAATACGCATTTTGCCAATTTTCTGCTCTGGTCAGGAGAGAGCCCATGTTCTTAGTTTACATATCTAGCACTTCCTGCTTTGGAGACAGAATGTTTAATTAACTTAATGTGCAAATCTCATTACTGCAGCAGGCCTTGCCTACAGTTTGGGGGGGGGGGGGGGGGGTGACACAGGATTCTTCCCCCGAGGATAAGCCGCACATCCCCCTTTCAACCACCCAAATGGTAACAAGACA
>JAODLD010000001.1:10700670-10717088 GCA_026781065.1 Mormyrops boulengeri | reverse complement strand
AGCTGGGGCAAAATGAAGCTAATGAGTGTTAAAATCACACAACCATGGATTTGAACAGGAATCATGATAAGTATGTCATAGGTTGGAAATTTAGAAGGATGGATGGATGGATGGATGGATGGCACTCCTCCCTATTATTTCATCGTCATGTAATAGCTTCTCACTTGCATCCATCAAGTAAGCAGCGAGATCTTCAGTCACAGACGATTAGGAAGACAATGTGGGTAACTTCACTGGCTCACAAGCGGCTTACTTGCGTAGTCATGGGTCCGAGGCACCCTCAGGGCTCTATCCACCGGCGCGCAGCCCAGATGGTTAACATCCATTCTGGGGTAAGAGCTCAGGAAACGGGGTGGTCTGAAGTCTGCAGGACAGGCCTTCATGTGGGCGAGGAAGCGAGGGCATGGACATGGCAGCCTGTCGGCTGGAGGAGGTTCCTGCTTCACAGAAAGAAATGCAGAGAGGTGAGGGGGGGGGGGGCAATGACAGAACTCATATCCAGGAATTTACAGCCCCATGTTGGCTGTGTATTGATGGCTGGTGTTGCCCACACGTGCAGAAGAAAACGTGTAGAAGAGTGGATGGAACATGCTAGCAGCAGTATTGGCATGTCAATGCTCAAAAACAAGGCACTCTGTGAAGGCTCAAACTTCTCTGTGAAGGCTCGATGTTTTCTGTGAAGGCTCGAACTTCTCTGTGTAGCCTCAAAGTTTCCTGTGTAGCTTGCGGAGCTTTGAGGCTGGCAACAAGCTAAGGATCATTTGTGATTTGTGATGTATTACAAGGTAAACTCAAGCTCGGAACTGATGAGTAAACTGTTAGATGGCTGAATGGTTTCACATGAAGGACCAGGTAACTGCAGAACCAGGAGGCATAGTGACCAAAATTATCAATTAAAACCTGTGACTTAAAAGTATAATCAAAACCAATGTAGTGCCCTGGTGTTGTACCACTCAACAGTGCACTTCTGTTAAGTTGGAAAGAAGCACCTGGCAATTATTTACATAATGATAAAATAATCAGGTAAAAAAGTGTCATTACTGGTTTCTGCATTCAAACACAACTTTAGGAGTTACAGTTACTGGGGACAAACATAATTAGCTGTTAGTGACATGAGCTTGTAGCTTAGTAACAACCTCCTTGAGGCAGATACAGGCACGATGTAGACTCTGCCAGCCTCACAAACAGGATGCAGGGATTCTCAGCTAACTGTTCCCTGGGTTCCCCTCTCACAGTCAGCAAATATGTGCAGTTCTCTCAGTGAAATCTGATGTCTGCAGCAGGTGGTTGATACACTACAAGATCTTTGCTCCTCTATACTGCCCCCTAGTGTTTCCAAAGGAATTTGCTTCCCCCCCCATGCAGGCAGAGAACAAACAGTCCATGCCATTTCTATGTGCTTCTCCTCAATATTCTTCCATCACCTGGTCCAACAAGAAAAGAGCATTTATGGCCAAATCTATAAATCTAAATCCTTAACCTCCCTTACAGACACGCAGAATTAGGAGGGTCCCCCATAATTCCTGGCCGTCCCACATTTACCCTGAGGAGGAATCGCTTGGCAGAGACAGAAGCTGATGGCTCCGTAAACAGGCCCAGGTGGGAGAGGGGTGCTGAGCTGCCCTGCATGATGGATGGTGTAGCACACGTCAGCCGTGCCTGCTGCCTGATGGGACACTACCAGGACCAGCCCCGGAGCCCCCCCCCCGCCCCCCCCCCCGCCCCCCCGGCCCGGGCAGGACCCACCCCTGCCCACTGGCACTGTAATTCACCCAGCCCCCTACCCCACCCTTGCCTTTTGCAAAGCAAACACCCAAATGTATTAAAGTGTTACCACTGAGACACGCACACATACATATAATGTTTATTTATGTTTGACTTCGGGTACTTCTTGGCCACTTAAGCAAAGTTCATCCTCTCCCTTTCTCATTCTCACTGTCACTTGTTCTTGTGTGTGGCTGACAGTTGGTTTGGGTGGGGGCGGGCACTTTTACAGAGACGCACTAAAACAGGACAAACACTGCTTAAAGTTCAGCTCGCCTCCCAGCCGGCCTGGCTTTGGTGCCGCGCACCTGCAGTTGTGTTCGTTAGTGGTGTTCGTTAAGCTGAAAGAGATGGGATGATATTCAACTCCCAAACTAAGTGACTGGAGTGCTCCGAGCCAAAATGGCAGACCATCTTTGAGCCAAAATGGCCGAGTTGGTTCAGACCAAATGGTTGTAGACATAAAGGTGGGGCAGAGGCCCTATCCTGTACGATTTTAGCAATGGAGTCATCATTAGGCGCAACAAAGACCAGTTCTGCGGTGTTGTGGGTGGGTAAATACGCAGAAGCCCTGTTGCAGGACTAATGCAGGTATACTGTAAATGCTATAGTGACTGACATCCGTTAGCAGGGAGGAAGGGGAACCTGAATAATCACGATGGCAGTTGGTGTAGAGAAGCACAGGGGATCATCCCTAATACGACCATAATCCATTTGAGTTCTCCAGTTGCTTTAACTCTGAAAGGAGCCCAGGTCTTTCAAGAAAAAATACACCGGCACATCCCAAGGCTCACAAAACAAGGCAGGCGGGACGCCTTTCCATCATGCCGCGGGGGACAGGTCTCGACAAGCTCCTCGCCACTGAACAGGTGGTCATCGCCTACAGGTGGTGATACTTTCCTAAATGTCCACACCCTTGCTCTTTCTACAAATATGCCCACGAACAGGCGCCCAAAACATACATGTGCCCATTCCACGTGGAAGAATCAGACTGTGGAGGCCCCAAACAAACATAGGGTGGAGACAATGGCGCCGGCTTCGCTTTCAATAAAGGATGGCAGTAGCCTCTGGTAAACACAGGTACCAGCAGGGCCGGCCCTGAATGTTCTGGTGCCCTAGGCAAGAGCATGCTGGGCCACCCCCCCCAGAGCAGCAAAAAACAAATTTTGTCCATTCATGTATATTAAAAGCATTTCAGTATCACAGGGTATCTGGCTGCTAACTAGCTAGTTTGTGTCTGATTCACAAGAAAAGTAGTGAAATATTAAAACTTTAATGTCATGGGATGCAACCAGAGGTATTTCTTCTTTTTTCACTCTGTCTTTTGTGCCCCCTAATTAAATGGCGCCCTAGGTGGTCGCCTATGTCACCTATAGGGCGGATGACCCTGGGTACCAGCCTTGGGCGTATAAGCATGTAGGCACCTGTAGGGTCTTCAGCTTCCCCCAGGCCTCAAGGAACCGAAGTACCTCTGGGGGCCCCTTCTGGAGCCAGGAAGCCAGACGGGGCCGTGGCGTCGGGAAGGCAGCAGGCAGGCCTCGGCACACAGTCCCCAGATAACCGCATTAATGTCGTTTGTGCTCGACAGCTCGCCAGCATCTGCGCAGAGCAGAGGAGCCCAATGTAGGAAGTCTATTAGTTAGTGTCGCAGATGGCCTGCAGAGAAAAAAGCGATAGTCCTCCGCCTGCGCACGCACACGCACACGCGCGCATACAAACTCATAATTGACACTGACACTGGATGAACCTTCTCGGCAGGACACGAGCAGCTCCCCCTCCCAAAAACGGCTTGGGGGGCCGAACAGAAGCCAGCTTCTGTCTCGCGGCCCCCAGGAACAGTGAATTCCTCTCAAACCCAGGAGGATAAGAAAGCCAGGCTTAGCGCTAACAAGGTTAAACCTCGTGCAGGACTTCCCGTGGGGGGGGGGGAGACCAAGTGACTTTTAAATGATGGAGATTTGTGTTTCTGCGGGGTGTAATTAGTTGCGTCGGCTTTGGGGCAGGACAGAGGGGTGCATTGTGGAGTCCCGGGACCCAGGGGAGTAAATCTGATTATAGGCTGGTGTCAGAAGCCAGGCTCAGCGGCAGCCTGCCGTTCAGACCAAGCAGCTACTTTCACTGACACACAATGGCCCTCCTCTTCAACCCCCCCACCCCAACCCTTGAGCAAAAAAAACCCCACCATCAACTCCTAATACTATAAATCCATACATAGAACCTGGGGATATAGTACAGCACTTTTACCGCATACATACAATTCAGAGGTGATTGGAGTGACCCATCTTTGCGGGATGAAACCCTAAACAAATTGTGGAATGCAAGGGACATCCAAAAGTGACTCTGTGGCTCGCGGGGATGCTGGTGTGACTGTCAGCTCAGTGTGGTCCTGGGTCCTTCTGACCAGCTTACCGCATCCGGTGTCCCGCTGGTCCGAGGGTGACACAAGACCAGACGCCACCCAGGGTCTCCCAGTCCTGACACAGAGATTTCCTGTATCCTGTACTGTATGCAGCTGCCCCCGATTTATCCCTGTCTGACTCCCCATCCCAAGGCTGCATCCCCAGAGGACAGAGCAAGATTGGGAAAAAAGTCTTTGATTGTGGCTCAGTGGGCTATAGGCCTCTTGAAGGTTGCTGGTTTGAACCTCAGTAGAATAGTCACACGTCCATGGGCCCTTCAGTGAGGCCCTTTACCCCCCCCCGCTCCAGGGCCGCTACAGGTGGCTGTTCTTCACTGTGATCCCCAAGCTTGCATGTCTCATGGAGAGCAACATGGGCAGGTGAAAAGATAATTTCCCCATGGGAAGAAAGGATTCTATTCTGTTTCTGGATTCTATTCTATTTTCTGTTTTATAATGTTTCATACATGATTGTATAGACACCACTATTATGATGTCATACTTACCCTCTGTCGAAAAATTGTGCACAATCAAATGCATGACACTACAGCACTGCCTGTAATATTTTACACAATATGATGCATGACATCATATTTCTCTTCTTCTATTCAACACAGAAGAGTTGAAAACAGTTGCATGTCTGCAAATTTCATACTTGTACAGTATTTTTAGAGTAGTTTAATACTTCGGTATGTAGAGTGCCAAATATAAATTCTCATATCAAATGCCATGAACTTCTACTTCATCACTATGAATAGAAAGAAGAGCAAGCCCAGTGAAGGTGTGTTTCACTGTGTAGGGCTTTGAGAAGGGCATGGTGAAGCTGTACACCACTGTGTAGGACTTTGACAAGGGCACAGTGAAGGTGAACATCACTGTGTAGGAATTTGAGAAGGGCGCAATGAAGGTGAACATCACTGCGCAGGGCTCTGAGAAGGGCATAGTGCAGGTGTACATCACTGCGCAGGGCTCTGAGAAGGGCACAATGAACTTATACATCACTGTGTAGGGCTTTGATAAGGGTACAGTAAAGATGAACATCACTGGGAAGGGCTTGGAGAAACAGGGGCTCAATGTATGTCACTGTCACAGACAAATGTCACTACTAAGCAGATTTTTCTGCTTCAACAATCTGAATGTGCCAAAATGTTTTACTTTCTTTTTAAAATCCTTTTGCTTTAGGGTTAGTGGAGGCTCATTACAGTGGTTTTTAGTTTCTGTCACTAACAGGCGTAATTGTAAGCAGTTAAATATGGAAATGGGCCGGCGATGAGCAGGCAGGTCTTTGTCTCCTGCTCTCCGCTTGTTTAACCACAGGCCGCATCGCCCCCCCCCCAGCCTCATGGGGCCCATGGCAACGGTACTGCTGGCTGAGGAATACAGAAGGAGCGTGTGTATCAGTGTGTGGATGGGGGCTGCTGGGAAGGGGCGGGGGGGCACTTCTGAGAAAAGGGTCGCCTGGGTTAAGTTCTGATTGTATAAAATGAAGAAGCGGGAAGAGCAGCCCAGGAAATAAAGACATAATAGGTGAGCCGTTTCCCCGATTGTGTGTGTGAGAGTGAGCACGAGTGGCAGAGGGTGAAAGGAAGCAGGCGCGGTGACGAAACCTGTGCTTTATGGGTAAAGCCTGGTGTGTTTGTGCTCGAAGACCCACAGGAGCAGCTCTGGACATTTACAAGACGGTATTTTGGTATTCGCGCATTTTATTTGAGGTGACATACGAGGCCGACACCATACAGTAGTAAAGCTACATTGCACAAGCTCGGTAAGGAAGAACTACTCCCTGTGCAGTGGTAGAGTAAGGATGAACTACTCCCTGTGTAGTGGTAGAGTAAGGATGAAGTACTCCCTGTGCAGTGGTACAGTAAGGATGAAGTACTCTCTGTGTAGTTGTACAGCAGTAAGACAGTACACTAATGGCCAAAATTGTGGAAACACCTACCATTTTTTGCATTACGTTTTAAAAATTACTACACGAATGTCGCCGGTAATATTTATAAGTAATCAAAGAATGTTACAAATATCATGCACTGGATAAATAAATAAGTAACTGGAGTAAAGTTCTGCAATCTCTCAAAACTGGAAGTGTTTCCAAAACTTTGGCCACTAGTGTACGTGCCATGCAGTGTCTGAGTAAGGATTAACAGTAACAGTGCATGTACTGTGAAGCAAAGTACTATAAATGTGTTGCTTATTATGTTAAAATCATGATTTTGTACTTAATAGGAGAGCAACATGGTGAAGGAGAACAGGTGCCCGCTCTGGGGAGCAGTGTGCACAGGATGAGGCTGTGAAGTACTCACCGTGTGGTGGCAAAATCCTCTGTCCCACAGAACGGCCTTAGTAACGAAGGAGAGATAAGAGGGAGGAGCCTGAAGAACAAAGAGCAAACAGTCATCCACATACGTCCGTATGAACCTACAGGGTAACAAGCATAGACAAAACCACAGAAAAACCAGCTAGTATACACACATCTATGATGTGACAGAATCTCAGACACACACAGAGCCACACAGCAGCCTCATCCTCCGTTTCTAACCCCAGGTGGGAAATCCAGGGTGATGCCCTCTTATTATTGTTTACTTAACAAAGTGATTCTTGAATGGGACCATGTTGTAGCAGTATGGCAGGGCACAAAGGACCCCGTCAGGGCGGCCCCGCTTCTATGCTGATGGATGTAGTATTGAGATGTCTGACTGTCAGGCAACCCCACCAGTACCATGCTGGGATCAATATCTAATCCCTGGGCGGCACACACAAGCTAAGGCCTGGGACACCTCATGCGCATCCATCTCCTTCTCTATCTCCATCTCCATCTCCATCAATCCAAGGAGGTCTATCAAAGGAGTCCCTAACCCATTCCTTCTGGGGTCACTGCACTGACCCAGGAGTTCATCGCTTGCCTGGCCCCCACTACCTGCCTCCCACCAGTCAAACAGCCGGCTGCTGAAAGCGTGTTTTGTCGGGGGGGGGGGGCTCGGGGGTCAAGAGAGAGTCATCCATCTCCCCCAAGCTCCTGGCAGCTAGCAGAGACAATGTGTCACTGATGGTGAATGGGGCTCCCCCCCCACCACCATCTAATTCAAATTACAGGCTACCCCCAGCAGGGGGCGCCAACAGCAGGAAGTGGACAGCAGGGCCGGAAGAGAAGAATGAATGAGGGAGAGATGGCGGCTGAAGGAGATGAGAGTGAGGTCACGGGATGGGTGAGTGAAGAATGCGAGAATAAGATGTTGGGAGGCAGCAAGGATGATAAGAGAAAGATGAAAGGAGGGTGAAAATGTGGAGGAAATTGAATAAATTACTTATAAAGTAAAAAGTGGAGAGGATGAAGATAAGGGGAACTTATTATTGAATCTTGCTGGGCAAAGGATACCCACCTTCTCTGCATGTATATCCTTCGAAGAACCAACACGTCATTATTGTCCTCTGCAGGGGACATTATGTTTTTACTCATATATCTCATATTATATATTCCACTCTTTTAAGTCCTGTTGTTCCTTAACACTAGAGGACAGTTACAGCTTTAAGATGACATCACACGTGTGGTGGTGTAACCTTGCCAACTGCCTCTTCCTGTCAAATGGCACAGCCAATAGGAAGGCTGCAGGTTTGATTTCAGTGGGAGATGTCTGCATCACTTCATAACCCTGCATTCCCAGGGAGATTCCCCCAGAAGTTCTAGGGTAGGAAATAAGCGATGCCCCTTGATGGGCCAGCATGACCATCTAGCGTCTCACTAGATGCCTGGTCAGGGGCTGCCATCTTGAGATCCTAATCCCAATTCCATCCCTGAAGTCCAGTCTCACCACCAAAGCCACCTTACCCACATATTGTGGATTCTAGAATGAATATGTTTGAATTCTTGACAAACTCCTGTTAGCGAATCTGTCACTAACCTCTCCAGATTAACTTGCACTTCCTGGAAAATAATAACTTGGACATGAATGGCTACCATTTGTAGCACGAATCGCGGGCACTCTGGACATAACAACCTTGTTGTTGCTAATTACCTACTGAATGTAAAATCAAGTACATTTAGACACCAAAGACTGGGGGAGGGGGTTTACACAGAGCCTTAAAGCAGCAGGTGAAAGGAACATAGGCCCGGGAGGAGGGTGGGGTGGCAGGACTTGAGCGTAACTAGCGGGTGTTAATCGCTAATGACTGTGAGAGGCAGGGTGTAAAATGTGCGTGAATACAAAGGGACAGAGCACAAAAAAACTTGTGGAGAGAAGAGGAGAAAGGAGCTGGAGGGAGCAGGAAAGGTTGAGGGGAATGGTGGGGAGGGGGTCTGGCCCATGGATGGGTAAAATAGAGACAGGTGCTCAGGGTACCACCATCGCTTTTAATGGGTGCAGCCTCCGCATGCCTGGGCTTTGGGTCTCTGCATGAATTTTCCCCACGTGCAACGTCAAGTACCAAGATGTTTCAACAGAGACTTTCTGTGGAGGTTCCATCTAAGCATGGTTACCATGCAACACATATTCCCTGCTCTGTAATTCCAGAAGCCAGCGTGAAACATCTACCTATAGCAGCCTTTGCCAAGGTTTTGGTACTACAGACTGGTGCCATGTGCGCTAATGGAGACCAAGTGTGACAGCAGCTTGGCAGATCAAGGCCAGATATCAGAATCATACCATTAAAGGACCTACTCAAGGATTTGATCAGAAGCCTTTATTAAACATGCACCACCATATACAGAATCAGTCATGTGACCCTGAAAATGACCCGGAAAATGTCCACTGGGATGGATAAGCTTAGTGGAACAGCTCGCCCCTCACCCCCACCCCCCCGGGACACCCACACATTGCTTCTGGGATAGCCTGCAGCACATATCAAAAATGATATTGACAAAGCGAGCGCGACATCTCCACACAGACAATCGCCCGCTAACTCCATTAATCCTAAAAGGGCTGATTCCTCTTTGAATGTCGTCGGGGTCTTATCTGCCCCAACATGACTCCGAGCCCTGCCGAGGGTTCGGTCGCGACCAGTGATGCTTCCCTCTTTCACTGTTTAATTCAGTCGATCAGATCAAGCAGATTACTGGTGGGATGGGATTTTGACTTCTGGCCCAATGGAGATCCCTAAGCCCCCCCCCCCCCTCCAAACACACACACACTCGCAAAGTCAGTACTGTGGGGGACACTGTTTACCGTCGCACCGTGTGGGCCAGCAGGAAATGGGCACGCAAAGGTTGCGGCGGAAATATGTTCCGTTTTATCAGTAATGAGAAGGAGGAGGCGTGAAGATCGAATTACCCGCTGGGAGCTAATAGCCGCAGAGGTGGATGCTCTCCATGCCTCCTTCCCTCTCCTCTATCTCCCTAAGCCCACTGAAGCCCAGGCCCGGCCAGCCATCTGTCTCCCTGCCTTCTCCTGACCCTTCGAATCTGGACGGCTCATTCTTACCTGATTAGCTCCCATCTCCCAGGGCCGGCTTGCATTAATAGACATTCTCATCAGACACCTTTAATCAACGGCGGCTTCGTGGGTCTCAGCGGTGCAGTGAAGACGGGGGAGGGGCATGTAGGCCCGGGGAACTGAATCCATGCAATTTCTGCTCTTGCCCCCCCAGCCCCCACCCCCAAGTAGGCTCTGCTCAGTGAAAGATGGAAACAAAAAGAGCAGGAGGACACCGACTCACTGGAGGGGAACGTTTAATGAGCTTCTGACGCCCGGCTGTGTGGCCCGGTCCCCGTTTAATGGAGTCCTTCCTCAGCATGCCAGTGTGCAGTGGGGGGAGGAGGGCAGGTCACCCTGGAGGTCGAAGGATGCTGCAGAAGCTCCGTGACCCCGAACACAAACGCTGAGCCACCGACCCGACCCACTCGTGACACTCCCCACCCCCGTTTCAATATGCTCACCGGTGGGGGGCACAATGAAACGAGCAGGCGCTGACTTTTCAGCCACTGGGGTCTTTTCAGCAAACAGGCCAGCAGCCGGACACAAAGCGCCGGCCACCGGCCAACAATGGCCACCGGCACAGCTACGCGCCTCGCGCTAACCTGCTTAACATTCATTAGCGCCTGGGAGCGGCGCAGATGCCAAGACTTTCGACGCCCACCCCATATCGGGCCCCTACACCCCACCCAGTGCGAGGGCCATTCACTCCTTGGGGTCCCTGCCGATCTCTGAGGCCCTTGCCAGGCTGTGGATTTCAGTCAGCCCACCTGGGGACAGACACGCGTGCGGGGACACCACCCAGAGGGGACGGGGGCCTGCCGGATTAACTCTGCGCTGCTGGTAGCAGCAGAACACTTTGTTTTAATCTCTTTTCCATTGAGTTTTGTCTTTCAACACAGTGGTGATTTAATGTTAGCTACAGGCCTCAACCAAGGCAATACAGAAAGTTCTTCTGCCTAAAGAGAGGGGCTGTCCCTCCCACTGGCCAGTGATGCACCTGGCCACCCTCTCCATATCTCCAGAGGATTGCTAAGTTTAACTTTGGCATGTGGACATCAAATGCTGAGGCAAGGCACCACGACGGAAATGTCTGTTTCAGGTATTTGCACAAAATGCCATAGTTACCTCTGCTTGAAAATCCCCCGGAGCTCCCATCAACAGACATTATCAACAGAGCCCAGAGCAGCTAAAAGTTTGCACTTTGTTTTAGCTTGTTTTGGTGCCACATAGCCACCTGCATAGCACACAGTATATTTTCTATGGCTGCTAATGCTATATCAACTAAAGTTCAGTACCTTACTTGCAACAGTCAGGTCCCTAATACTGTAAAAATCTCAAACTAATAGATACAAACTTTGAAGGCAATCACTGAAATGGAGATATCTATATATAAAGTCTGCTATTTCTTTATCTTCCGGTACAGTTTTTTTCCGAGGAATATACACGTTTCTCTTTTTACAATGGCTCCTGAAGACAGAATTGCAAAGAAATGTCTTATAGAGGTAGTGCTGTATAAAAGCAGATCAGCAGGCCTTGTTACCAAGGCAACAACAGGACTGACAACAAACAGTCAGCACATGTACTGTCGAACATGCGGATGAAACCCACACATTTCTGGTTTTGCACACACACACATGCAGACTTACGGTTCTGGCCCGGCCGCGGGGGCGAGCTGGACCCCGGGTTGGGCCCCGTCCCTCTGCTGGCCAATGCTGCTCACAGGTCCTCTGCTTCCTTAATGTTCTCCTCATACTTCCACCCATAGGACTCGACTCCCAGCGGCATCTCCCCGGCAGCCTTCCACTCCTCGCCTCCGTTCCCATCTTTCCTCTTCTGTTCCTTTCTTTCAGCCTCCCCTTTTCTCTGTCTCTCTGTCCCTCGCTCCGTCCCTTCTCTGTTAATCATTAAGTACGTTAAACCAGGCGTAAGCTTGTGGTTGTACTCCAGTTAATGTGAACTCACACACTCCTCCAGTGTGACATCGCTAACACACACAAACAGCACTGCTATGTCTCGAGCCATGGCTGGGTGACAGCCAGGGGCGTAGCCATCAATTCTGGACCCCCTGACAAAATGCCACATTGGGCCCCCCTCCCTAGTTTTACATCATTCTACGTATTCAAGGACCCGTGTAAAGTGCTGAGATCCCTGAATCTGCCAAGGTGTCCAAAGGCCAACCAACCAGGCAGCCACATCTTCAGGGCTGTTAAACAGAACAGCTGTCTGTCGGAATCTCCCATAAAGACTCATAAAGATTTACAACCAGACCACTGCAGTGACAACATGCACTGTTACTCGATTGCTACTCAGAAATGCTGATCCACACAGCTAGTTCATATTGCTTGCCTGCACTCCATGTTCATGCCGTTAGCCAGTATGGTCACTCATGGTGGTAGGCCCCATCTCAGCCAAGCCAAGTCAAAAGTCCAGTCCAGAAGAGGGCTCAGAGAAATGACACCCCCCCCCCCACAGCCCCGAGCAGCAACAATCGAAAACAGTAAACAGCGACAGCTGGGGCCAAAGGCTTTTCACTGCCCTAATTGAGAATGAACATGGATCGAGTTCTGGCTTGCCTAATTCATAAATCTTCAGCCTTTAATTACATTATTGTGGAATATGCAGGCCAGCTCTGAGGAGACAATGATCCCTATCAGCCTGACCAATCAGAGGTCATCATCTGGAGTGCATCCCCCAGACCGCCAGGGTCTCACTCAGACCGCTTCACAGCCAGAGGACGGGGAGGGAGTGAAATATGTGGTTAAATACTGAGAGGTCTCAGAGCAGCATGGCCCTTAGTGACAGGGCCGTAAACACATAAAGGGGGTTGTGCTGTAATCAAATCTTTGTGGGGACCGCTCATTCATTTCTAAGGGAAAAACGTAAATGCTAACTATGGCGATCGTAACCCCCATCCAGCCCTAACCTTAACCATAAGTAACCAAACAAAATGCAAGATTTTTGGTATTTTTACTTTTTTGATTACAGTCATGGATTTTTTTTTAAATTGAGTTTTCCATAAGGTAAAAAAATGGGTATTCATCACGTTATGGGGACATTTGGTCCCCACAAGATAAGGTATATCTGGACCACACACACACAGAATCAGAAGCTTCCTGACTAAAGGTCTGGGCGAATGAACAGTCAAACCCTCCTGTGATTTCCTCTGCACCATCAGGACCAGGGGCTGACACACCATGACTGTGACTTTAGTCGGAGTGAGGTCACAGTCCCTGCTCCATCTGCTACACCAGGGTCAGCTCACAGTAACCGCAATTCGGGCCAAATTCTATGAGGAGCCACACAGGTTGGGGCTCTCCTGCAGCTGATGATCCATCCATGATCAAATCAGCACCAAAAAAGGTAAACAGCCCAGTTATAGTCAAAATAAGCGTGAGGGTCCGTCTCAGGAAAAATGGATCTCTCCAGTGCAAGGGTGTATCTTTCTGAAAAGGCTGCTTTGTACCTCCTAACAGAAGACATATGCTGTCAGTCAGAGCCTTAAACCACTAAGAAAACACATAACTGACTATTTACAACAACAGAGCAATAAGAGAATCTGGTCTCTGAGTGCAGCATGTCAAAGCAAATCTCAGAAGTGGCTTTTGTCTGCTTATAATTTAGACTTTTTTTTCCCTGTGAATGAGCATAAGTTGGGTTTGTCTGGGTCTAAACTCACCCTGCCCACCCTCTGCAGATGCCTGGCCACTTTCGGATGTCCCACTGCTCAGTGCATCATGGGTAATCCCAACGTCACAATAGCCGTTGCTAGGATGCCGCTCAGTAATGCATCACGGGGGAAGCCCTGCTGGCAATAAATCAGGCCAGCATGCTTGGGGACGTGACGTCTGAAACAGAGGGTGTTCTCCACTAAACTGTCTGTCTGTTATTAGTCATTTGGACACAAACGCGGAGGGAATTTATGTCAAACAGACATCAACAAGCCACTTCAGAAAAGGAGACAAAGCCTTTATGTGGAAATGCCACCCTCCTAGTTAATAACCTTCTGTTTCTTGTTTCTGCAAGAAAATTCTATCTAGGAAACCACACCACAAAGCAACAGGTAATTGATTCTTATATTAAAATAAACCCAAGCTTTAAAGTCAAAAAGGTGACTTCTCCACCAGCCACAGGCACCTTGGAGGGGACCAGGGAGCGAGAGGCAGGGGGAGTTTGTCACAGATCGCTGATCTTGGATTCCCTAGGTTGCAGTTTTTTAAAAGATACAATCAAAGCCTTGTTGAGGCGGCCACTGATGGTGTCGAGCCATGGGACAAAGGCCTGGGTCTGGCCTGTGTGGGACCTGCGGGAACCCTGCCCTGAGATCTCACTACAGACCCAGACAGGGGTCCCACACCCTGCCCCCCTGCCGAGAACGATGCTATTTCTCTGTCCGATCAATCTGTCAGTCTCGCTTCTGGACATGTGAAGCAATATGGTCATCACATTTCTCCATTAGTCTGCTCCCTGCTGGGGGGCGGGGGGGGGGGGGCTCCCGCTTGCTTGTCACTCGGTGACCCTCCCCTATTCATGTCTCCATCCTGACCTCACCTCATACTTATTCATGCGACACTTGCCTAGAGACCCTGCACTTCCCCAGTGCTGACGTGCTCCTCACTATTCTGGCCTGAAGAGGACACACTGAGTCCCTATTCCTTACAGTTTTTCTCAGTCACTTTGGTACATTTCTCGAATCATCCTTAACATACGCAATACAGTAAGTGCATTTCTCGGTTCAATTCGTGCAAACAGCACCACATGATGAATTGATTACCTGCAAAAGCCTGTAACTTTCTCAAAATCCTTAGTTCATCCCTCAAAAGTACATATTTATGTCAATGAACTTGTCAGTGACAAGTCCTTGTTTCATTGTTCACGAGCAAGATGGCCAAAATGCTTAGCCATATTGTCAACAGAACAGTGCCCTCTGTAAGTATTTTGCTATGTGAACTCTGGCTAAGGGTTTGATGATAATGACCAAAAATGCACACGGTTGTACTTTTTCTGTATGATATATATCAATTTCAACAGTACAAAGCTACACATACTGTCACCCTCAAACACACACATATATGTAAACATATATTGGATGCATACACATGTGTACTGGCTACAGTATTTGTATGGTATGTAACTGCATGAAGTATTTACTCTGTACTGTAAAATGGAAGAGGAATACTGTAATATGAAGCACTGCAGTAAGTACAGTATTACAGGACAGTGCATATTGTTGGATTACATACCTGCTATCTCTATGAAACCTTTCAATGATGGAGGACACGACTGTTTTCCCAACATTCGGCCGTATCCTTCGAACCAGCCTCTTCTTCTTACCGGCTGTTGATCCTGTTCATTCCCTTGTCGTTCTTCCATTGCCAAATTGTAACATTGTGTTGTGCTCTGTCAATATATGCTTGCCAACTGAAGAGATGCACCTCTGAACTGTTTTAGAGACCTGGATGATCACTGGTCGAACTAACACTTCAAACATCCCCTTCTATTGGTGAAAGTCAAGATTCACCTGAGTGAAATTACATTCAGGACACAATTATATATATATAAAAATAAAACTGTAATAGAGATGTATGGAGAATATGCTTGACAGATTATAAGAACTGGTTCAACCATTTTGCATGCAATGACTTAAACAATGAACCAATGCCAAGATGTTTTATGGGGTAAGATTATTCAACAGATTACCAGTATAATACATTTTAACCAGCATGACATACAGTATACAAATGATAATGTAGGAATCTGCAGATGACTTTACATAATCATTTGCATGTCTGTGCCAAAACATTTACAATTTGACCAAATGAATGTGACTTCGGATTTATGATGTGCAAAAGTGACTCAATATACAACACAAGTAGTTATGAAAATTTAATTTCTGATCTGAGAAATGCACCAAAGCGACTGAGAAAAACTGTGAAAGTGTCACCCCCCCAACCCTGCACAGGAATAAAAGTAAACAGGGAGGTGTATCAGAATTGACTATGACCAGCCGGTGAGTAGCTGTAGTATGGCTAATTACGAAAAACAAATATTGTCAGAATGGCTTTTCATTTGTAGCAATGGAAATAACTTAATAGCTTATCTTCAAAAATAAAGACTATGTTTATTATACTGTGGTATAGAGGCAAAACACCATAACTGCATATTTCATCATAAATATATAATTAATAAGAATGTAATCATTCCCCTCCCAACTTCAAATATTGGTGGACAGTATGATGGACAAAAATTTCAAGCCCTTTTTCTCAGTTACAGTGTCAGTGTAGTTTCTCTATATTCAGACGCTCCTCTACTTACAAACTTACGAACTTTCAGACATATGAACGAAGAGGATCTTTAAGTCCAAATTGTGTTCACTGGGTTCCCATTTCCTGTCTGCAACATCAAATCTCTTTTTCTGCCCTCCAGTTCCGCCTAGTACGACTTCTGCCCGCTACTCCCACCGTGCAGCAGCGTAGTGTGCGTACCCCCGGTATCCTAGTTCTTTGTACTTGTGTATGCCCTTAAAACGATGGTGAATAACGACTTATGAACATTTCAAGTTGCGAACGGCCATTCGGAACGTATCTCGTTCGTTGGTAGAGGAGCGTCTGTAGTTCTGACCTCTACAAAAAAATTTTATTCCAGTGCAAAGCTTATTCATGTGTCTTGTTATCCAGAAGGACGTGCGCCTGTTTCTCACTGCCCTCATTACAGAGGTGCTGAAGGCCACACACTGCAACAAACACAACTGTATATGTCAGGCGTGTGATCTTCTGGGGGGGGGGGGGGGGGGGGGGGGGGGGGGGCGCGGGGGGGGGGGGGGGGGGGGGGGGGGGGGGGGGGGGGGGGGG
>JAODLD010000001.1:10662945-10681387 GCA_026781065.1 Mormyrops boulengeri | reverse complement strand
GGGGACGCGCCCGGGGGGCCCCGCGGCGGCGCGGGGGCCCCCCCGGGGGGGGGGGCCGGGGGGGCCGGGGGGGGGGGCCCACACAGGTGCCCTAAGCCCATATGCATGTCACAGCACAGCATGAGTCCTAACGCAGAATTAAGAGTCATGTAAAGAACCCAAAAAACAGAGCCATTAAGAGTGCTAACCTGGTCCAGCTGTCTGCTGAAGCTCTTGAAGATGTCGTGTTTGTTGACCTGGAATATGGGCTTCCCCTCGTTGAAGACGGCGTGTACGACCACGCCCAGAGAGTACATATCAGAGGCGGAGTCACAGCTGACTGACAGGATGTACTCAGGGGCCAGGTACTCTGGGTTGGGCAGGCAGAGTGGGGGCAGGTTGGGGTCCCACTCCTTACACGCGTATTTGGGCTGGTTCATAGCAGAGATACACAAAGGAGCGCAAAGAGACAATGACTACACGCAACTTTCAGCTCACCAGTAGATCAACATCCTGTTTTACGGTGCAAGTATCCATGACAACAGCTTATGTGTTGAGTCATTTATCCCTTTGGACCTTGACGAGGCGCCTTACCTCCTGCTCAGAGGGGTTTGTGGAGGAGATGCTGAAGTCGAAGCCCATGATCTTCCAGGCGCCGCTCTTGTTAAGGATGATGTTCTCCGGGGTCAGGTTGCCATGCACCATCTTGACCCCGCTGTGCAGGAATGAGAGGCCCTCTGACACCTTGTGAAAATGAAGACTGATTAGAGATCCCAGCTGAAATTAACAAAAAACCTGCAAGTTTCCCTTTTATCCAGTTAGAAAACTTGGTAATTACTAAAGCAACTTAGGTCTGACAAGTCCTTCTGTAGGTACATGCAAACCACTACGGATCAGGTCCAGCGACTTAAGCACACACGGTCCAGTCTCACTGGGGCTAAGAGGGTTTTGCCACACCCCCAATTTTCTTTGAGCCCCACCTAGAAATTTTCAGCCATTCACAAAAGCTTTTTCCTCTAAATCCAACTGAGTAGCAGGCCTGTACCTTTCAACACAAGGCAGGGTCTCACCTGCAGCAGGCCATACTTGGTCTCCACATCATAAAGCTTGTGGTCCTTGATGTCTGTGGGCACAGGGCTGGGCAGGTTCTCCCAGTTGCCGAGGATGTTGGATAGGCTGGCGAAAACGGGCTCAGTGCAGAATGCCAGGCAGTCCCTGGAGAAACGGGGGTGTCGTGGATGACTCACGGCACAGATTCCCATTTCAGACATAATTACAGTTCTTGTTGTGCATAATTACTTTTTCGTCAATTACTTTCAAAACTAGATGCTAAGATATTCCCAATCTTGGTTCTGCAGAACAGCACAGCACTGCAACTTGCCATGGTTTTGCTTCCATTCTCATTCATACTTTCTACAATGATGCGGTAGGGACCAAGAGATCCTCCGGACCAAGAGATCGTGGGTTCGAGTCCCACCTCTGGCACTACCATCATTGGGTCCCTGAGCAAGACCCTTAACCCCCAACTTGCTCCAGGGGGACTGTCCCTGAATTTAGAAAAAATGTAAGTTGCTCTGGATAAGAGTGTCCGCTAAATGCTGTAAATGTAAACACAACTGAATGGAAATTCAAGTAAACTGCTCTCCAACATTCAAGATAAATATTCCATTGTTCAATGCAGTCCTACCTACCTCACAGACTAATGAGCAAATAAGCAACAGGAAGAAATTTAACAGGGTATCTGTGCTACCAATTTTCTTTTGACACTCTCTGCATGTGCTTAACAGAAACGCAGCAGATACAACTGGGCCAGTGGGAGAATCACCTGATTCAGATAGTGAAAATGAAGTCTTTCAGAAGGTGTCAACATGTGATTTACAGTGTGAGTCATTCTGACCCACAATTTGCTCTTTTAGAGGCAAAGAATAAAAAAGATATACTAATGAAAACAGAGATGGTTGTGAACTGTGCAATAGCTGTTATTCACCGTGACTCCTCTAGGGGGTGCTGGACTGTGAGCAGCCGAGGATGTCGCAGACGTGTCAGCTGCTGAACGCCCCTCTTTAGCGAATCGATAATCTGGTCCTTGTCAAACTTCTGGTACTTGTCAATAATTTTCTTGTCAAAAACAAAGACTGCCACCTCCTGGGGAAGCAGACAAGGTGGAAAACCAAAGGTTACCATGAAAGGATCTTCATTTTAGCACCAGAAATGACTGTGAAGCTAAGCTAAAATGACCAATTCTGAGCAGCAGATGGACACAAGCAAGGGAAATAATGCAAATAAGATAAATTTGGACATTATCCACTATATCAAGAATCTCCTCTGGTGAGGTAGGTAACCATAAACCATCAGGTCAACCTACCTGCTTGGTGGACTTCTTGGTCCCATTGTAGATCCTCCAGGAAAGACCGGGGCCACCGCTAGCAATGTGCCGGCCCACTTCAAACTCACGAGTCACTGGGTTGCCCATCACGGCGCTGGTGACGTCTGCGGTCACCTTGGTGACGGTGCTCTTGAGCTTGTTGAGCATGGATTCCATTATTCTTCTGCCCGTTGACCTCAGTCACCTGAGAAGAACTGATAAGGACAGTCACTCAGTGTATGAGCCAATCAGGAGCCACCAGAGAAGTGTCTGTAAGTGGCTCTTCACCTATGACATGCCTGCTAACATGAGTTTACATTATCTGGGCATAAAATACAGCACAAGAAACACTGGAGTGCTGCATCTTGTCACTGTTGCCAAGGACCGAAACCACCATGAGAACTTCATCAACCAGGATTCAAGAAGATACTGACAGTGGCATCTCCATCGACACATTCGGTTCACAGTATCTGCATTCAGTGCCACCTGTCTCTGAAGCCGATCATGCAAAACACTTCAGCCAAGGGGAACGGGCAACTAGACAACAAACCACAAATTGATCTCTGTCCGTTTTCCGGCTCGGAGCAAATCACAGAAGCAGGGAAGAGGCCGCACGTTTAATTGATGCATGCAAATCTTCTTCATGGTATGTACCGTTACCTCGTAAAAGTAGAGCATGAAACGTGCCCCGAGATACAAGTCGTGTTTTCAGCACATCAAAAGAAAAGCTACAGGGAGGAGAAAACGGTATTTCCCCCCCATTAAACAATTCCAAACCGAGACACCCTGACCAGCTGAAAATAGAATCGGTGCATCCACAATTCCACACACGCTGCAAAAACCTGACTGCTTGCATGGCTCGGTGGAACCACACCGAGGGATGCATTTAGATGTGGTCTACCCACATGATCAAAGGCTTTGATTGGAATACAAGTCACTCCCGACAGGCACACATGCAGGACATCAAACGGGATACAAACCCAATCCCCTGTGTTTCTTAAAAAATGTGAAAGAACATAAGCCTACCATGCCATACAAACTAGAATCTTAAGAAAAAAAAATTCAAAGAAAATGACCACCTGCGTGTTCTGCCAATGTGTTATTTGAAAGATTAGTGACTAAACATTTCCCCAAGGCTGCTTAAATCCTTGCTGACATGTTCTCAGATCCTAATGAGCTAATCACTTCAAGGATTCTCAAAATTAACATGGATGTGGCATTGTAATTAATAAACTAACACGATGTAACTAGTTACCTTTTTACTGCTGTGACAGCCATTTTTTTACGTTAAAGATTATATAATAAATCAAGGCGGCAGAAAAAGGTTACTTGAGCTCAAGTAAACATTTCACTGGAGCGCCAGGAAAAAACCCCCATTTCAAACATATATAACTCCAGCACCGATACCAAGCCAATCATCGGGAAACGCAAGACGTATCAAAATCTTCCGGGCTGCGCATACTTTTACAATCAACTCGAAAGTAAACCTGTCGACGTTCATAAAAATAGCATTTTCACATGGCACATCACAAAGTGATTAATGCAGTTGCTTCCATATTTGAGGATACATTTTGTGGGCTGGGGGGGGGCACTGAAATAGTTCAGGTAAGTGGCTACTAGGTGGAGCGTGAACAGGGCCCTGCAGTCGCGGTGTGACAGCCCCACTCAGCGTATCTGCCCTCGCTTTACATGCGTGATACCGTAACGCTGCGTGTCGATCCGGCGCACACCGCGCCTCCCTGAAACATTCATGTTGCCTCTTATTTCCCGTCGAACGGGTGACGAAATCCCAACTGCAAGAACAGAGCCAGCAAGCGAAATCAGCTCGTCATTACGGAAAGTGTACGACCGGCTCACTAGTAAACATAGTTAACGACGCCATTCCCTTAATTATTAGTCTCAAAAAATGTTAAACAAGTGCAAAGTACGGTAATGCTGTGATGAACGAACCATCCTGGGAGACCCCTGAGGTAACTACGCGGCCGACGTGTGCGACGAGAGTTTGTGGCGGACGGACTGGTATCCAGTCCGGCGACTGCCGGGCTGATGTGGACTCGCTATCCCGGTATCTGAACACCTTTCTCCATGACCAGGGCCCCCGAATCGACAACCGCTGTTTTGTTTGCTTCTCCTGCTAGGCTACGCTCAGACGTCATTTTAAAAGGCTTACCGAATTAAATTACTACGGCCAACGCGAATTTGTCTGAATGTAAGCGTTTCTAATGCTTACCTTTCACTTGAATAAGGTGTCAATATCTTGACTAAATTACAGTATGAGGTTAGTGCAAAATACAACTGTCAGTGGCCGAAGCAGTTCCGAGCCTCCATGTCTTCCAGCGAGCAGAATTCAACCTGTTCAGGCGACTAACGTCACATCCGGTCGAGTCACGGGAATTAATTTTTTTCGCCCCAAGTAACCGAAAGGAAATAGTATTGGCCAATCAACGTCCACGGCGTTGAGTCCGGTGAATAAAACAACTCATCGGCTGAGATAAACAGGTTGTCAACGAGAGTGCCAGCTTTAGTCGCAGCCAATAAGGATGTGATATACATATACACACGCAACTGAAATGACACGTTTTCGCAAGTAAAGGGGCATCACGAAACGTGAATTCTGTTAACGTTGAATTTTGGAGGTAGTCCTATTTAGCTGCACGCATGACTTGACTGAATTATGCAAACCCACAACATCTGTTTTCTATTTATGGAATCTATGATATTCTTTAATTTCTATTTTTAGCTCCTACCATATCGGCGTTACTGTCAAATACATCAAATAATCTATTTATTTCATAAGTTACCCGAATTAACAGGAATGACTAAATTAAAGATTAATACTAGTAGAGATATACAACTACCTGGTTTCCAGAGGTGGCGATTTCAGGTCCAGAGAGTACAAATCCAGACCATGATTTTGTTGCAACCAACCAGTTGAGCATAAAGAGCCACAGTCACACAGTACTCAACTGGTTGGTTGAAACAAAATCTTGGTCTGGATTTTTTGGTTTCTTTACTCTCTGGACCTGAAATCTCCACCGCTGATGGTTCTCCTGTGAACCAAAACAAGTTAAACAAGCATCCTTGCATCACTGTCTATGCAAGAGTTGAATAATTCAAAGTCTTAAAATAAATATAATTAAAAACAGATCATCAACATTTTATTTCAGGCCAATTAAGACGATTTGAACCGGAACTAGGAACAGCAATGAAACCAGCTCTATGACTCACCAGCGCGGTGTGCTTAAAATGAGTGTTTATTTTAAATAATTTATTTTCAAATTACATCGTCAAACATTTCCAGCATGTTAAAGTGCATTTAATATTAATTCTAAATCAAATAGTTTAAATATTGCAAATAACTGAATTATTCCAACACTTTCATGCAAATTGGAATATTCTAAAATGATTTAGCAAATCTAGTGCTACTACCTGGCCATGAACACCATTCATTTAAAATAACAATAAAATGTAACCAAATCTTTATGAAACACAGATTAATTGTATACATATGGAAAATCAGACTTCAGTAGGTCACATATTTTTCCATAACGTACCAGATATCTTCCCGTTTAAATCCAATTCTATTTGTTCGTTCAACATGAATTTACTATAAGAGCAATCAAACCACATCAAAATTTTAACAGAACATTAACGATTCATAAAATGCAATGCAGCCCACGCTTGGCAAATATATTCGGCAAGATTTCAAAATACTGGAACAGTGTTTTGTTGGAAAATACAGTATACTGCCATATAATGTCTCGACGGTATAAAAAAAAAATTAGGTACCGCCCAAGCCTAGCTACAGTTTTACGCACGACATCCTGCTTCAAGTGTCCCAATACAATTCAAAGTTAATACTACAGAACAAAATTAAATCATTTAAATGCTTCCCTTAAGAAGCAGCCTGTTCCTTAAGACTAGTTACTACTCACTATCCCTGAGTGAACTACATTTGGTAATACGTTTAACAGGGTTGCCTACTCTCAAGCATCTGGTGTGACACTCACCCAAGAAATCTTATAGCAGATCTATATTATAAACCTAAATCTAGTTGCATCAAAAGTGCTGGGGTAGTTTGCAAACCCTAGACTATTTGCAAGGTAATAACTGTTGCATGCCTGTAAATGCGTGTGCAGACTTGTCTCAAAATGAAAATCTTGCAGCAGGCCATACTTGGTAAAGTTGGCAACCCTGATTTAGTGTGCAGACTAATAGCCTATATGCTTTACAGTGAGGTCAAGAGGCCTCAGACAGTCATTACTGGAACCTCAGACAATTACTAATCACAGTGGCTAAAATCCATCCACTTGTGCAGAAACAGTGTTGGATGACCACCACTGGGTGGTGTCGTTTTATTCGATAGTTGTGGCAAAGTGCTGGAGGAAGACTACTGGGTGATGCTTCTGGAAATCTCTCATCAGCCTCCTCCTTTCTTTGAAGGGCAGTGTAGTGCTTAGGCTGACGTTCCGGATCAGCTGCTTCAGGCTCTCCTGGGTGGCCATATCCCTCTGGGCCTCATACTGCTGCACAGTCACACGCTGACAAAATGCAAATGCTGTAAAAGAACCAGTTATTACTAGCATTTAATTCAGTTTCAGCATCTTTCAGTAGCAGGCTGGAAAAAGTTCAGTATCACTGGACTTTGTGACTTGTCCCTGTGGGCCTGAAAAATATTTCAGGTTAAAAAAGTAATTTAAAAAAATTAGACTTTCCTAAAACATACCATTCTGCAATCCATCCATCCAATCTTCTAAGTGATTATCCTTTAGAGCAGTGTTTCTCAACCCAGTCCTCAACATACAGTCCACATTTTTGCTCCCAGTTACCAACACACCTATTTGGTTCAGGTGTACTGGGAGGGAGTGAAAATGTGGACTGGCTAGGGGTCCCTATGGACTTGGTTGAGAAACAAGACTGGAGCTCCCAGGCACCATAGACAGAAAGCACACTGGACGGGACACCAGTTCATCACAGGGCACATACACATTTACATACAGGCAGATCAGAGACACCAAATAGCCAAAAATATCTTCACAAGAAGGGAGAACAGCCAGCTGATGGACAAGCAAACTCTACAGCCAGAGAGGAGAGGCAAGATTCAAACCCCCAACGCTGAAGCTGTGGATCTGATCTGCTGCCCACTGAGCCTGTACAAGAGGATTTTATTTATAGCGACATAGTCAGCTGTATCCTGATCAACAAAGAGAAACACTTATGTTGCTAAATATAGAATACACTTACTTGGTATAGCATCCAAGTCCCTGCCTTGCTGTAAGCTTTGCAAAGTCTTGCTCACCATCTTAATCAGCGATGCAGGCGTCTAATTTCCACATATCGAATAAACAAAATTACAAATAACAATTTTAGCAGTACAGTCATGTGTCACATAATGACATTTTGGCCAACAACGGACTACATGTAGAACGGTGGTCCCATAACATTATACTGTAATAGAGCTGAAAAGTTCTTATCAACTAGTAATGTCATAGCTGTTGTAACATTGTAGCAACACATCACTCACGTTTTTGTGGTGATGCTGGTATAAACAAACCTGCTGTGCTGTCAGTCGTATAAAAGTTCAGCATAGTACACACAATGATAACTGTTACTGGTTTATGTATGTACTATACTGTACTTGTCACTGCTATGGCATATAGTCTAGGTGTGTAGTAGGCTGTACCATCTAGGTTTATACAAGTACACACTGTTTGCACAATGATAAAATTGCCTAACGATGCATTGCTCAGAATGTATCCCCGTCGTTTCTATAATCTATCCCAGCATTTAACGGCATCTAATAGCAGATATGACTGTCAGCTACATTTATATCTGAACACCCTTACCAGCGTCAGACTATGAATGAAACGGGTGTGCCTGGTTTGTACAAAGAAACGGTACCTTGAAGAGTCTCTCATGGCTGTCCATCAGGAACAGAACCAGCCTCTCACTCTGGGCCCGGGACAGATCTTTACTCTGCACAATGGCCTTCTGGAAGGTCCGACTGACGAAGGACCGGTTGTCGGTCTGAAAGTGTCAGAGGGACAACATGAGACTGTCATGCATCAGTACAGATAAAGAATATATAATCATATAAAGCAGTGACTTGGCACACTGACCCATAACAGCCACTTACATCCACATTCTTAGACCTTCAGAATAATAAAATCAAAACCAGGCTGAAGAGGGCGCCACACACCAGATGGCACAGCCTCACAAAACCTGGAGCCTTCTGACACAAGGCTGTTCCTTAACTACTATGGCTACCCCTCTAAGTCTCCAAATATCAGTCTTCAAGTAAGTGGCAGACGGCTGGAGTTGGTACGGCTGGATCAGAGCCCGGACCTGCTTGTGCAGTCTGCAGGCGTCTGGATGCGATGCGGTGGCCATGAAGGACAGCAGTCTTCGCAGCTCATCCCGATCGTCGGGACCCATCAGCTGTAGGCACAGCTGGGAGGCACTTAGGGCCGACTCTGGCTTGGCCTCTGCTGTGACGCAGGTAACCATATATTACTACCAAAGACGTGCATGCACACACAAAGAATCACACATACACATGCGTGGTAGCCTCACCCAACAGGTGCAGAATGGCCACATAAATGTCCCGATAGTGTCCAAAGATGAGCGCCTTCCTATCCTGACCGTTATAGTGCTTGGCGATAATGTCAAAGAGTACTCGCTTTGTGGTGCTGAGGGTCCCATCCCCCTGAGCTACAGCACCGCCCTGCTGGAGGAGGTGCTCCCCTGCGGCCACAATCAGCTGATCGGGGAAGTGCTCCAGGCAGTCAGCGGCCGCAACCAGCCAGGGGTCAAGCCTGGGGGTAGCAATGAAGGGCGGTGGGGTAAGAAATAGTGCATTTTAAACAAGCAGAAGCTCACATACAGAGACTGCATCAATACAGAGCTACACATGGGACCCAGTAGAATGCAATGTTCTACTGACTGGGGCTGTGAGTTAAGCTCTGGTACTGACTGTGGAAGGTTCAGGCTCTGGATGACCTCCTTGTCAACAAAGCTGTTGGGGATGACCAGGTCTTGACAGTTAGACAGGAGGACTCTTTCTTGTGGCTCTGGTTGCGCCGCTGAAGTCAAAATGTCATCCAGGACAGGAAGCTCCACAATCTGCAGTAGCTGCAAGAGCGTATGCTGCTTCCACACCTCTGCCACAACTAGGGGGAGACAAAGAGCACATATCATGTGCAGCAAGCTGACAGCAGAGATAGTTCAGCCTGTTGTATTTCACAGATAAAAACCACATAGAGACACACCTACAATGCAGGCAGAGTCACCCAGTCTCAAGAGGAAAAAAAAACAAAAAAACCACGACCAAAAAAGCCACACAACAGTGACCCAAAAAAAATCAGAAACTCCACCCTGGGCCTGCAGTATAGCAGACAAATAGAGAAGCTTTGATGTGCAGCAGAATAATTCCCTGGGGCACACATTAAATGCGTGGGGACTTTCAAAGCAGAGGGCACAGACCTCATTACTCAGACCACATCCCAGGTGGGGTTCAGCGAGTGCCTCATTTACAGTCACATCCATCTTCCTAGATCCTCATCATGTGCACCTTTTCATCTGCAGTAGTGTCACGCCAATCACACAGAGCCGCCCGGCGCCGTGCACACCCCCCATTTCCTCCACAGCGAACACTGCCAGCAGACTTTAATTAGCACCCTTCAGAGACGCCCGCGAGGGCAGCCAGCTGTTAATTAGGGTGCTGATAGTCATAATGACAATGTTTTCCCCTACAAGTAACTCTGAGATATGTCATTAAGTGAATGCTTTGTTGATCTGGACTATGAATTTTTCATTGGGTAATTTCGGTCCCACAGTATTTTATTAGAGCTATAAACAGAATATTGATGTGTGCAGATAAAGCCTGGATCTTTTGTTGCTGTATCTGTATCTACGCTAGTTATATGTATTGATACATACTGATGTAGTTCACCAAAATTAACTCAAGAGTCCCTTAACCACAAGTCCACTGACACTCCGGTATAAGCCTTTTAGCAACATCCTTCTGGAAAAAAGAAGCTTGCACCAGTTTCCTCAAACAGCACCCCACTTTATCATGACATATCCAACAGTATCTTCTTGCTACACTTGTATGTCACACTAGTACTGCTGTCAGTATTCATGGTGGCTCAGTAGTTAGTAATGTTGCCTTACATTGCTATGGTTGAATCCCCACCTCTGCTCTGTGTAGCGCTTTTCGGGGCAGTGTGGCTGAGTGGGTTAGGAAGGTTGCTGGTTGAAATCCTAGGGTGGCAGAGTGTTTTCACCATTGGGTCCTTGAGCAAGGCCCTTAACCCTTAATTGCCCAGGGATGGCCTGACTCAGCTTTAAAAAAAATGACTTTGGCTAAAAACACCTGCTAAATAAATAAAAATGTAAATGTACAGTATTGTGTGCAATCAGAGTTAGGTAATTCAGGTCCAAAGAGTAAAAGTCCAGAGCGGGATTTTGTTTCAACCAACCAGTTGAATACTCTGTGAGTGTGACTCTTTATGCTCAACTGGTTGGTTGAAAGAAAATCCCACTCGACCTGAATTACCCAACTCTGTGTGCAATCATGTCTTATACCCCTAGTGTTAATAACGGCTGACCCAGACAACATGCATCCACAAGTGAGCAGTGACTCCCAGTGTCCCTGACCTCTCTTGGGAAGGGCGCTGCTGACAGGGGCCACAGGCCGGTCAGGGGGCATGGAAGGTCTCAGGTTGATGGTCCTCAGCAGCCTCTCCACCCTCCTGTCTGACGCCTCCAAAGCCAGAGGGTTAGAAAAGGTCCTCAGCTGATCCCTTCTGATAGCAGAATACATTTAAAGGTTAATAGGTCATTAAAAGTTAGTGGACACTGCACCTGAAGAACAAGTTAACAGAGCTGAGGTTAAAAAAAAAAAAAAAAAAAAAACACACGCATTATGCATTCATTGTTCATCATGATTCCTTTTAAATTTCACGACTATCATGGAGAATGTGTTAATAAAGGAAATGTATGCTTAGCTTATTTAAAACATTCACTTTATTACAGGCATAAACTTACCCTTAAGCATTCTATTGTATGATCAATCCTACCTCTAGGCAACAGCGAAGGACAGACTGACGCTTCATGAACCGTTTGATGGATTTTTTTGTCCCCACTAGATGGTGGTCTATGCTCAAAAATGGGCACAACGCATGCCCCAAAGCAAACCAAGAGCACCATCTAGTGGGGTCGAAAAATACAGCAAATGGTTCGTGAAGCTTCATTTTGTCCATCACTACTAGGCACCATACATCTACAAAAAGCAATACTGAATTTGTACTTCCAAGCAAAAGCTAATATACCACATGAGGCAAACGGTTAAACAGCCAAGTTGGGGCGATGGTGGCACAGGAGGTAGTGCGACTATTCAGCAACCGGAGGGGTGCAGGTTCGAGCCCGGGCTCCTCCTGACCCCATCGAACTGTCCTTGAGCAAGACACTGAACCCCAAATTGCTCCCGGTGAGCAAGTTGGCACCTTGCATGGCAGCCTCCACCACCGGTGTGTTAATGTGAGGCAAACTTTTAAATCGCTTTGGGGAAAAAAGCGCAATATAAATGCAATCCATTTACCAAGTTACATTCATAGCGCTTGAGCTTAGTCAGTAATAAATATCAACGGCAAGTTTAAACCTGTGAATCTTTCTCTTCCCTTTAGGAACGTCAGGTGTCTCATTCTCCAAGTTTCCGCACTTCGTTGAGCCAGGCAAGGCGTCGCAATCGAGGAATCGATAAAGGCTGCAGCTTGAGTCCTCAAACGTAGTGTCCTTCTCCCTGCAAAAGAGTCTCGACCCCACAGCCTCAAAAACCTTGGCTTCCATGAGAGCTTGGCAGAGTCGGGTGACCTTGAGGCGGGAGATTTCGTTGGAGCAGAATAAGACGTCCTGCATGAGGTGACTGAGCACCGCGTCCACTGCGTCCGAGCCGGTGAAGCAGTCAGCATGCGTGCGCAGGTGCAGCCGCCTATGCCGGACTTCCACCTGCGTCTGCAGTGCATGGATGATGTTCTTCCATAACTGCGTGGCATGAAACGGCCCAGAGAAACCTGTGGTAGTATACGAGCACAGCGATAGAGATCTTGTACCGTGCTCTATGTACCAGGTTTTACACTAATCGCACGCACGCCAATTCACAGCTTCCATAGTCTGCGTGTTTCATGTTTTTTGTTCGATCGGGGTAGGAGAAAATAACGGAAGGGTTGAAGGAGGACACCCGACAGCAGTCCGGACAGAGTAGGCGCCGTTCTGGGGGGGGGGGGGGGGGAAGTACCCCTGTGACAACATGGATGCCCTCCTTAAATACCTGTGCTACTTGGGTCTGAAATAAATGTATTATTACTTTCATTATTATCATTTACATTTATATATGTGGGCTAAAATGTCGTGCACTGGGAACAGGCAAAACACAAATGTAAGCATATTTTCTTGATGGACTCGGGGCCGTTGGGTGGTCGAGTAGCTTCAGTGGTTGAAAAGTTAGCAACAGAAAGAAAATGATCAACTTTGTGAAAGCAAGGTAGCCTAAACAAGAAATCAGAGTGAATTACATATTTGTAAAAACTGTAAAATTAAACTGCAAAGGATTGCATAAATAACATCAGTTTTCAAAATTGTCATCTTTTGCTTCTTAATGCCGGCAATCTACTGTAATACTTGGAAGACATTGGAGGTCAAACGCATCTGACCCCCTTAAGAGAACAACTGGCCCCAGTCTGCCCCCGCAGTTTCATGGTCTAAACCAGGGGTGGACAGTCTTATCCAGGAAGGACCGCTGTGTGTGCAGGATTTCGCTGCAACTCCATACTTAGATTACTAATTAGAGGACTGATTGGCTTTAGAGTCCTCACACCCGGGTTTGAACAGCTGACCTAAAGGTTATCCCAGAAACCTGCATACACACCGGCCCTTTGTGGATAAGATTGGCCACCCCAGTGGCCTGTACTACGATGCAGGGTTACTGGCTTATCGGGGTAACTTGTCGAATTTAAGGTAGTCTGGGCAAAATGTAAGTGAACGAATATGAACTGCATTTAAACTGTGGTACGTTAAATCCGACAAGTTACCCCGATAAGCCAGTAACCCCGCTTCGTAGTACAGGCCACTGGTGTAGAACCTAGTCGCATAACACAGATACCGTGACGTGCGGCGCAAGTAAGTAGTAGAAAACAAACTTATCTGCACTCGCTCCTGTTGTATGACGACAGAAATAAGAAGTCTACCATTAAAAGACAAATCATATATACCCCAGACAGGTTTTTTCCGTACCAATTTGGCCATTTTCACGAATACTCCTCGTCTGGCTGGTCAACCTTCGGAATCTCGGAGTCAAATCGGCCGCCATCACACACACGGAAGTGACGTAATATGGAATATCCAATCACCTCACGGCCCTTCAGGGGTTTTTCTGAGAAATATGAGCAGAGGTGCAATGGAAGAATTTTTGCTACTAGCGAATTGGGTTCATTTAATGTTCATGTTCGTGGAGGCCGATGTGCATTTTTTTTTTACTAGCCAGCGGACTAGTGTTGAGTTTGTTGTACTCGCTGTCCAAATAACTTGCCTCAACTAAGTGGGCCAGCTTAGTTTGCGGTCCTGTATATGGCTTGAAATTTATTGCAAATTTATTAAAATACATATATCACTACCCGTAACGTCACTAAATGAGCTACATGCCAGTCAAAGCATAACTTATAGTTGTCTCAGTTTATGTTGTATTATAAAGTAGATTAATTGTGTACATATTATTAACCATTTCATCCTCGATTCTGTTTTGCTTTGTAAGGGTATAGTTGCAAAAAGTCTGTATGCATCCATATTCAGAGAATGTAACTTACAGTAAGATGTGTTAAAAGTTTATTATGTACAGTCTTGTGTTCAATTGTAACAGAAACAGCCAGCCTACACAAATTGTAAATTCACAATGAGTTTCTTAACAAATGCGTTTAGGTAAAAAAAAAAAAAAAAAAAACTACAAAAATGAATTTGAATATCTATACAATTTACACTAAACCCAAGTACAGCTATCAGAAGAAGTGCATTTAATGTAATTCAGCATACAGTACTGTATAGCATTACTGCTGAAACACTTTTGAGTCAGTGTTTCACCAGCCTGATGTTGCTGCTTGGAATGTGCTTTAAATATCAAACTTTTCTTCACAGATGAAATGCCCGTTTTCTTCATAGTCTTCTCGAGTGACAACCATTTCTTCAAAGTCTGGGTGTTCTGACAAGAGCTTACCTCCTTCCCAAGCATAGCAGATCGGACTGAAGAAACAAAAAAGGCCACATCAAAAGGGTTAGTGGGGAGCCAGTGCCTTTCAGTCCCTGACATCGTCAGACAGGCCACACTCACTTGGGCGGTGACACCACAGACACCTGGAAGTCGGTGGGAGCCAAGGAACGGATATCTTTGTACACTCTATCTCTGAAGCCCGGGAACAACGTGTTGCCCCCAGTGAGCACAATGTTCTTGAAAAAGTGAGGCTGCATCTCTGTTCAGACACAGGAAATGGACACATTAACCAAAAAGTGCTACTGAAACAAAAACTTTCCACTTTTGCATTTTCAAAGCTGGCGTTTACAGCCTGACATTTTTTTTTCTAATGAGCGAGCAGCAGGCTCAATGGGAATATGAACCATCTGCTATGTGCTTTGACTGCTTTGAGCAGCTTCTACACTTTTCCAAGGGTGGTTTCAAATACATTCCGAATCCCCCCCCCTTCTCATACCCTCCGGCATGTTGTGGATGGAGTTGACCACCGCCTCTGGGATGCCCATCTCCTGGATGCCGATGTCAGAGGGATGAAAGAGCATCTCTGGCACAGCAAAGCGCTCGTTGGCCAGCCGGAGTATCTGCTCACCGGGTTTGTACTTGCCTGTGAAGTTCATCTCCTCCCGGGGCTGTGTGGGATAATATGTAGGATATGCATACACTAATTACAACTGCATAACCACCCCTGGTTGTGCTGCACAAAGGATCCCCCAGTGGCTAAAAACAAATAGAGCCAAGCCAAAGAACTCAAACCAACACCACTAAAACTAGAGAATTGTTTTTTAACATCAGATCCTATTAAAACTAGAATGTGATTCAAATAGTATGACCTCTGTGCTATGATGACTATTTTCATCAGTAATTATTACATTAGCTATCTGGGAGGACTGAAAACAAGGCCTGGTCCAGATTTGAAGAGCTGAGAAACCCCCTTTTGTTTGCCCATTGTACACCCCACCCCTCCACAGCTTGTATGTGTCGTAGCTCCTACTGTGCCACAAAAGTTAGAGAATTCGCATCACATCTAATATGGTTACCTAGACTCAAAGTTACCTTGCAGTAGCCCTTCTTAATGGAGCTGAAATCAGGAAGCACATAGTCTCTCATCACTGTGTTCTCCTCCCCTTTTAACCTGTGGGGTTATTATAACACTTCAGTACAGCAAAAAAAAAAAAAAAGTCAAATTTTTGTCCAGTTCATTTCATGCAAAAAAATGTGTAGGACACAAAAGGTCTGGATACTACTCTATTTGTCATGGGTCTTCCTTAAAAGTAGTGGACGCTGCAAAGAGCTTCTGGACTGCTGAGGTTCAGTAAGAATACACAATGCACCCCGACAAAGGGCGGTCACCTAACATTAGGCAGCGAAAGAACAAATGTGAGAGTAAACCTACTGAGCTATTTCCATGTCCTTGTAGAAGTCCTGAGAAACATAGCACACGTCCTCCTTGACCTGATTGATCACATGGGTCTCGTCCATGACATGTAACTGCCTGTAGGAGATGTCATTACAAAGGTGCACTAAATACTGGGAACGGGAGGAGGGCATCACAAATAAATTTATATAACCAAAGACATGACATATTTTGCCTGATAAGACATAAATGTCAAGGACCTGTATGAAATGATCTCTTTTAAGTGATTGGTCAGCAGTTTTCCACCCACATTCATCCTACAATGAAACAAAAGAAGAAATCAAATTACAATCTGAGCGACACTGTGTATCACAAATCTTCAGTACTCAGGTATTTGGTAGGGTCCCATCTTAGACTTTAGAGTCATGTTTGTGGCATTGTGACCTGCAGATTCCATCCTTCATCTTCTTGCTCCTGCAATAGGGAACGATGTGTGTGAAAGAGAAGCCACTGTCCACCACGATGCAGCACAACTCTGAGCTGTTCTCATAGAAGTATCTGTGTGCACTCAACGACCCAGCTGGAACAAAAGAGGGAGCCAAGTCCATGAAAGTAGCTCCAAATCAGGGCACAGTGCCGCAAGAATATCACCTGAAGCCATTCATCATAAATTACCATTAATCCGAAGAGCTGCTTGAAACTGGTATTCCTCAAACAGGATCTCATTCATAGATTCCTGAATTGAGGTGAAGTTAAAATAGGGCTCTGTGATCACTATACTTGTGTCTGCAAAGTCCACCTGCCAAAAACAACAACAAAACTATTATTATTATTATTAAAACTTCATTTTATTAAACCAGCACACAATGTATCTGGTGAACCAACATTATGAGGGGGTTTAAAATCAGCGTAGATGACGCAACTCACTCTCAATATTTCATAAAGAAACACACATATTATACTACTCTAAAACAAACCTTACCTTGAACATTTCCTTTCCAAACAGGTGATCCCATACTTTCCGCTGTACATCCCAATTCACCAGATAGCCCTAAAATCACATAGCATTACAAGAAGCACAATCTACTTTGAGAAAAACACACGGTAACACAAATTCAGCATGAAAACAAACTTTGTGCCATTCATTTTAAACATACATCGTACTAGATGTACCCGGGCAATCGTAAACATCTGCAATCAAACGATCCAAATAAATCGTTGTGCCACCCCACATAAATAAAATAATCTGCAATGTTTAACGTTAGAGCTTCGTTTGGGGTCAGATTTTTTTAAATACCGTCGCAGCTGCCCCTCGACAAACTTTGTCGCCGGGGACTCACCTTCTGGAAGGGTAGTATGTAGAAAAGTCCAGAAGGATCCTTTATTTCATCGAGCTGATTGGCAGTAAATGTCTTCAATCTCGACGTCTTCGACCGGAATTGACAATTTGGGATGACGCTACGGTAAAAAAAGATTTGAACAAAATTAATATGGTGACATGTCCAACTCGTAGCATAACATTAAACTTAAAAAGAAGGTAGATTACAAAGCCTTTAAGGTTGGTCGGCAAAGTAGAATAATACTCCATTGGTTTATTTAATCTCACAGTCAATTCTGGATGAACATAACAAGTTTATTGTGCTTGATCATAACTTATTTCATATTCTGTTCTCACATATTTAATATAAGTATAACTTACTGGACATATTTAAAAGGATAACTAGCTGACGGACGATATTACCTGACTTTCTCGTGGGTGTATCCTATTTTGGCAGTATATGCTCCGTTATCAAGAACGAGGGTTGTCATTATTGCTTTTTACGTAAGTCACGCTTACAAATATTTCTGTGCTAAGAGTTGTTTTTTCACTCGGTTTTCATTGAAGGATTTGCGTTTATTTCTATTATCGGCGTACTTTTTCACGGAGCCAATCACGTTTTGAGTCTGCGTCCATTATTCAAAAGCCGTGTGGAAACAAACACCGTGAGAAGAGAGTTCCGCTTCACGAGCATTCAGACCGTCGTTCTAAGTGGGTGGCCATTATATTTGGAATTTTTGTAAGAATTTAGGAAAAACAGACTTAAAAACAAAATGATGTAACAAACCACCATACTACATCCATGTTGGTTTGCATTGAGGTTTAAGAGCAAATGTCATTCACTTAAATCGATTCTTGCATAAATTCCCAATGCGGAACTTCACAGAACGAGGCAGTCCGCGGTATTTACAATGTATTAAAATCCCATTTTTTAAATATAATGTTTTGTATCGCTCAAATCAAATAGCTGAAAGTTAAATTACATCCCGCTAACTGTCTGAGAAAGTGTAACCTTGGGATTATTTTCGAGTTCATGCTTTATCGTTTTTTTTTGGGGGGGGGGGGGGGTCGGTTAAGATTTAATTAATTAAAAACTTTAATAGAAATTATTTTATTTTAACTTAGTTA
>JAODLD010000001.1:10651619-10662845 GCA_026781065.1 Mormyrops boulengeri | reverse complement strand
TTTTTTTATTTTTTTCTTTTTCTGTTTTCTTCCTCTTTGTCCCCTTCTTCCCGCTCCTGCGCCCCCCCCCGCCCCCCCCCCCCCCCCCCCCCCCGTCCTCCCCCCCCCCCCCCGCCCCCCCCCCCCCCCCCCCCCCCCCCCCCCCCCCCCCCCCCCCGGTTAAGATTTCATTCATTAATAACTTTAATAGAAATTATTTTCTGTTAACTTAGTTAAAATTGTGCTCTTATAGTTATTAATAATAACTTCTCCATATAGGATACAACTTTGTGAGTAGCTTAACAGACTTCGACTCGAGCAAGAAGAGTTTTCCAACAAACTTCTTTTGACTTTTATTCACAATTTTTGCTGTTACACAGACATATTAATACAAACCAAAAGACCACGTAAAACACCATAAAAATCTTTGAGGTAAACATAACCATTTTTTGCAGTATAATCGATCTTTCTATACGTCACATCCGTAAACAAAGAACACGAAGCGAAATGGTACGTGCCATTGTTTATACTGCAAAAGTAAAGAATTATGTCTATACAAAATATTTCCAAATGATTTGAATTTGAATATACAAGACATATACACAAGTTATATATATATATAATTGCTATGTCCATTGCCATACTGGAGCTATCTCGATTAAAAGACGCTACACTTGTGTCCTCACCCTGAAAATTGGACTAGTCGAGTTGTAACAAATGCTCGCTACCAGCTGGTCCGTAGGATATTTAAAAGACCTCTACTGAAAACAGGAGAAAGCAGCCGGACCGTATTTACACTCGCTAGCCATACAAATACAAAGCTGTTTGTGACAAAGTCTCCTTTGGGGGGCTTAATAGAAGGTAATACACATAATTTCTGCGTAGTTTAAATGCGATCGACAATTTAACCGCACACTAAGTTACAGTTTTCACGTTACAGTTTTGTTTATGGTAGTTGGCAGTTGGAGTTTTTCTATGAATATGTCGTTTTTAGGACATTTTTGCTTACATAATGTGTTTTGATTTGGGGATCTCGATTGTTATGCTGTTAATTGTTAACAGACTTCTGATCTTAATACCTCAATATTACACCTTATTTTTGATAAAACAGTTTGGTGTCGAATAAATAATTAATCGTTTATTTAATGGTATAGCGAATAAATGTAACCCTTTATCCAATATGAGGGGAAACTAGCTAAGAGATTTTAAGTCGTTTGACGTGAAGGTTAAACTGCTCGTGGAGTCTGTGGTTTGTTTTTCCAGAGGTTTAATCTGGTATGATGCTAAACCAAGAAGAAATTCTTGTTCTTCGGTGATGGGTTTGGCCGGTCGTTTACATTTTAGCAGTGACACGACGTGTTGCCTTTGCGATTGAATTGTATAGCCTCGGATTTTCGTTGCTGCTCCTCTTGACCTGTCTTGTTTTGGTGCGCGAGCTCCGATCACGTGTGCTGCTCAGTGACGCGTGTGAGCTCCCTGTCTTTTTTTTGTGTGCGTGCAAGTCAAAGCTCTCGTTGTAGTTGTTTTGTTGTTGTTGCTGCTGTGTGTGCACTGCTTTATTGTATTCAGTTATTTTGCATTGTCTGTATTTTTAAAGCGTCCTTGAGTGTGAGAAAGGCGCTATATAAATAAAACATTATTATTAGTGCTGCAGCTGAGACGGTGTGTACAGTAGCCTCATGCTATCCTTCTATGGCTGAGCAATACGAAGGCTCCGCCAATGCGAAGAGAGATGCCAAGCTGTGTGTTTGCTGACTAATCAGTTTGTGTACCAGCGATCCGTCTATTTAGAGAAAAATGTTATGACTGTTTTTTTCCTCTCCTGAAAGACTTTGTTCGCCCCTAGAACACGTTGTTCTTCCAGTCACTGGCTTCTCTTGCTGAGTGAGGGCTTTGTTGAATCTGGTCATCCGATTTATTTTTTAGATATAGATACGATAAAAATTCCACCACCACGTCCTTTGCATTCTTTGTTTTGTTGCAACAGAAAATCGTTTAATTTTTATAATGAAACGCAAATGCATTCCCCGCGTGCCTTTTGTGTTGAATGTCATAGCGTTTTGGCCGATTTAATTAATTTAATTGTGTGGTTCATCTGTAGAACAAGAACACTAGCATGCTAATACCATTTAGTCAGAACCCAGAGTCGAAGCAGTCATTTGGTAATGCGCCAACAAGCAGACACTTCGGTGGTACGTTTATCATACGGGGCAACGTATATCCCAGGGCAGTGGGCACTGCGGTGATGTGTCGTCTTAAAGAAATAGCAAGCTTTTTTTTTGAGGGTGGTCAGAGTTGCTCTGGTTGCCTGGTTAATACCGTCGAACTGGTTTTGGCTAAATTGCCAAATGCCCTTAAGGCAAACATTAGCCATCTCATTAGACGACATATTTCAAGAACTTCTCATTCGTTTTGCTTTAGTTATAAACAACCCTCCTTACAAGGCTATACATTAATTGCTCTAGGTCTGCGGAAACGGGAATCCCATATCGCCTATGATGTAGGGTTGGATGTTGGGCTTAATAATCCGGAGTACTGCCAGTGTAACTGGATATGTTGGCTTTTGAGAGGTCAGCCGTTATTGTGATTATCCCAGAGGTACATTTGATCCAGTTCCATGGATCTGGGACACTGTGTCTCGCTGACCTACTTGTTAACATCTGAGCCAGATGCCTTTAGCAAGATCCAAAATTTATGTATTTAAATATCAAGATAAATATATGCAAGATATTTTAACCCCCTATTTGGCACGTATGGGAATTAGTTGTCTTGTTTACAACATTTTTTCCCTAATCTCCTGCATCGGATATTCAAGTGTGCTCTAACCGACTTTGCTCTTGTGCCAACTGTATAAAGTTCCAGCTGTTGCCATGGTCACGGCTTTATGAGCTGTAAAGCCCATTCTGTTCTACTCCCCTCCTAGCAACAGTAGGGTAGTTTGGTAACCAACACAAACTAATTTCCACTCTTCAGTAGTCAGAGTAATTGTTTTGTTGCTTGGATGGATTTTGATGCTGCCAGAATAAAATCACAATGAATACATCTAAAAAAATGAATTAAAATCCTTTTAGAGCCTTTCTAAATTACTACTTTTTTTTTGGATCAGAGCACACAGATGTACAATTTAAAATATCCATACCAGAAAACTGATCATTTCACATTAATATTGCCAGAGAGCAATCTGGGTGCAGTTACTGCAGTCTTCTGGTCTTTCAGGTCATTGCTTATCATGCCACTCAACGATGAACGTCCCACATCCACATCCACAACAGCAAGTGAAGACCAGAGTGACACGGAATGTTCAGACAGGTGTGACAGTGTGACGTCGTCGAGTGACTTTGAGTGCTCCCGTCAAAGCTTCAACAGTGGGGACTCCAGCAATCACAGCTCACCTTCCTGTAAGTTTATTTTTTATTTATATAATATATATCCTACTGAGAGCCACCATTTGATTATTCTCAATATCTCTCACGCTATACATGTCACTCTAATCCTGTTCCCTAAAAACGGCAGTTACACGGCTTGAACATCACATTGCCAACTTACTCTTCCTATCAAATGAAAATTTCAATAAACATTAAAAAAATTTCAGTAACACTTTAAAGCACTCATGTATTATAAATACTGAATAATGCATTCATTAAGTATATTATAAACACAGCTATAACTATAAAAAGGCATAACACATGGCCATGTTTATTATGCATTATGAATGCGCTCACACTGTCATGTATAATGCCCTATAAATACCTTCAACATGCATTATGATGGCTTATACTGACCGTTATAATGTATTATGAAGATATGTATAATGCTTTATGACGACTGTTTTAAGTAAAGAGTTACCAAACATTTTTTCCCCTGTATATGTGTGTATCTTTTAACCTGCTTAATGCTTTATCTGATTAGGCTTTAAGTATGGAATTCATAGCTTGTACAATAAAAATATTGATCTTTTTTTAAATTGTTAGTTCTTATGTTAATGGTTGAAAGTGCCTGTATCGGCACCAGATAGTGTGCTTCCTTGTATTGGTTTTCAGTTTATTTTTTTGCTTCATTCCTATTTGTTGCCGTGTTTGTCTCCAGCTAGCCCTCCCAAAGTCAAAACCCTCGACGGAGTCATGGCTTCTGCCCGGGACCTCTTCAACTTGAGCCTGGCACATGAGATTATTATGAACAACAGCTTTCATGTCGAACAGCCCAATCTACCTCAGAACAGGTACCTCAAGTTAAATGTCTCTGTAGATGTTTCAGGTCTCCAACTTTAGAATTATTTTTGTAGTTTGGAGGCTGCTGACTGAAATTCTTACCCTGGTTCTTTGAAAATGGAACCCTTCTGGGCAAAGGTGATGGTCTTCGCGTGCGGTGTGATCGTCTTTAAACTTAACTGGCATGGGTTATCTGCATGTCAAGAGGTGTTCAACTTTCCTTCCAGCTTAGAGAAAAAGGTGAAAGATATCGTCCACAAGGCATTCTGGGATTGCCTGGAGTCTGAACTCAATAGTGACCCTCCGGAGTACGAGCACGCTATCAGACTGCTGCAGGAGATAAGAGAGGTGAGTAATCTGTCTTTTGGGTATCCCACGAGAGAAGTTAAGCCCCTGGGACATGGAGTGCATGTAGAGTGTTTTTCAGTGTTCCCATTTTAAAAGGCAGTATACATCAACGGCATCTGATTTGTAAGAGATGCATAGAATAATGGTTAACACATCTCTTGACTTCTTCAGATTGCATGATGTAGATAACTGGTAGAGCCCGTGATCTACTTTTGATCAAATTGTCTTTGTTGTCCTGAGTTGGTTCTTCTCAACCTCTATATCATTAAAGATGCTCTAGAGCAGTGATTTCCAACCCAGTCCTTGGGGACCTCCAGACAGTCCACATTTTTGTTCTCTTCTGGCTTCCAACACACCAGTAGCAGGTATTCTTGGTTGGCTGACAGCTGGAAGGGAGCAAAAATGACTTTCTGGGTGTCACCTGAGGAGAAACGCTGCTCTAGAAAAATCCCACTAAACCCAGACTTTCCCTGATTTCACAGGTCCTGCTGTCCTTTCTAAACCCCGGAGCAAACCGCTTGAGAACCCAGATCTTGGAGGTGCTGGACCTGGATCTCATCCGGCAGCAGGCTGATAACAATGTAGTTGACATTCAGGGGCTGGCCACTTACATCATTTCTGTCATGGCCAAGTTCTGTGCCCCTGTGAGGGATGATGAAGTCAGAAAACTGAAGGAGAACTTGGACAACACTGTAGTAATGTTTAAGTAAGTCGGTTATTAAAAAAATGAGCATATGTCCATCTTCTGTTAAGTCATACATTAACTCTTATATTTAAAGGTCAATAAGGCATAAATGGATTTTGTTTTCATCTTCACGTATAAACAGAATGGGAACTGTTTGTTTTCTCAAGTTTACAGAGGTCCTTGAAGAGGAGAGCTCTCTGCATGAGTAGAGTACTTTGAGTTGGTTCACCTTCTTGGCCTTGTTTCCCAGGGAGATATTCCGAGTGCTGGACCTCATGAAGTTGGACATGGTGAACTTCACCATCCAGATCCTTAGACCAGAGCTGCAGAAGCAGTCTGTAGAGTACGAGAGGGCCAAGTTCCAGAGTGTTGTGGAACGTACTCCAAGTATGTGCTCTTTCATTATATATCAGCACTGAGCTATGGTCATTCTCTCATTCGTAGTAAAGCAACGTGAATGTTGCACTAAATGGTTCCCAGTAGGATCTCACCTTAAAAAATGTTTGAGTCTAAAAAATGGTCTAGTCTTGGCAATATCTTAGGGTATTCTACTTTGCCTATGCATTTTGTTCATGCTGTATAAAGATGAGCTGTTGACTGCTACCATAAGACGCAATTTGGCCCTCCCACCAACAGGTAGCGCCCCCATACATGAGTGTGTTTCTGTGCAGGAGCCTCTGTGCCTAAGAAATGGTTAGCATATAGTTTTACATGGAAGAGGATCAAATGATTGCAGACAAGAAGCTGACAGTGACTTCTGAGTTCTCTGTGTGTGTCACTGTCCCTCTTCTTTATGAGACGCCTAACAGTGTTCCATTGTGCCGTCTAGCCAATGGCCAGTGGACAAGTTGCTAGCTATTGTAATTCATGTAATCTTCCTTTTGCCTCATTGCATTAATGAGACCTTGTTTACTCCACATTTATTGACATTCAGATGTGAGCATGGTAATTCAGGTTTGCTTTGAAATTCAATCAACCAACAAATAATTATTTTTTGTAATACATTTTTGTCCCAAGGGAAAAAGGAAGAACCCAATCAAAGAAGGCAATTGAGTAATATCCTGTGGAAAACTCTCTTTGAAGTGGAAATAAGAAGTGCAGTTGAAAATGGTTGGTTATGGATGATGGCAACTGGGGGTGACAGTCTCTCAGGATGTCTCATCCATCCATCCATCCATTTTCTGAAACTGCTGAATCCCAACTGGGGTCGCGGGGGGGACCGGAGCCTATCCCGGGAACAATGGGCGCAGGCAGGAACCAACCCTGGGTAGTCGCCAACTCACCGCAGGGCACAGGATGTCTCAAATTAACTGATTTGCCAACTCTAGGACAAAGTACCCTAAGTAGGAGAAAAGCCTAGATATGCACTGATACATAAATAGAGGGAGAGTAACCAATTAAACACTCATGATGAAGCACACCTGTGGTGATCTAACCTCTTGCCCAAAAAGATCGCTCGGATCTCATGGACAAATCGCTCAAGTCCAAATGTATGACAGAAACCGATATCTAAAATATGTGTATTTGATGCTTTAATGGTGCTGTAATGGTGACATGTAGTATTTATACACCAGCAGAACAATGGTAATAAACATGAATAATATCTCCAAAGTCTGATTGTACAGGTAGCAAGCTCCTCAGCAAGTATTTTGATGACTGATTTGATCAGTTTGTTGGAACAAACAAGGAATCGCTTGATAAATTTGTCCTGGGGTCAATAGACAAGAATCGCTACACAGAGAGAAATGAGTCATTACTTTAAGTCATGGGACTCCAACTCTGGTCCTGGAGAACTACTATCCTGTAGGTTTTTATGCTACCTGGCTTCTGATGAGCCACACCTGGTCCTAGTATTTAACTGAGAACAGGTGTGGTTTATCTGAAGCCAGGTAGGATAGAAAACCTTCTGGATAGTAATTCTCCTGGACCGGAGTTGGAGACCCCTGCTTTAGGTGCTGGTTTATTGCTCTGTCCAGAAACATCTCAGATGTATGCATATTGTCTAATTTGGGCTGGTCAAGTACAGGCAGAAACTCCATCATTGGCTTTGGAGGTATGAGGTCCTGTAAACAAATGCGCAATTTTGAAGTCGTACAGCAGTAGGCAGTATGTGGTTTGTAATAAGTTGAATCAAAATTCTAAGTAAGTGTTGAAGCTACCTGCTGTCACCACTTCTTCTCTGTTTTTATGACTCAATTTCCAGTAAGTCCACTCTTTTTTAATTGTTTTTAGAATAACCTATGATTATCCTTGGTACCATTAATTACACTAGGGAAATACCTTTAATGATTATGCAGAAATGATTATTATCCTCTACTTTACATTCTACTGATCTGCCCCCCTTTTTTTAAACTAAATATTGTCCTCAGACAGGTGACAGTCACATCCCTTTACCCAAATCAATGTAGAAAGCATATGTAACTACGGTGTTCACCTTGAGCAATGTTTGTTTTATAGCTTTAAATATAACAGCTAAAACCATTTGAGCTGACCTTTGAGAATCTGTCTCATGTGAATTGTCCCATAATCCCGTCTCCAGATGCACTGGACCACACAACCGCCTGGATTAAGGCATCTTTGGAGGCGCTGCTTGCTGTGCCCACTGCCAATCAGTCCTCTGGTTCTGCAAAGAGCACACCGGCCCTCCCCAGTCCCACACAGATATTCGACATGGCCTACATCCAGCTCCTGAACTGGGACCACCAGAAGAATGTGCTCCCTGAGGTAAGTGGCCGCTATATGCAGTGTGCTATAACTGTTAATGCATGAACGCCAAGTATTGAGGGTTATCTCCCAGGTCTAATAGTGAATATTATAAATCTTAAGTAAGTCTTGCTCATAAAATGACTGGAGTGCCACGTGTTTTTGTCCTCAGACACTGATGACAGACGAGGTGCGCTTACATGAGTTGCAGCAGCGTCTACAGCTGCTTCAAACTGTGGCCTCCATCTTGCTAATTGTCTACAGCACCATCGGCGGACCCATCTCTGGGCTTCCCGGATTGGCCGACCGGCTTAAGAAGATGGCCAGTGTCCTTTTGGAGGGCATGCATAGCCCGTGAGTCCTACCTTAATACCTTAATAAAACATGTGATTTTGAAGCTGGTGGTATCTGCACAGATGCTCACATTTTGTAGTAATGCCATTTTCTGTTACCCTATCTGCAGGGATTTTGACCTACCTGAAGCCCTGGAAAATGTCAGTGTCCAGATCTGCTCTGAGCTGAATAAGACCCTGGTGGGGTGTAGTTACCCTGCCATCTCACCTGATGTGCAGGCGACATTGAAGGGGCAGATTTGCAGCATTCTCCAGGAAAACAACCCCATCCATAATCTTGTTGGTGAGGCCTCGAGCGCTGACCAAATTCTTTCTTTCCTGCTACTCTTTCCTAATAGTCTACGGTCTCCTCAGTGGTAGTATCCTGCTTCCACTGCCTAATAAGATGCTTTCATACTGAAGTTCCAGAACCTGGTCCCCGATTAAAGGTTCCTGGGCTGTCAGGACCAGGGACTTTTGTAGTTCCTGGCCACTTTCATGCATCGCTTTTACACCGCATAACAGAACTTGTATGTTTAAATAAGCATGGGACATGCAAAAGCTTGTAGGTTAAGCTTCACATATGACTCGAAACTGCACTGCCATTCCAAATCAATGGAGAATGAACAAATTGTTTTGTTAAGCTATTTATTAGTTATGGGGTTTTTTGGTTTTACAGCATACAAAACAGTGTAATGCATTCCACTAATAAGTGCTGACAGGTTTCGCTACTGGTACTGGAAATATTGGACAAGTATGTTGGTTATAGATAAATTTTTCTGATGCAGAAATATGGAAAGATGAACAAAAAATGTATTTGTTAAATGTAACCGAAGTACAAAAATAATTCCATCTGCTCAGTTTTTGCTCTGCTAATTATCTAATTATATTAACTGTCTGCTGCAAGCCCCTCCCCAGTAGTTCATGTTTGAATGAAAAGTACCTAGTCTGGAGTAGGTACCAAACTCCATAACTGCCTCTGAGGAACTACCATCAGGCCAAGTTCCTGTGGTGTAAAAGTGACAAAAGTTCCTAGTTCTGGTTCCTGGAAAAAAAGTTCTTTTATTTATCTCTTTGAATCTGTCTGCCTGACCTTAACAGTAAAGGTCGGAAGTAGTTGGTTGAATCTGGAGTACATCCTAAAGTCTGCCTGATGTACTGCCCTACTTCTTATGACCAAACTCCCATTTATTACAAACTATCTTCTCTTATAACTCTTCATATTGCCTTGACTCTGTGACCTGATGGTTATCACATCACTTCCTGAGAATCTAATTACAAAACAAACCTGATTTAATAAACATGAAGAGTGCTTTCAGCAACAACACATTCTCATGAAAACAAGGCCTGCATAGAAATTCATTAATATTTTGTATGCCAGTGAATGAATGCTTACTAATCTTGTAGCTGAAAGCAGTGGTACGACCATTCATTGATTCAGAAACATGTCTATTCATTATTTGAACACACAGAATTGAAATGACAATAACAGGGAGTCTGCCTTTATGTCGCTGGTAGTGCTTCTGTCGTCACTACACCTCGAATCACCCTCTCCTTCTATTCTTTCGTCTCCTTTCAGAGGAGAGGGTGCAACAGTACTTCAAGAATTTCCTGACCACACCAAACTCCCACCTCACGCCTCCTCCCATTCCGGGTGGTCTCGCCCTGATTCAGCCAGAAATCGGTGTACTGGGAGCCAATTTCATCTCTCTAGTGAACTTCAACAAGCAAGTGTACAGTCCCTTCTACATGGGGATCTTGAAGGACCTGCTCTTCAGCGGGATGCCCCAGAATTCACCCCAGAAGACTGCTGTTGCCCCAGTGAATTCTCAGTAAAAACCCCTCCTGGGAACGACTACCCCATTTCCCCTGACTCCAAACATCTTGTATGTTTGTCTCTGCAGCCAGCCAGCCATTTTAGTGCAAGGTGTCATGTGTGCTGCATGTTTAGATGTCATCAAAGTTAGGTAATGCCACAAATCTCCACACTGTCCACCTGTACTATTGCGGCATCCCCGAATGTTATGCCAATAACTTGTGGTGCTTTATAAAATGTTATGCAAATAAAAATGTGGTGCTTTATATAAAAAAGGTATCTAACAGACCTACTAGCAGCTCATTAAATTATGGGCTATGTTTGCCTGTAAAAAAATACATCTATAGGTAAACTACTGTTATTGGATCTACTTGATAATTATATTTGAAAAATGGATAAATATTTTAATGTCTAGTTCTTCTGTTATTTAGGAGAATATTGTGTGAAGTATTGAGCATTATAAAGTCAGAAATATAACATTTTACTGAAGCCATTTATATTTCATAAAGGGAGAAGGTTTTATATAATTAGTTTCGGATGCTTTCTACATTGATTTGAGTAAATAGATTTCACTGTCACCTATTGGAGGACAAATTTTAATAAAAAGGGGGCAAACTGTCATTGGGTTGTGACTCTAGTGCCACCATTTCTTACCGAGAGATGGACCATTTTGTATGTTGGGTCCGGTTTTTAAGTCTCAGTGACTCGTAACTGCAGTGTTTACCTTGAGTAATGTTTGTTATAACCATAAATGCAACAGGTAAAATCACTTGAATTGACACTGCTTCATTTTGGAAATGGGCTTACAATGTTTTTTTTTCAGGTTTGAAATTATTCTTGGCATTTGGTTCGCTTTCAGAATACAGATGCAACCATCCATGTTGAAGGAGCAACTGTGTGGGGAATAGGTCAAGTTTTATTTTATTGGATATCAGTTTGAACACCTTAAGTAGTGATGGACAAAATGAAGCTCGAACCATTTGCTGAATTTTTTGACCCCACTAGATGGTGCTTCTGGTTTGTTTCCGGGCGAGTGTTGTGCCTTTTTTTTTTTTTTTTTTTTTTTTTTGAAAGGGAGCACCAAGGGGGGGGGTTAAAAAAAAAAAAATGTTGATTAATGTTATTTTTTTACAAAAAAAAAAATGTGTATATTTT
>JAODLD010000001.1:10638490-10651609 GCA_026781065.1 Mormyrops boulengeri | reverse complement strand
TTTGCCGCAATTTTTGCCCCCCACTTCTGGGTGGTTTGGTTTTTTTCCGGGGCCCTTTTTTGCCCTTTTTTTTTTTTTTTTTTTTTTTTTTTGCACAGAGAGCACCATCTAGTGGGGTTAAATACAGAAAATGGTTCATGAAGGTTAGTTTTGTCCATCACTAACATTGTGTATATTTTCTGTATCTTGGCTGTTTGAAGAAGTCATTTTACCAACTAGTCATAGAGGTAGCCTTTGTCGATGTTGGCGTAACCATTTCAAAATAAATATAAATATCATGTAACGTTTGTTATATTTTTTTCCTTCTGCTGCAATGGGTAAAATACAGTTTTTAAATGTATGCTTTACTACTCTGTATTACAGGCGACTGTGTAATGCATTTTAATGTGGCTGTATTTATATGTTTTGTTATGTGACGCTGTCGTTTTCACGAGAGGAGAAATAATAGCTGAACCCCAACATCCATGATCACTAAATAAATGTTACTCTTTTGTAAAAACTCGTTTACTACAGACAGAATGGTTTGTGTGTTATAAGAATTCATGTAACGCAGTTATATTATGGTAAAATAAATGCATCCCTTTTTAAACCAAGATTTTTGTTGTGTTCGATTCAGTGAATGAACTTAGGTTGCAACAATGCGTGATGGCCAAATGAAGGCATCTAGTAGGGCCAGAAAATACAGGAAGTGGTTCTTGAGGCTTCATTTGGCCATCACTAATATCAAACGATCTTTATTTATATAGCACTGTTTTAACCACAGGGTTTACTAAGTGATTTACTGACATATTAAATGGAAAGAAAACAAGCACACAAGAAACTACAATTCGCACAAAAAAAATAAAATGCCACCAACAACGTGGGATTTTAACCCTTACCTCACCGGGGCTGATACGTGGAAGTAAATCAGTCCTCTACCAAAGTTAAAATGCTGAGAAATGACAATAATGAGTTTCATAACATAACGCCGTCTATAACAAGCCTTTTCCCTCTCAAAAATTATACCCTGTCTGTAATATAAGGTGATCACATTCAGACTGTCCAACGTTTTTAGGCGCGTTTCACTCTGCAGGAACCATTTCCCTGAAACCAGAACTTTTTTCCAGAACCAGGAACTTTTGTCGTGTTCACACTGCTGGAACTCTGCCTAATTGTAGTTCTTCTCAGGCAGTTCCAGAACCCACTTTTGAATATCTACTCCATTCTCCGTACTTTTCTTTCGAACATGAACCACTGGGGAGGGGCTTACAGCAATAGCTTGCTGATTGGTTGGACCACAAGAACTGGCGCTAACATGGAAGTTACGTCGAAGTGCAGAAAAAAAGATGTAGCGAGGCAATAAATGAGCTGATAGAATTACTTTGTACCCCAGTTAATGCATTAATTAATACATTTTTTGCTTGCGTCTCCATATTTCTGCGTGGAAAAAAATCCATCACTAACCAATATACTTTAACCATCAAATTAAACGACTTATTTATCCTGTATTGTTTTACGTGGCGGTTTAGTTTCGTATGAAATTGTACGTGAAGTTTAACTTATGAACTTTTAGCGTCTTCTGAGCTTATTTAGCATAAAGCTCACTGTTCCTATGAGTGTTGTGAAAGCGACACACGGAATTCGCTAGGAGCTACAAAAAGTCCAGGGACCTGTAAACCGGAACCAGGTTCCGGAACTTCGGTGTGAAAACGCTTTATAATGATGGATGCACGGAATTTCTCAGGTAACTAAGTTCTTCTACTGGACGCTTGGATCGTAACAAAATAACCTAGGAGTATAGTAACTACCGTCCAGAAGTAATGATCTTCCAGTTTTTCCAGTAGTACTGGAAAAAGTAGTACTGGAAGAACGATTTCCAGTTTATCAACGGTTCCTTTGGAGTATTTAAGAGTATTTAGGACTTTTCTAACCCAGGGGAAAACTTGCGGTTTAGCTGCATGGGGTGCCTTACAGTCCCGATCCAGTCAGATGTCCAGATTTAGGGCAGTGCGGAGCGTCGCGGTCTCCTAGCAACGCAGCCCGTCGCCGCTAGACTGCAGAAGGAAGAAAGGTCAGATTCACAAATTTAGTGATAAAATGTCATTAATGGTTATGCAGTAATACTCAATAGCTCAGGACGGTGCAGCGGGCGGTAGTTTAAATACACAGAAGTTACTTAGTTTCAGCAAAATAGATAACGTTCTGTTTGACAACACATGCATGTCTAGCCAGTTGTTAACAGTGATCGTTATTTGGTGAAAGTTTGTGTGCTAAATTTGTTAAGAGTATGTTATTATTATGTTAGTTCAGTAGCCGGCTTTGTTTGGTACATAAAGGTAATTTCTAAAAACGTAACTTTCGCGGAGAATGTATGTATCGGGTTAACTTTGCTAAAATAAAACTGTAAAACGATTAGGTGTATTTGACGTAGGGCACAATATTTCTTTTAGTGAAGTTCATTGCAAATTGCTGGGACGTAAAAGGTTCTTAACTTGTTTAGGATACAAGAGACATTATATATGTTGTTAATGTCTTTTACACGGTATCCACAATATGCATTTTGTGCTTTATAAACACAAATGCCACGTCCCCTCTGATGCTGTAGATCTACCTAAGGATCCAGTTTGGAACTCCCACTGGCTCTGTGCCCTGGGTTTCCATCAGTCAGCCAGGTGGGGTATGAGGAGAGACAGCCCAGTGTCCTGTTGCCTCTGTGGACTGGAGGATGGACCACCAGGCCTTCTCTACCTACAACCGCCACCAGTGGTACTACAGCATTTTAGGACAGCTGACTCTACAAGAGGGGGAGACAGGTGAAATGTTACCCAGGTCCGAATGTAGCCTACAGCATGTAAATTGGATTTAAGGAAAGTTTGTGTGGATGTGAGCAGGTGAGATTTGGGTCACAATTACCTTGTTGAATCCCTCAGGAATTCCCAGGTATGAATGACGTATAAACGCCTAATTTGACTTTATAGATCAATGCAGCTGGAAGATGAGAGAAAACACTAATTTAATGCCCAGGTTTCTGTCTTCAGGCATCAGTTCTCCATGAAAAACTGCAGTGATCATCCTATTGATCAGTGTGCGAAATACCCGTCAATATTCGGGGGGGGTCCCCATCTCCCTATTGTTGCGCAATACCGATCTTTAGACCCCCTTAAAATTTTGATTTTGAGGCTTTTGGGGGGTCTCATGGGTTAATTGGGGGGTGTCGGACCCCCCCGTATTTCGCACACTGCTATTGATCATATCCAAAGCAGGGTCAGGTAAACTATGTGTGTAATAGATGACTTCTTCCAGATAGGACTGTGGAGGTGCACCCTGTCTCATCTGTCTCGGAGGACCATAGACTTGCCCCCACCTCTCTATCAGATTTGCAATCCATGTTGGAGAAGTGGACGCGGAACCAGTGCGTCCTCCATTCAGTCTCTCAGGATGACCAGCAAGCCCTGGTAAGACACGTGCACACACACACGCACACGCACACACAGACCTGTACTCTGTACTATCTTTGTGGGGACCGTCCATTCATTTCTATGGGCAAAACCCTAATCCCAACAATGACAACTGTAACACCTACCCAGCCCTAACCTTAACCGCAAGTAACCAAACAAAATACAAGATGTTTGGCATTTTTATTTTTTTGATTGCAGTCTTAGATTTTTATAAAATTGATTTTTACCTTGTGGAGACTGAAAAAATGGTCCCCACAACATCAAAATAACAGGTTTTTATCACATTGTGGGGGCATTTGGACCACACACACACACACACACTACATACATTCAAAACCACATGTGAGTGCAGATGGGTACACTTCTCCCTACCCCTGTTTTTTGTTCAGACAGCTACGATGATGTCTCAGCTAGGACTGATTTGCCATGACCTCAGCGGGGTGAACCGTGACCCCACGCTGTCCCAGGAAGAGAATCAGCAGCTCCAGAGTGAGATCTTCAGCGAGATCCGCCGAGTGTGTGAGCGCCTGTATCTGCACTACATCCACCTGCGAGATGTTCTGCGGAAGCGTGGTGTCTTCGGCGATCTGGCCAATCGCAGCCGTTTGTGTGCACAGATGACCTTGGACTGTGCCAAACTGTGAGTATTGGGCATGAGAATGCAGAAGGGTGTGGATTGCAGGGGTCTGTGGGTGATGGAGATTTGAGTTGGGTGGTTGAGAAGTACAGGGTATAGAATTCACCAGTGTATATGTGGGGTAGGGAGGCCCCCCACATTATTCTGTGGGATAATTCATTTGGGAAGTAAGACATCGTAACACATATTGCTGGAGGTAATTGTAACACATAAGGGGAATGTAAATTCAGGTAATATAATAATTATCCTTGTGAACTTTTTGTGTGCATACAGTGTTGAAGGTAATTGAACATATGTACACTAATTATATTTTAGACTTGCTTTTTCTTTTTAGTTTATAGTTTTCTGTCCGAAATAAAAATTTAAGTTGACCTTGTTGGCATGGTTGTTTGTAATCCAGTTTAAACATTCAGACAATTAGGCGCAATGTGACTGCGGAGATTAAGGCTGCATGGAAATCAAAGCCTAGCAGTGGACAGCGGGGGGCACCAGGCACCCAGTCCAACGGCAGGAAGAGCGGATTTGAAAATCAACAGAAAGCTTCCATTGAGAGAGACCTCCAAGAGGTGAGAGCTGTGCCTCATATTGCAGTGTGTGAAGAAAATCAGTAAAAATCTATACAGTCAGCTTTACATTGTATACATTGTATAACTACAGTGTTTTACACAGAAAACATTACCTTTTCCCTTTTTTCTCCGAAGGATGTTTATTTAATTGACAATTCTTGCCCTCCCAGAAAAAAACAACATAAGGCAGCTATTAAAGAGTAAAAACTGTACGACGGCAGTTTTGTTCTTATTATGGGTTTGGAAGGTCAGTGATGAATCAGGACGTCAATCATGCTTTGGGAGCTGCAGTTAGCAATGCAGTCAGATCAGTCCTGCCTGTAATTACACGATCAGAACAGGAGAGGGCAGTTTTGTACTATAATACGTCTGTTCCATCTGGCAGATAGAGGAGAAGATTGGGGAGCTGAATTTGGAATGCGTGTATGATCTCATACCGTGTCACCTGGAAGAGACCACCTACAGAGAACAGTGTACGGGCCTCACTAACAGGTTCTTACATAAACACACAGGTTACATGTTTGAAATGACAACAACATTGTTTTGTGAGTGCGCAGGTGCTGGAGCATTATATCCTGCAATCTAAAGGCAACAGACGCAAGGTTTTGTGAATGTCAGTGATGTTAGCGTGTAAATGCTAATGACAGTGTGTGCGTGTTTGTCTAGATACTGCGGATAGCTGCGCTGGTGATGCTGCCCAGGTGGGGGTGGTCTGCGCTCCGAGTGGCTCTTCCATCAGACTGAGGGTGAATACAGCACTGCTGTTTCTCCATTAAAGGAAGGACACCCCCACTTTACTGCAGCCATTTAAAATTATTTTCGGGATATTGATGAATTGCATATTTTCAGACTTATTTACTATATTTTCCTGTGTTAAAAGTTTTTTTTTCCTCAAGACATATATTGCAGTTATATGTGGTATAAGTATCTTGTTTATTATTTATTGCCATTTTATTACAACATTATGAGGGCATTATAATTTCTTTTTTTACATGGGTGACAGATTGATCGTAGTGATAGGTATTGAATTTCTTCTTCAGAATTCAGACCTACAGTGAACATGCACTTTAACCACTGCGCCCCCTGTTGAGTGTCCTACCTGCGGCTCCTCTCCAGGGCTGCCAGTCAATGCCGGAGCTAGAGCAAGGGTCCCTGCTGGAGGAGCTGGGCTTGGAGCTGCCGCCGTCTCGGGCACCGTCTCCAGTGGTGCTGCTGGGCCTGGAGCCAAGCTCCTGCCGTGAGAAGGAGCCCATCAGCGCTGCTGAAGACTTGAGGAGGTGTGGCTTGGGCTCCTTCCACTGAATGAGCATGGAAGTCTGCAGGCTGGTACTGTGTCCATGAGATGACAGAGCAGCTTGGAGATGCCTTTGCGGGGTGATGTCATGGGCTCAATTTGCAGTGATGACTGTGAGTGATGTAGTGATTTTGTAGATTGGTGCAAGACATTGGGTCTGTGGGTGAGCCTAAAATGACTGACCCCAAGACAAACCAGGAGACGGACCTACCTGCCCTGATCAGCACTCTGCCTCGCAGTGGCAGCAGCAAGCTTCATCTTCTGCAACAGACCTTACAGGTAGCGACACTGCCCAACACTGCACACCCCTATAGCGGTGCACTGCGTCCACACACCTGCCGTCTCCCTTCTTCCTTGCAGAAGCTCACAGAGGAAGAAGAGGAGTATGGCATCACGAAGAGTGCTATGATGGAGGAACCTCAACACCCACAGCCAGTGGCTGTCAGTGTCTCACTCACTCCCAAATCCATCGCTCGCACAGCGCCCCCCCGTGTCTCTGACAGGGTGTTTACAGAAACAGTCAAACTCCATATGTACCCACCTGTCTACAGCCATCTCACTGGGGAGGTAGGCGTGCCAGTGACATATAAACGCTCTGTCCAAGAAAACTGCGTATGTCCACTTTTGGACGATTTTGAATTTTTACTAAAGATGGAATAAGCTGGGCGGCACAGTGGCGCAGTGGTTAGCGCTGCTGCCTCACAGCAAGAAGGTCTTGGGACGGGCATAGGACCTTTCTGCGTGGAGTTCGCATGTGCGCCCTGCGGTGTGTTGTCGACTGCCCAGGGTTGGTTCCCGCCTGTGCCCCTTGTTCCCGGGATGGGCTCCGGTCCCCCCGCAACTTCAGTTGGGATTAAGCGGTTATGATGATGGATGGATGGATGGAATAAGCCCATTGTAATAATATTAAAAAGCCTTTATTTGCCGTTTGCCCAAGTAGAGGTACATTTGAATTCTTCTCTTTGCCTAACCCATCATGCTCTGCATAACTTGGGGCGATCACAGCACAGGGTCAGTCAGCGTGCAGTGCCCCTGGAGCTGGGGGTTAAGGGCCTTGCTCAAAGGCCCACGGACATCTGATTGCTCTGCCAAGGCCGGGGCTCAAAATGGCAATCTTCCAATCAAGGGCACAGAAACTCACTGCCCCATCTGCATCTAAATGACATCCAATAGCATTTGACATCTAATTGACCAATGAAAAGATGGTTTATGAAGTCATGTATGACTAGCCTTTCTGTTTGTACTGCTTAACTTGTGTTCATGATGGCTATTTGAATGAATCACTTTATATTTTTAATTTTAACAACATTGATAATAACATCATTGTTAATTGTGAATATGAAGTTAGATTGGTTCTGACTTGTTCTGATTGGACAACAATCCACATATCAATCCAAGTGACATTAAACTTCATTGACGGCTGTGCAAAGATAGATTTCCATTTGTGGTGCTAAAGGTTTCTCGTTGTATTGTTTTTGGTTTGTTTAGTAAAGTTGTTTCTGAGAGAAAATGTATTATTTCATGCTCCTGAAACAATAAGCCAGTCTTACTGTAGGTGCGCCATCCACTCAGCGAACAATGAGGTCTCCCATCAGTAACGCTGCCCTGCTTCCTTCCAGTTACATTTACCCTACTTAATTTCTTTTCATTAATACAGAAATCTTTCATCATTCATTAAATCATTCCACTTCATTAACAGAGATCTTTTCTTAGTGTCAAACGTAATCCCCTCATCCAGGAGAGAGATCTTTAATTAGTGGGACGTTCGCTTCTCACCATCAACAGATTGAGCCCTCTTCAGTGAAGTGGCTGGACCGAAACCTGAACCCCTGGAGAGAAATAAATGAGGTCTACAGGGAGCTCTCCAAAAGTGTTTCCAACCACTACCTGAACTTTGACGAGGTGTGAAACGTTCCATCGTAAAGAATAACCATACTTTTCCTCAAAACATAGAGTGTAGCATATCTCACAGTTCTACATTATGGGGTATTATGCCGCATAGATTGATTCTGTTGTTTACTGTGAATGTTGGAGGTATGTACTGTAGATGTAGCCTACTTTGTGCGGATAATGGCCGTAAAAGCAGGTGAACATGCAGAGATGAACAAAGGAAGGTTGTTTATTGCACTATAAGAATAGTTTATGACAGTGATGTTGTCTTTTGCAGTCAGACCCGGTGATTGAGCCAGCTGTGGAGGATGAGGGTGATATGTGGGTGCCCCCCTGCAAGAAGAGTCAGAGGTCGTTCAACCCAGAGCTGAAAAGGTCTGGCACCAACCATCCCTCCTACAGGTGACCTTCTGAAACCAGCTGGGAAACAGCTAAGATAGCGCAGATGTCAAGGGCAGCAGATGGTGTGGAGGTTAAACTGAGAAGTCACAACCTGAAGGTTACCGTTCTTCACGGGACCTTGCGCCCTTGACAAATTTAATTCCAATAAAATTACCTACTGTGAAAGTATGGTAAATTTATCATGGTAAATAATAATAATAATAACAATAACAATAGTGATACTAATAATTTAAGAGAGGTGACCAATATGCAATTAATACATTTTTAGACATTTCTGATATTTTTCTTAGAAAGACAGAGGTTCTCGTGCACCATAAGAAGCGGGTGACATCGGGGACAAATGCCAGTCGACTGCACCGGTCAAAGTCCAGCCTGTGTGTTGATGACTATATGAAGTATATTTCAAACCAGGTAGTGCTTTTTAATAATTCTACTGTGTGATCCCCTTTTTGTTTGCATGGCCAAAAACTTTCAGTCATTACTGGTTTCTTATGGTTCCTTCAGAAACTGGATTACCTGGGAGAGATATTTCACCTGCATGACAGTGATGACAGTGACGAGGAAGAGAACAGGAAGAGGAAGCCCTTTGCTCAGCTTGAGGAGAAAAAGAAGTCAGTAAATGGTTCGTTCTTGGTCTTCTCGCTTGATATCATTTGTGGTGCATGTCCTGTCTACTTCCAACATCACAGGAGGCGAAGTCAGAAGATTGACTCTCTGAAGAGGTTAAAGGAGGAGTTTGCGGTGGGGGTTTGGAATGTGAACTCCATGCTGCTGGGATGTCCGTGGAACGAGCCACTGTTGAATGGTAATTCCCTCCTACCCCCTCCTGAGGGCGACCTTCCAGATCCCTACTGTTGTGACCAGAGGCACAGTACGTGGAAAGCATCAAGCCAGCTTGTGTTTTTTTTTTTGCAGAGGTGGACAGTCAAGATGAGGACACATCTTCTAGCTCTACACAGGTGGGCAGCAGTACTGTGGCCTTTCAGTACACCGATATTACAGCTTTTGCTAAGGTAGTCATTGATGCCTGTGTTTCTGTGATATATAATTCACTTGATGAACATTTACAAAGGTTCTAATACTTCTGTCTCACCCATATTGCACATATAATTGTTACATGAATTACGTGTTATGTGTGAAGGAATGGGTGCCATATTATACAATGTTTTATTTGTGTACTGTATATGGTTGGTTTTCTGCAATTTGTGTGTGTGTGGTCATAAGCTGTGTACACACCAAGCCAAAGGAGAAAACTAGCACCACCCAAGGTCAACAAACGAGCGACTCCTGGTGCCTCCTGCCGGCTGTGAACACACCGGCAGAACTAGAGATGACGGTTGACATCAGAGAGCTCAGTTTTACCAACTAGTTTCTACTGTAATTCAACATGCTGAAGCAGCATAAAAAGCGGCAATAGGGACCAAGGATGTACACAACTCGGTGACAGGCAGTCACCGACTCTCACTGGCAGGCCAATGGCTCCAACGCCCGCGAATCAGCTTGGTGTGTTCCGGGCTACACAGTGTATCCTTGTGAGGTCTTCTGTTGATCTGTGCAATGTTGTGTGACATCCCACCACCTCAAGTTAAACCCCAGTAAGACTGAACTGCTGTACATGAAAGGCAACTCATCACAGATACTTGACCTTAGAAAACTCTCTTATTGTCCCCTCAAAAACAGTAAGAAATCTCAGTGTCACTCTGGATGACGAATTGTCATTCTCATCATGCATTAGCAACCTGTCTAGGTCCTGCAGATATCTTCTCTACAACATTAGAAGAATTCGTCCCTTTCTCACGACAGACTACTCAGTTACTCATCCAATCCTTGATCATCTCCAAGTTGGACTACTGCTACTATGGCTGGACTTTCACTGAAGGCGACAAGGTCACTTCAGCTGATTCAGAATGCAGCTGCGAGACTCATCTTTAATGTTTCTAGTCTCGCTCACCACACCTCTTCTACGGAACCTGCACTGGCTCCCTGTGGCTGCCTGCATCAGGTTCAAATCCCTAACACTTGCCTTTAAGGCCAAGACTGGAACAGCTCCTCCTTACTTGGCAACACTGATAAAGAATCGTGTCACTCCTTGTCCTCTCAGAGCTTCAAGCACTGCTCATCTGGAACCACCAACACTTAAAAGAGGACGACATGCATCAAGAGTTTTTGCAATGTTGGTTCTTCAGTGGTGGAACGAACCTCCTCTTGCCATAAGAACGGCCGAGTCCCTTCCTGTCTTCAAACGTCGCCTGAAGACACACCTCTTCAAGGATACCTAGGAGACTAATACTCCTCTTACTGTCCACCTTCTCCATTTAAAAATAAATAAATAAAATCCCACTAAAAATGTTTGTCAGTTTCTCCCTAACAAGTTTTTCATACAACGTACTTAGTGGTAATGACAGTTGTTGAATTTGGTCTAGTTTATAGATCGAAGAACAGTCATGGACTACAGAGCACTGTTGTAAGTCGCTCTGGAAAAGAGCGTCTGCTAAATGCCGTAAATGTAAATGTACAATATGTGTTATATGTATCTTATGTGCTCAGTGTTTGGAGCTGAAATTACATGATGCTGTATTTGTCATTTCCACAAGTACATTGTAATGCTTGTACATTGTAATCCCACATATCCCATCTTGTTGTCCTTTAAGACAGCTGCATGTGTGTATCTGAGAGCAAAGCCTGGGGTGCAAGCACTGGGTCAGCTGTTTATCCAACCCCCCTAGAGCATTTTGGGGGGAGGGGGGTGAGCAAGCACGCTACCATTTGATCTAATTCCCCAGTCATGTTTGTGACACTGACAACTTCTCCCCAGAGGGCCCAGGAGAGACGGAGCCAGCCTGGAAAGGAGCCCTTTGTTGCAGTGAGTGAGGATGGCCAGTTGCAAGTCTGTCTGGAAAGGATCTGGAAGGCTCTGTCCTTCCCATCCAGCCAGAGACTGGAAATGGCCATCAAGTACAGTTCGCCCTCGTACCAGTCTCATCTGAAGGAGGTGCTCATCCTATGCTATCAGAAACTCTCTTACAAACACATACGTTCACACAAACATGCAGCACCAGATGAACAAAGATACTTCAGCTGTAGGTACATCACTGCCAACAATGACGTGTTTCTGGCAAGCCTCTGGCTGGTGACAGGCGTCCTGAACGTCTGCTCGTGCACCCCTGCTGCTGCTGACACCTCCCCCGCTCCTTTCCCATGATTCAGTGCAAACGCGATGGTGCCAAACATGGAGGGCACAGGGAAATTGCTTTCAACACGCTGATGTCTACATGCCAAACCGTGTTCCTGTACTATGCTCCAGGTCGTAGTCATTTTAGGAGGGATCTTTGTTCTCCAGCATGCCTGCTTCCCAGCTCTGCGGATTTAAAGTCTCAGGCTGTCTGCTGTGTTTTACCTGGTGGTACCATGCTTTTGTGTTGGAATTTTTAGTTGTTATCCTCTGTATGGATTCCAGTATTGCTCTTGGCGCTGTCTTCTCTCCAGTTATGGGACTTTAGCGTTAATATCCCCATATGTTCTGCCTACTCGATTCTGCTTGTTCTCAGGATTCTCTGTTTTTCTGATATTCTGTTGTCACTCTATAGTCTTTCACACTCTTGTAATTAGACTTGAAGTATATTGTTGTTCCAGTTTTCATAATTATAAAATGAGCACCTTATTTATTTGTTTCCCGCCATTTACACTGTGGTCTTAATTCCCTACAAGCATTTTACAATTACACACTGCGTTCTTTTTTTCGTGGCACCAGTGACTCACACAGAACTGAATGTTAGACACTGGATACATGGTGGGTGGGGGGAAACACTTTTAAAGTAATTATCACAAATATCACAACACTACATCATTGTTAAATGTCAGTAGTCAGAAAGCAATCATGATTGTGCTGGCCAATAAAAAAAACACCGTTTTGGAGTATATTTTTATAATTCCAACACAAATCGAAAAGCAGAAAAGCACCAAGGTAACTTTTTAATTGTTCGGAAAAGTGTAAACTATCATGAGGTATATTTAACACGTAGAACAGTGTCTGACAATAAATAGAATTAACTTAATATAATTTTGTGGTGGAATTCTGTGTGTGTGTAATAGGACTCCCATTCCCCCCAGCTGAGACACATACTGTGTTGATCTTGGGTCACCCCCCCATTCCAAGCGACTTCCAGCATCAGACCGATGTGGTTTGTGTCCCTCAGGCGATTGCAGCGTGGGAGCGCGCTGCCAAGCTCATCCAGCAGAGGGAGGCACTGCTGGCCCAGCTGGAGGTGTTTGAGAGGGGGGCGTCTGACCCCAGCAGGTTCTTCCAGCCTGGTATGTGCTCCATCCACTGCATCTGCTTTCTTTCTCAGATATGGTTGCTGAGAATGGATGAAATGTTGTGCGTGCATAGACATGCAATGGTTGATTCTTTAGTACATTTCCAGAGCAGTTGGTGATATTTGCATAGGTTGTGGTGATGTATCAGGGCCATATAATTCTGAGTAGTTTTTTGTTGTCAAGTAAATGAAATTTCTGAAGATCTAAGGAACCAAGTTGTTGGTGCCTGTCAAGGTTATAAAGCCATTTATAAGGCTCTGAGACTCCAATAAGATAAAGTGAATCCATATTGCTCAAATTTGCTATAGGCATGCCTACTCCCACACTTCCAGACTGAGGAATAGTTTCTGTTAATAAGTTATGGGGGGGTGGGGGGTTGTAACATGCCCAATAATCATGTCTCCCCCTAAATGGGTGGAAACCTCACCCCCCATGTTCAAACCAAAGTTACACCCTTGGTTTCTACCTCAAAGCCATCAACGGTCTTAACCAGACAAGAAACAACAAACTTAAATAATGCCGCCTCACCACACCCTCAGGAGTATTCCATATGCACCCAGCTGTCAAGCTGCCCCC
>JAODLD010000001.1:10627485-10638481 GCA_026781065.1 Mormyrops boulengeri | reverse complement strand
AAATTACTGACTGTTTACCCTGTTTATCATTTTTACCCATATGACTAATGCGAATTTTTAAGATCTACATTGTTACGATTAATGCTGCTAAAAAGAATATATAATTGCACTGCTGAACTTTTGTTCACTATTTAGCCACGTTCAGTATATCTATATCGTATATATTATTACTATTGTTTTATTTTTATTATATGTAGCTTTGGTGGTGGAGGCACATAGAGTTTTGTTTCATATGTACGCGTACAATGACAATAAAGATATTTTATCTATCTGCATAAAATTTGGGGCGGTAACCAGTCGTCGCAGGAGTGGCCATCTTAGCAAAATCTGGGGCTTTAGAACAACATACAGCAGAGCTATTCAAATCACGGTCCTCAAGGTCCAAGCACTGCTGATTTCTCAGCCTTCCTTTACCTTTGAGCCAGTTGAGGAGCCTTTTTGGGCAATCAGAATCCATATTTATTAAACTAACTGCCTGGGAGAACTGAAAACAAGGCCTGGATTTCGAATCAAGGACCGGATTTGAAGAGCCCTGATATGCAGGGACACAGCAGGCTTCTCTTTGAGGACAGTGATTAGTTGAAAGACGTATGCATGCATGCATGGAATGTTAGACAATTCCTTTGATCAGATATAGCAGGGAAGGGTGGGACAAAATTCCTTAGCAGAGTTTTGAGAGCCTGCGCTGAAAAATGCGGAAGATCACACACAGAACAAATGCATCTTGCTGTATTTCATGTACACATACTGTCGTATTTGTATAGCAAGTTACAAACCACTATTTGTCTAATTCACTTTCTATATAAGAGCTGAATTGTTCAGAGATGATAACCCTGCACGGATTTATTCTAAAGTTCCCAATTCATCTCCCAAACGGCCAGTGTTGACAGAGTAACTTCACAGTGGGCGGTGAAACATGAATCTCTCCCAGGTTATCGAGGCACATCGATTGCAAGGATGGATGAGTCCAGGCGCAGGCAGAAAATCAACAGGCAGATATCGGCCCTGGAAAGGATTCTGTCCAAGGATATCGGACTCATCTGGGACCGTTTCTGCGATACCGTCACGTACAATGTAAGCATGAGTTCCTCCGTCATTCTTACCCCAGTGGAGAAATGGGGACTGGCATAAACAGCCTCAAGAGGCAAACCCTGATCTGTGGCTGTGCCTTACAATGCAAGTTCAGGGGCCCTTTATATCTGTCACCTCCTATCTGTGTGATGAAATATTATATTGAGTACATGTCACTGTCATTCTTCCTGTTGGCCACTATAGGGCAGTATGGTAGGCTCTTCTTCACCACTCATACTACTAGTGTTGGGAAAGAGAGAGCAGGTAGGATAGTTGCCAATCCATTTCATGAGGGGTGTTTCAGTCATACCCTTGAACAGGTACTGAACCTGAAATACTCCAGCTGTATAAATAAAGGTGTAACATTGTAAGTCACTGTCAATAGAAGGATTTGATAAACAACACAATTGTTTTACTTGTCTGGGGGGTCTTTCAGGGGAGGCCTTATGCGCAGAAGATGCGCTGGGATCGCATTGAGATGCTGTACTGGCTGCAGCAGGAACGACGTGTGAAAGTCCTGGATAAGCTGCTGGGGACAGAGAAGTGCACCAACCCCAGGCTGAGCCCCCTTGAACAAGTTCATCCCACCACCCACGAACTCACCCCCTGGCCCAGCAATGAGCAAATGTGCCCACCCAGAAGCAGTGATCCCACCCCCATGCTCATATCTGGCACGGTTTTTGGGACTGCTTACCTCTGATGTGAAGAAAAAAAATATATAATATTAAAATTAACGCCATTACATCGGTAAAGTAGTTCACAGCAAACCAAATAAAAATAATGCACCATACTTCGTTAAGAATAAAGAAACGTTAGATTCTTAAATTTCATTTTTAATAATCACTGGATGGATGGGTGTAGATGGACTTTAAAAATGTATTACATAACCGTTTAAATGTAATTTAAAATTTGATTACTCTCTAACTTTCATCGAACACACCCTTCCGTTCCTTGGCAACAAATCTGCCTGGATACGTGGCCGTTCGAAATAACGCGGCTTCGTCACGTGATCGCTGGGCGGCTTGCTATTGGCCGCTCGCGAACAGGGAAGTTGTTTTGTTGAAATTCAGGGTCGCGCACTTCGAAATGATATCATCCTGAATTTCCGAAACTGTCACGTTTGGTGTAAACACTGGACAGGTAATCGGACTGAAGGAAAGCAGCTAACGGAATTTAGTAAGTTATCGCTCTTCGTAATATGACCATCTAAGTAAAAATAAGGGACGAATAAAAATATGTTTAGTAACTATTAAGACGAAGTAATGTTGTGGTCGACCTGTTGTATTTACATGTTTATGTACGTTTTTAAGCTACCAAACCAATGACTCGTTAGTTAGGTCAGTTATGCGGGGATCATTGAATATCTAACGTCTTTAACTTGCCTATCTAAGGCGACTACTGGAATATTCACACTTGTATATGTGGTGGAACCTAAAATGTAAGCAATAATAATTAATACAATTAGCGTTTTAATGGCGGGCAACAGTAAGAGAAGTTTAAAGGTTATTAACAGTAAATTGACATTTTTTTAAAATCACTAAGTTGCCATCTACGTTGCTGCTGTGCATTAAGTATTAATACTTTGGTACTGTTTTGTAAACGCGCCATATTATTTAATACCGATAACATACTGTTGGGTATTTAGACATGTTAAGCGTAATGTAATTTAAGCGTAATATAATATTGACGTATTCGGGTAAAAAAACAAACCGTGAATTTCAGAAGTTTTTTTCTTTGGAACTTTAGAAAGTTTCTTACCGGTTCCTTTCAGCGTATTTCCTCAAGGCCGTGTTGATGCCTGAAGCTGATAACATGCAATTTGACATTAAAGGTTTCCTTTGAATACACTGTATGAGTCATTCTGAGACACATTGGTCCCGTGACCTGTCCTTCATTACCGCCTGAACGCTGCATGTGCCGATTCCGAGGAGCCGGAGCTCAGGATGGAGGAACGGGCTCGGAGCTGCCTGCTGCGCTCTCGCACTGTCCTGGAGCAGGACATCAAGGCCTCCTACCTCATGGACCACATGGTCAGCGACACGGTGTTGACCACTGATGAAGAGAATAGCGTCAGCATCAGGGTGAGTTGTGTGACTCTTGCAGTGATGTCGGACTCTTCTGGGGTTTTTTGAAATGATGAGAAAGGGTAAGACCTTGAAACAAAAATAATTTAATTGTAAGCAGTGTGATTTGTTTTGACAGAGTAAAGGTCTTTTCATTGTTTATGAAAATGGTGTAAGCCAAGGCAGGTGGGATGCCTCGTTTATAACAATGTGGTGCCAGAGTCGGTGCTGGGTTTTTTCCCCAATCTGGAACTCGTTCCATGTGTTTCCACCTCAACTGACCCTGGGCCAGAAAAACGGCACCCAGAAAAGCTGGGGTGAATCTCAATATGCATACCTGACCGTACTTGTGTTCTTGTGTACCCGTTTTATGTCATCTTCCATTGTTGAAGACCAGTTCCAATACTAAGAACACAATTACAGAGGACGGAATCCCCGGATGTTGATCATCCCAAATATCAAGCATACATTGGTTGCATCTTCACCGAACGAGACCAGTCCTATGATTCATTGCACTCCAAGTTCATTCTTGGTAGACAAGTTAGAATGCTTGGTTTTGGCAAAACTACAAGTATGGTCTTTGCATTCTTGCTATTGAGATTCACTTGCGGTCTCATAATTTTGAAGCTCAACGGCGAAAGTGGGATGGGCTATCGCGTCCAAAACTTCCATATACCTGGGAAATTTAGTCCATAACATAGTTTTGTCTAATATCGCCAGTGATGGTAGTGAAACAACTTGCCAGCTTGTTAGTGGAATAACATTACATAATTTTCTTTATTCTGTGGAAAACGAAAGAATGATTGGCTAGCAAGATTTATTAATAAATTATAAACGTATAAATAAAACATTGTGGCACCTGAGTGAGATCATGAGGCAGACAACAATCCTTTAAGAAATCCTTTAAAGGACAGCGGTAAAACAGCGAGCAAGAATAAACTCACTTGCACACACAGACTGGGGTGAGATACAGCCTTTAAGGAAACAAAAGTAGATACCGGCCATAGAGACAGAGCGCAACGAGTCGTACTCTGAAAACTATGAGACTTAAAGGCTATTTTTTCAGTTCAGCAGCTTATGAAGACTCAAAATTCAAAACGGGTCAAAATAAATCATTCATATTAACTTTTACTCTCACTTAAGCCAACATAACATTTCCATTCAGTTCTTTTTTGAAACTGGTGGAAACGCAGGCAGGTTCACAAAAGGCACCAAGTGAGAACCAGTCCAGCACCGGCTCCGTGTTGGTGGAAACAAGACATGAAATAATCTTATAGTTTTGAGGCCAAATGAGTCCTGCATATGTTTTTGAGTGACTCATATGTGTAAAATGGGCCTAGTGTAGTGTAATTCTGCTGAAGAAAATGCTGACCAGCCTCTGTCTCTGGCTTGATCCAGGCCACCAGAAGAGAGCAAGCAGCTGCCCTTGTCGACTTGGTCCTGCAAAAGGACAACCGTGCCTACGTCTCCCTGTACAATGCCCTCATCCGCGAGGGCTATGGGGACCTGGCCTGCCTGCTACAGCAGGATCTGCCACTCATCTCCCCAGAGGTACAGAAGAGCTACTTGGATGGAGGAACTCCCTACGGTAAAACTCTCCCCCATGCTGCAGGGAATTGTGGGAATTGCCTGGTATGGTCCAGGAGCTAACACAGGCATCCTCACAAACAGAACAATAATGGGTGCAATAATGTCTTTTGTCTGTCTTTGCTAGGTTACAGCCATTCCTCAGTGGTCTCTGTGTGTCTGTAGCTATGTTAAGAGTATTCGTTGACCTCTTGGTGTCTGTACCTCAGTTAAGATGGTGCTTATTGAAGGCGGAGTCCCACAGAGGCCTGTGGTGTTCGTCAGCCGGACAGTTCTCGTCAACAAGATCCGACAGAAGCTGTACAAGTTTAAGGACAACCCCGGCTGGGTCACCGTGTTCGGAATGGCGGGGTCGGGAAAATCCGTACTGGCAGCCGAGGCCGTGAGAGACCAGGCTCTCATTCAAGGTGGGAATACTGAATGGAAGCTTAACAGATTAGAAGAGGGCGGAGTCTTTGGCGTATTATCAGAATTAACATACTGCCGATCATTCTTTTGCCCATGTGGAACCTCAGAGTGCTTCCCCGGAGGAGTCCATTGGTTGTCAATTGGCCAGGTGGATATGCCGGGGCTGTTGGGGAAAATGCAGTCGCTGTGCTTCCGTCTGGAACAGAGAAATGACTCCTCTGCCCGGAGAACACGCTCCATTGAAGAGGCTAAGGAACAGCTCAGATTCCTTATGCTGAACAAGTACCCCAGGTATGAATCGCACCTGTATGTACCAGTGGTATCCTAGAAGATTCAGGCCGCTAAAATGCCCATGCACATGCCCCAGAATCAGCTATATCCTGTATGACCTGTGCTGTTAATGAAGTCACTTTTGTTGTGAATGGGGACGTTTTGCCTCTATTTGTTCAAGCGGTAACCCAACAACCAATGGAATGACTTCCTTTTGGTCACCAGGACTCTTCTGATCCTGGACGACATCTGGGACGGGGCGGTCCTGAAGATGTTCGATGTCCAGTGCCGGGTGCTGCTCACTACTCGAAACCGAAGCCTGGTGGACTCTGTGAGCGGTACGGTGCCACTCCACTGTCAGGTTAAAGTGATGTTGGCCTGAATGCAGTCCACAATGATGACGGTTTCTCATTCCTTTGAAAACATCTACATGGGTTCGGCAGGTTTTGTGAGAATGAAGACGATTCCTCAGGAAGTCCCCACGAAAACCAAAATGGAGGCATGTGTGTTTCTGCTTCTCCCTGCAGGCCAAAGAGAGGAGGTAGAGGTGGAGAGCAGCCTGGACCAGAATAAAGCCTTGGAGGTTCTGGCCCTGTATGTTAACAAGACAGTGCGGGAGCTCCCAGAGCAGGCGGGCAGTATCGTCAAAGAGTGCAAATGTGAGTTAACCTCAAAATGTGCTGGCATTTGTATTTTGGCAGTGAGATGAAGGAAAAACATATGAATAAGTTAAGCTGAAAAAAAAATACCGTCCATCCTCCATAATCATTTATGTAGTCCAGGGTCTGTATGAGCCTCGAGAATTTAGAGATACATGGCCCATGGCAGGGGATACCATGGTAGTGATTCCAGTCTATCGTAGGGCACGCGTTTATGCACATGATAGCTCACTATGTGCAATGTAGATGTCTGGTAGGAAGTCTGTGTGTCCAGAGGAAACCTCAACAGGCACAGGAAGGACATATAAACTCCACACACACTGAGCCTGGGCCAGCATCCGAATATCCAGCCTTGGCAGCGTGAACCCAAAATGCTAAATCATCCAGATGGTAATAATAATATCAGGACTGCATTTAAGAGGGAAAAAATTTACAAAAAGGCACAAACCCAAGATATAACCAAAGAAAAGATGAACTGTGTGAATTTTCTTTTAAAAAGAACAAGAGAGAGCTGTTGGGAATGTTGTTCACAGGCTCAGCATGTTTATATCCACCTCTGGGGAAATCACATGAGTCATTATTCTGAAGAGGCAGCAGCAATGGCTGCCAGATCTGATGGAAAATATCCCATTTAATGCTGCTAACGTTTCTTCCCATAGAGAGCCAAAGAGGCACTTCTTTTAGCCTTTGGCAAGTTCTAGGTGTATTTCTGTTATTCTGTGAGAGCTACTAGGTGTTTTTTTGCAGTATTCACATGTCAACTAGATGTATGAGCCTTGGGATGCAGCACTTTGGTTAATGCGTTGCTTTTTGTGTCCCGTGTGGCTCAGGCTCCCCCCTGGTAGTGTCCCTGATCGGGGCACTGCTTCGTGACTTCCCAGACAGGTGGGACTACTACCTGCGGCAGCTGCGGCAGAAGCAGTTCCGCCGCATCCGCAAATCAACCTCGTACGACTACGATGCACTGGACGAGGCCATGGATGCTAGCATCACGGTCCTGCAGAATGACTCTCAAACGCTCTACAAGGACCTCACTGTGCTGAAGAAAGATGTCAAAGTGCCAGCCAAGGTAAGGGCAGCACTGTGCCTGCGTATTGGTAATCGTGGGTTTATTGTAGAGTATAGGAGTATAATGTTCACTGTGGCTGGTATAGAGAGTGTGATACTATAGGTCATAGTGTGTTCAGTATGGAGAGTATAGGTCACAATATTTGGTATTGAGATTATAGAGATATAGGTCACAATGCATTTGGTATGAAGAGTATGACAGTACAGGTCACAATGCGTTTTTGGTATGGAGAGTGGAAGTATAGGTCACAATGCATTTGGTATGGGAGTATAGGTCACGATGCGTTTGGTATGGAGAGTGTGGAAGTATAGGTCACAATGCGTTTGTTATGGGAGTATAGGTCATGTGTTTGGTATGGAGTATATGGGAGCATACAGGGATGGGCAAAGTTACATCACAATGTATTTTAAAATCAAGATACCAAGTACCCTAATTATATCAAAATAAACTATGAAATACAAAAGGCACAGCATGTATAAAAATAAGTACTGTATTTTTGCATTTTAAAAGTGCTAAAAATTCTTTTCCAAGGGAAATCACTTCGCAACCCTTCTATCTATGGCTTATTTGATCTATCCCTTCACCAGTACACTGACTCAGTTAACTGAATGCTTGAGAGCAGCAGTCTTTCTCTGCCTAACATTTGAGGCATGCCACAAATCTGACATATGCAAACAGACAACAAATATTCTCTCCAGCTGTTACATCCCAGATCCCCACATATCTATGTGATCACCCAGATGAATGTTAGCTTTAAAGTAACCAATAGTTTAATGTTTAACTAACTGTTTTTTAATGACTCATAATTTTATAATAATTTATTTATTTGGTGTTTGGTAATGAAGGGCCTATTTTCCATCAGCAACATCATAGCATCTTTATCCATTGCAACTAGTTTCTACGTAATCAATCATTCGTTTGTTAATCATAATAAGTTATGTGTCAGTCATTTATACAATGGTATACAAATACACGCTCCTTCTAAACAGCTACTTCACAATGCCTTTGGTATGGAGCATATGGGAGTATTGGGCACAATGCATTTGGTATGGAGAGTATGGGAGTATTGGGCACAATGCCTTTGGTATGGAGCGTATGGGAGTATTGGGCACAATGCGTTTGGTATGCCGGGTATTGGAGTATTGGGCACAATGCATTTGGTATGGAGAGTATGGGAGTATTGGGCACAATGCATTTGGTATGGAGAGTATGGGAGTATTGGGCACAATGCCTTTGGTATGGAGCGTATGGGAGTATTGGGCACAATGCCTTTGGTATGGAGCGTATGGGAGTATTGGGCACAATGCATTTGGTAGGGAGAGTATGGGGGTATATGTCTGGTATGAACAGCATTAAAGCATAGATGTGTGTGATGGTACAAAATGGTAGAAATAAAATAGCTTGAGATGAACCATTAAAATGACAATATCCTGGCCACAGGCTTCTCAGCATGAAACTTTAGGCCTCTAGGAGGCAGTGCAGACCACTGTTTCCCCAAACCCCCTCCTCCTTGCGTTCTCTTGAAGGTCCTATCTATCCTCTGGGATCTGGAGCCAGAGGAAGTGGAGGACGTGCTGCAGGAGTTTGTGAACAAATCGCTCCTGTTTCGCGACTGCAGCCAGAAGCCCTACCTGTACTACCTGCATGACCTGCAGCTGGACTTCCTCGTCGAGCAGAACCGGGACCGTTTTCGGGTGTGTGTGAGGAGCGGTGACGTTCAGAGCGTGCTTCTGCTGGTGTGCTGTCGTCTCATCTTCTCAAAGGCCTGCTGTCATCGACATCTTCTTCCATGTGATCTATTCTGGGCCTTGTTCTGTAATGCTGCAGAGCTCTCTTTCCTTGATCTTTAACAGTCGCTACCAGTCAGTCACTCTCCTTTTTAGTAGCTCTTTGAGGAAGGTTTAACACTACAGTTGAATGAATTCCCTTTAGGATTATACTGCAGTGCTAGTTATGCATATGGGTGTGTTTGTATGTCTCTGTCTCTGTTTCTGTGTCTGTGGCTCTTTGGAATCAGAAGAGCCTCCAAGCCTGACTTCGGTGTGTGTTGTCCCTCAGGAACTACACTCCAAAGTAGTGCGTCAGTACAACAAGTTCTACAAGACGGGACCCCCGTTGTCTGTGAACGAGGAGAGTCTCTATTGGTTCAGATACCTCACCTACCACATGGCTCAGGCTGAGCTTTCCAAGGTATCATCCTTAGACCCACACCGGCCGCATGGATGCCACGCTGTATTCCTCATATCATATTAACTACATGTCTCGCGCACGGTTAAGTAACAAGTTGAAAGATAAAATCAAGAAAAGCCATTGGTCAGTGGCATTGATCAAGGTGCTCAACTTATCAGCTTAAGTAAATATGCATCTTTGTTAAACCTGTACAGGGTATGACTGGCTACCTTCTATACTGGCAGTAATTCAGTTTATAATTCAGAATGTATGCCTAATGTCACATGTGCTCTTTTTGTTTCGTAGGAGCTGTGTGAACTCATGTTCTCCTTGAATTGGGTCAATACCAAAGCTCAGATCATGGGACCCGCCCCTCTCATCAACGACTATCTGGAATACTCCGCTATACTGGATAAAGAGGTCTGTGGAGGTCATGTGGTTAAGGATAGTGAGGACTGATTATACAGTAACAGTGCCTGTCTCTGTATAAATCTCACTTTCACTCTTCGCCTCTTTAATTCATTATTTCTCTTCCTCACTGTCTCTGTCTGTCAATGTTGCTCCTTGTCTCTCTCTCTCGCCCCCTGGTGGGCTTGTAGAATAGCACCGTGCGAGAGCAGTTTCAGGAGTTCCTCTCTGTGAATGGGTACCACCTGGAGCAGAAACCTTTCCCAGACGTAGTGCAGCTTGGCCTGGCCCAGCCGAACTCCTCCGAAGTATACCGACAGGCCCACTTACGGGCACAGGAGCGAGCAAGCAGCGGGGACGCGTTCTACCTGGATTGGGTGTAGGTATCTCAGGCACGTCTGGGTGTGTGCTCTATTCTCATTGGCTGGAACTTGACGTCTTGGAGCTGATGAAATGTGCTTGATTGAACACTTTGTTCCATTCCAGTAATAAGAACAACCTGGAGAGTTTGTCCCGCCTGGTGGTCAAACCACTTCAGGGATCCATATTGTATGCCTGCTTCTCCCGAAATGGACAAAAGATTGCCTCCTGTGGGTCCGGCAGCATCCTAAACGTAAGCCTCTCTGCTAATCTCCTGTTTGAGAAAGTATAACGTTCTGAAAATTCCACTAGAGGGCCACCTTTACTGAGATGCTGAGCATCTCACAGCTGGAAGCAGACTGGGCTTTTTGCAGTTGTGGACCGGTGCTTCTTTAAAGACCTCATTGATTGGTCGCTTTTTCTTTTTTTTTTTTGTGGCCACAGGTATTTAAGACGACGACCGGAGAGAAGCTCCTCGACATCCCGGCGCACGAGGACGAGGTGCTGTGCTGTGCCTTCTCTCCTGATGACAGGCTTATCGCCACCTGCTCCAGCGACAAGAAAGTCAAGGTAAGAGGCGACTGGGAGCGGGCGAGCTCAGCTCCATCATGTCATCTTCAGCATCATTCCCGCTCTCTGCGCCACCACGGTGGGAGGGATGAGCACCCGTGCCACTGTGAGCTTGGCTAAGCATCTAATGAACCCCTGCAGACCTTTAGTACCGTGCTGCCAGAGCACACTCAGGCTCAGCTGCTAATGCGTGTTCTGGTTGACATCTCTGGCCATATCTTATGACTTTTTGGCCTACATGAGCTAAGGAGCATGATATTGAATTGCTAGTAGCATTAAGCAAGCAAATAGCCAAGTTGAAAATTTTAATTTACGGCGATTGGGGGGGGGGGCTTTAAGTCATTGTATAAATGAGGGCGGGG
>JAODLD010000001.1:10612920-10625929 GCA_026781065.1 Mormyrops boulengeri | reverse complement strand
CACCTCGCTCGGGGGGTGGGTGTGTGGGGGGGGGGTGGGGGGGGGGGGGGGGGGCCGCCCGCGCTGGGGTTCCGCCGGGCGTCCCCTAGGGGGGGGGGGGGGGGGGGCGGGGGTCTGTGTCACTTCAGAGCAAAGGACGCTGCTCAGATCCCTGGCTGGCTGCCTTCTTAATTAGCCTGCTGACAGAGGCGCTAACGACTGTGTGCCGGTGCTGGATGGCGTCGCTACGGCCCAGCAGGCCTGGGCTGGGGTGGTGGCCCGCTTCCACAGCCTCCCAGCTGGGCTGAATCTATTATTCATGAGTGAACAAGGGGAGCCCCCATGGGCAGAGCGGGGATCAGCAGGCATACGGAGCCCTGCGCGGGTCTGTCACTTTACCCCGCCTGTAATCGCGGTTATTGATGACCCGTGCAGCGTACCGCCATCCATCGGTCACCAGGTGAGCAGGCTTGTTGATGTTGGCAGATGTTCAGTGTGGAGACGGGGGAGCTGCTCTCCGAGATCCGTACCAGCCGCCTGAGCACGGTGCAGTTCTGCGACTACTGCCCCAGGAGCAAGCTGGTCGCCGCGGCGCTCTCCCACTACGCCGTCGAGGTAGGATGCCATGGCTCCCATGAGACCTCAGGCTGTCCGTCGGTCATGTGACTAGTCACATGGTCACATGAATAATCGGCCGAGTTTTGGAATGCTGTGTTTGTATCTGGCTATAATCAGAGCTAACTGAAAAATTATTCAGAGAAAATCGGACTATTATTACCTGATCCCACAGAAAGGCGGTTCTCCTGAAGTTAATAGTGGAGTTAATTCTGGAGTAATGATGAATTGACATTTTGCAGGCAGCACAAGCACTATGATATATTATGATATAATGTAATGCGTGGACTGGGTTTTCACAAGAAATTAGCACAGCCCTGTACACGGCCTGGGTCCTAGTCTTGATCGATGATTCCTGGTGAGTATGGTGAGCTGGTTATCTTAAGGTTTTGTAGTTATGCGCTGACTCGTCTGCTGGCAGTGTGTTGTGCCCGCCTTCAGTAGTGGTAAATGGACTGCATTCATATAACGCTTTTTTCCAAAGCACTTTACAGTTTGCCTCACATTTACCCATTCACACTCACATTCATACATCGGTGGCAGAGGCTGCCATGCAAGGCACCCACCTGCTCACTGGGGGTAATTTGGGGTTCAATGTCTTGCTCAAGGACACTTCGATGGGGTCAGGAGGAGCCGGGGCTCGAACCTGCAACCGTCCGGTTGCCGAACAGTTGCACTACCTCCCGCGCCACATCAGTAACTCTCCCTGTCTGCTGGCAGTGTGTTGTGCCCGCCTTCAGCAGTGACTCGCAGTCTGTCTCTTTGAATCCTGCTCCAGCTGTGGGACATGGAGACCAAGAAGAAGATCACCGACTTCAGGGGTCACCTGAGCTGGGTGCACTGCGTCCGCTTCTCTCCCGACGGCTCTCTCCTCCTCTCGTGCTCCTCCGACGAGACTGTCAGGGTGAGCGGTCTTACTTGCCACCATCTCAGGGGTGTCTTCTGCTCAACCGAGTGTCCGTAGAGCACCCCCTTGCCGTGACAGGTGTTATGTAATGACCAAACAGTTCGTGTTCTTCTCTAATGTTCTGGTAATGTGACCTGTACTTGCTTTGAACTTCTCCTGTCCTCTGCAGCTTTGGGAAACCTGCCAGGTTCACACCTCCAGCGCGGTCTCCCTGAAGCGGGACTCCGACGTGCTTTTTGATGGGGCTACTGTCACCATTCTGGCTGCGGACAACATGAATCGATTACAGGTCAGGCTCTGACTTGCTTCTTTTTCCCCAGTTCTTTTTGGACAGGAAAGTACTCTGACGTGTGACGTACCGACCCGCTTGTGTTTGTGCATCCTCAGGTCCGAGGCGGAACCACGGGAGACGTGGTGTTCCAGTCGGAGGTGCAGGAGTCCCGGATTCGCTGTGTGGCGCTGTGCCGCACCCCCCTTGCCGCGGCGCTGGGGCGGGAAGACGGGGTCGTGCAGGTGGGGGGGGATAACCTGCCGCTCTGTTCCTGTCCACGGCTCACAGCCTCGCTTCTCCTCTGCTTTTCTCTGTAACCCCCCCACCTCAGCACTGTACTTCCTGTCACCCCTCAGCCATCCGCTCGCCCTTCCCATCCATGTGCTCATTTAAGAGTCCATCGGCCCGGCTAGGTGTGGCGTGAGGGCGCCTGAGTCATGCCAGGAATTTTGTTCTGGGGTGGGGGCACTCTTCGTGTGACTGGCCTTGTGGGTAGCTTACTGGGAGTCACGGCCATCAAGTCACATGCCGAATCGCACGGGTCATCCTGGCGGGATTCACTAGCCTGCTGGTACCAGTCCATCGCTGAGGGCTGCATCTCCATGGGAGGCTTTGCGGATAGTGGTGTGGTACATCTGCATGGTGCACGAGGTCATGCGGCATGGTGTGTGATATGACTGCAGGTAGGGAGGGAGTGAAATGTGTCTCTGTCTCTGTACTCATGTATATTACATTGTGGGGACCAAATATCCCTACGATTTGATGAAAACCTGTTATTTTGACATTGTGGGGACCATTTTTTCAATCCCCCCAAGGGGAATCTCAAATTTAGAACAATCTGTGACTAATCGAAAAACGGAAAATGCCAAAAGTCTTGTGTTTTGTTTGGTTATTTATCATTAAGGTTAGGGCTGGGTAGGGGTTATGGTTGTTATTGCTGGGGTTAGGGTTTTGCTCATAGAAATGAATGGATGGTCCCCACGTGTGTGTGTGCGTGTGTGCGTGTGTGTGTGGGGGGGGGGGGTGGGGGTGGGGTTGAGGTTAGCCTCCTGTGACCACATATGCGTGCGTCCGTGTGTCCGTGTGTGTGTGTGTGTGTGTGTGTGTGTGTGTGTTCTGTCTCAGGCAGGAGGGATACCGGCTGCTAGGCAGGTGCTGAGGAGCTTCAGCTTCTGGACTCTTCAGCTGCTGGCCCTGGGGGTCAGGAACATGCTTGTGGCCCTGGGCCTAGACACAGGCTGTGTGAAGGTGGGCAGACGCTCGTAATCGCGGTGGGGAGGCCAGGGTCAGTGTGCTGGGGCCGGCCTGTAGTTCTAGCCATTGCCAGCATCAGCTCAGTGAAAATGGCAGCATTAGCCTGGTGAAAATAGGCAGCCCTTACAGTTATTTTTATTGTGAGGCTATGAGAGAGACACCTGCAGCTGGCATGAGTCTCAGCTTCCATGAGACGCCAAGAGAGACGGTACGGTGTAACTGTGCAGCCACGGCAGCGAATGATGGCGAACAGGCAGCCCGAGGACTCCAGGGCAGGAGACCGTCTCAGCGCTGTCACACCGGACAAAGGAGTACTGGAGCAGGCCTGGTGGGGGCGCTCAAGAGGTATTTTCAGGGCAGGTGGTAACATGTAGTACATCGTATGTACAGGCGTATGTCAGCGGGAAGCCACTGGGCTGCAGCCTATGCTGTTAGGCGTGTGCTTTAGAGAGAAAGGGAGAGCTGGAGAATATCAGTGGGTCTTTTTCATCTGGATCTCCGCAGAATTCCCACGAGTCCAGGTGCGAAAACGTCTCCACCCAAGGAAAACCACACCGCGTCCCTACGAGCCCGACGTAAACACAGACGCTTCGTGCCGCCACGCATGACATCCCCCGTTTTCGTGGGCGGGGCCTTGACATGTCCTCCAGCCTCCCCTGTGCGCCCTTGATAATTAAGCGCGACGTGGAATGGCAGCGAGACGCCGGCATGCCAGAAAATGCACTTGCACTGCTATTTAACTTGGGGGGGGGGGGTCTCTATCTGTGAGGAGGGAAACGGAGGTTAACCCCCCCCCCGCGGCGGTTTATATGTGTACAACATCATCAGCGAAGTCCTGATTCGTCCCGAGTGCCTCTTCCCCAAAATTGCTCACTCACTTGTTTGGGAACCTTATGTATTTCCAGCACTTTCTTCAGAAGTGGCTCTTCTTCACTCGCTCTGCAATTCCTCCAGAGAAGACGTCTGGCCAATGTTGAGAGACAGGCCTGAGTAGTCGCTCCCAGAGCATCTGCGCCAAGCCTCTTGCCATGCCTTTTCCCTCTCCCTCTCTCCCTAGCCGCCTCACTGCACTTCTTCACTTTCTTTGGCCCTCCAGTTGTTTGTTTTTGGAATCTCTCATTTTTCCACTTTTCCTGCTGCCTCAGTACTTCAGCTTATTTATCAGGCATAAAATCAAAACTTTCTCTAAGGAAATGAAGTCTTGACAAATACAGAAAGCTTTAAGTTTTAATGATGTGCTAAAATCCTTCCTGTCTGTTGAAATCTAAAGCAGCGTTTCTCAACTTGATCCTCAGGGACACCCAGACGGGCCACATTTTTGCTCCCTCTGGAAGTAAAGAGGACCGGGTTGAGAAACTCTGATCTAATGATGTTGCTAATTAGTACTGACTGTATTGAAGCTTGTTTACTGGGAGGTGGGGGGGGGGGCTTGGGTGCCCACGCATGTGATGTGCTCACTTGCGCCCCCAGGTGTTGGAGGTGCCCTCTGGGGATGCCCTGTGCACCCTTACTGGCCACTCACAGATGGTGCTGCATTGCCAGTTCAACGCCGACGGGCAGCTGCTCGTCTCATCCTCGGAGGACGCCACCATCAGGGTACGGCTCTCTCATGTCAACTTTGCTGTTTAAACGGATGCGCAGTGACCACTGACAGCATTAGCTTCCTCTGACTTATTTAATGACTAGCACTGTATTACTAGGCTCTATGCGCAGGGAAATGCCTTGACTTTATGATATGACTTGATCTAGCTCTTGGGTTCCCCCTGCAGGTGTGGAAGTGGAGGACAGGGGAGTGTCGGGTGTTGCAGGGTCACACGGAGCAGGTCAGGAGGTTTTTGTTCCTGGCCTCTTCTCCCTCGTCTCCCGGCCTGCTGTCCTGGTCTTACGACGGCACCGTTAAGGTAGGGGAGTCCCACAGGCTTCAGTGAGAAGCTTTTTATCACTGGCTGACATTGCAGGAGTGACTTTGATAGAGGAGAGGGCTTGGAAGGCAGCCAATATGCTCGCAGTCATTCACGGGACACATTGTGTTTGTCCTGCTGTCGTCACAGCAAGCGGCGCGTCCTCAGAGCGCTCGCCTGAGAGATCAATGACAATTGGGTCACTTTGTCCCTCCCTGTGTGACGTGTCTCGACGTGGGTGTTTGCGTCACCGTTAACCGTCGTCTGTGTGGCAGGTGTGGGACATGGCCACCGGGGACTTGGTCCAGGACATCTCCTGTCACCAGGCCTCCATCCTGTCATGTGACGCCTCGGCTAACGGACGTGTGTTTGCCACAGCCTCCACCGACAAGACTGCCAAGGTAACAGAGGAGGGGGCGGGGCTGACCGACAAGGAATCTCAAAAGCCCACCCTTCAGGCCTTTCCCTGTGCTCTTATTGGTTGTTCTGTGGGAGGATGCTAATGTTAATGCTCTGCTCTGAGTGGATGATCTGTCTCTGGTGTATTCTGGGAGTTAGTGCTAGGCACCTTGTAAGATGTGAAGCGTTGGGTGGGTGATGTTCTCGTCAGACAGGCAGACTAAGTACCACATAGGGCTGAAGCAAGCTGCACCGCGTTCTCCGTAGCCAAGTACGGCGCGGATGTTTTTCTTCCTGCTCCTTTTGGTGCCTCCTTGTGGGCCGGCATGCTCTGCGGGTGCACCCGGCTGGACGTTCGTCGAGGGTTTGCCGGTGTTCAGCATGCAGTGTAGCTGTGTGCAGTGAGCTCCCTCTAAGCGTGCTCTGTGCGCCCCACAGGCCCCGCCCCTTCTCTGAAGCTACGGCAGTGTCGGTCAGCAGCCCCATCCTTGCCCTCTTCCTTTAGTCCTTCATCTTTGCACCCCCCTTCTTCCTTCCCTCAGGTGTGGAGCCTCCAGAACTGGAGCTGCCTACACAGTCTGACGGGGCATCAGGGCTGCATTCGTAGCTGCTGCTTCTCCTGGGACAGCGCGCTGCTGGCCACTGGGGACGACAACGGCGAGGTTCGGGTGTGTATCAGTATCAGGTGCAGGAAGTCTGCGCCCAGGCCGTGACGTCTCACTCTTCTCCCGACTCCTTCTTGGGCCACCGGGCCACTCCTGTCCGTCACGTCTTCTCCTCTGTGCGTGACCCATGTCCCCCACGTCTCACCAGCTCTGGTGCGTGCCGGATGGCTCGCTGCTGAGGATCTGCTCCAGCGGAAGCAAGGACTCTATGGACTCGCTGCATGGCGGCTGGGTGACGGACCTGCACTTTTCGCCTGATGACAGGGTGCTGGTGTCCACAGGAGGCTATGTCAAGGTGAGTGAGGCCCTCAGACTCAGGATCCACAGGCGTGACCGGTGTTAAGGTCTCTGATGTCTGTAGGGCTCAGTCACCAGGCTTAGGGTTATATTGCCTTTTTATTGTTCCTGGCTTGATTTTACTGTTGGAGATACGGGCCGGATGTGACCTATCCATTCAGCAGGGGGCGCCAGAGCTTTCAGCTCAGCCCAGATAGACTCTGCCTCCTAACCCCCACATGGCACAGAAGGCTTTCTTCTAGCTGCGGGGGACTCATTCCTCTCAGACCAGAGGAAAGCTTCCGGAACGTTCCGTACTTGGTGTGAGCCGGTGACGGCTTGTCAAGACCCTGCAAGCAGCAGCCTGCAGAAAGATCCCTCTGGTCCCAGAGGGTCCGGTCACCTCTCTGCTTGTGCGTTAGACTGAATGCTGTCCATTTGGTAATGAAATACAGAGAAAATAGATCTGAGAAGTGCAATAACAGCACCATTGTGTGTGTGCGCGTGCGTGTGTGCGTGCGTGTGCGTGTGTGTGCATGTGTGTCTGTTAGGCAGTGAGTGGTGGAGATGGGTTGGCCGTGGGGGGGGGGGGGGTGGAATATCACACCCAGCCCTGCATTCTCCGGGATCGCTTCACACCCGTAGCCATCATCCGCCTCTGTACGGTGCACATGTCGTTAGCTCTGTAACCGCTGGGACAGTCAAGCAGGGGTCGACGACTTCTGATTGGGCGTGCTAATAGCGTGCTGACATGATGCCCTGGGGACGGCCTCGGATCGATCCTCCCGAGCGCGAGCATGGCGTGGGCCAGGTGAGGTGACCATAGGCGGCAGTTGTGCTCATTTTCAACTGTAATGGTTGTGCTTCGGGAGGTCCGCTTTAATTTGTCAAGAAAGCCACTCCCCACCCCCCTGTTCATGTTGTGTAATTAGTTAACGAGCAGCTCTGGTCAGCTTTTTGTATGTGGGGGGGGGCATCTCCGGGTGGGTGCGTCTTTGTCTCGCTGCTCTCCTTGGCACGCTGCAAATTATACACAGTTACAATGTCAAGCCGTCCAATCAGAGCGCAGACCGGGGCAGCCTGATGACATAATACACTGGGGAGCGGCCGGTTCGGCTGTGTCTTCAGCAACTTGCTGCCGTTACTGTGTGTAAACGGTGCGTGACAGCAGCCTGCGTCGGCAGCTATTAATCAGCGTGGCTCTGCTCCGCCTGCCACTAATGTGGAGTTAGACAAAGCCGGCGCCCTGTCAGTAGCGCTCCCCTCAGAGCCGGCGCTGCTTTAATGCTGCTGAGTGGTCTGTCTGGAACACTGTTACCGTCTCGCCTCCACCACAACCCCCCCGACCTCCCCACGCCATTACAGACGGCCCACTCTGGGTGGGGTCAGGGGGACATTTACAGCCAAACGTGCAGAAGGGGCCAGGTGAGACCATGTTTACCACTTCTCCACTCAGGCCTGTTCTCCTCTTTCGCTTTCCCTCCATCCTCTGACCTGTAGATCTCCCTCTTTGCTTGTTTTCCTGCTACACTAGTTACAGTACACCTATCATATTTGTGAATTTATTTTGCTGGGTTCCTGTGGTAGGTGAGCTGCTGTGACGTGACGCTGTGGAGCATGTCTCTGTTGCAGCATATACTGACACGGCGCATGTCGGTGAGCCGACGCCACACGCTCTCGCCGTTTACGCTCCGCGGAGAGCTGCATGCTGATTCGCTTTGATCAGTCTCCCAATAAATGGTCCTTCTGCCAGTTTACAGATGGAATTCAGTGACTTCTGCACTGGATTTGGAAACGGCCAGTGACCGTCCTGCCGCGTCCGCTCGGTGCTCAGCAGGATGGGTACCGCTGCATGTGTTTGTGTCCATGGCTGCAGCTGAATCGATGATCGTCTCTTGACACAGACGGTGAACTGGCCACCACGTTATCCAGGCGCCGATGGTCTCATGTGCTTATTCCGACATCTACTTTGTGTGACGCAGAGCTTGTCTACATGCTTAATTCATGTGCTGGAGCTGCTCCCCGAGCCCAGCGTGCTTCTCGTTGGTGGAGGTTTCCTCTGCGTGCCCATCCCCCACCCCCTAGCCTGCATGCCTGCTTTAGCCTCTCTGTCTCACTGCTGCCGTCAGGTTAAAAGCCGTTTTTTGCTTTAATAAAAGCAGGTAAAAATAGCAGTTTATGTGGTGTTTAAGCTGTTCTCAGAGGATTCGGGGACAAGCCGCTGTTTCTGTCGTCGCGCTGCATCATGGGAAGCCTGTTAGTGCTGAGGACACACACGCGCACACACACACACACACACACACACACCCACCCACACGGTCATCTGGATACTGGCTCAGAATTGTGTCCTCTGACCTGCGTCTGGGGCGGTGTCTCTGTGCTGGACACGAATCATTTGACCCGATACGAGGTTCACCTTTTCACGCATTTCACGAGTGTCAGATGCTGGTGATTTTCATTGTCTCCTTACCCACCACGTTCTAGGATGGTTATGATCCTCGGTGTGTCTCGGACTCTGTTCCCTCTGATTCTCTCACACACACACACCCGGTGTGTTTATTGAGTGTTTATGTTGGCGCCATTCTGATGGCATCGCATTGCCCTGGGTGCTCTGCCCAGCCAGCTCCGGCCTCACCAAGCCGTCTCACTCAGCTCAGAGTTTATCGGGGCGTCGTTCAGTCCCAGGGCTCGCTGTATTACCGCACATGCCAGCAGGGGGCGCTGATGTCCCCAGGGCTTGGGAGTCATTGCCGGGCAGCTGCCTTTCTGAGTCTTTTCTTAATGCCTCTCTTCCTGTCCCACATGCGGCCTTAAGGCCGTTAGGACTTCGTTTAGCTTTGCGATTGCCCATCATCCTGATCCGCCTGCATCAGGCCGGAGTGGCACGTGTGCTGATGTGATCGTCCCACTGGTGCTGCTTGCGCAAGACGTTCGAAACACGGCTGTTAATCCTCCGTTTCCGCATCGTTTCCCGTCAGTCGGCAGCTGTGACTGGATGCGCTGGGTGTTTAAGCCGTGAGCTTCTTTACACTGCGCACCTCATCTCCTCTGCAGCTCTCCTGCTCTGCTTTTGACAGATGTGGCTGAGTAGTGCTGATGATGGGACACTGCTATTTAAACTGCACCATAAATACTGTTACGCCGCTGAGATTCACTGCGTCTTACTCTGTCGGGGAATGGGACTTTCTGTTCTGCCCAAGGAGCACGAATACAGGTCCCAGATGCCCGTGTGGTGGGTCCCGGTCGCTGATGCCAGCAGGGGGCCACGTTCGGCATTTAGCTCCATGGCGGCTACGCCGGCACGCCAGCCTGCCCAGGAAATACAAATGGGCCACATTTGTCCCCGTGAGCCATTTCATGATTAATGAAACACTGAGACGTGCGACAGGAGGAGGCGCAGTCCTCCCCGGTCTCCCCCTGTGTGGAGCCATGGCCTCCTTTTTCCTCCTTCCAGATTTCCAGTCCCCGAGTGTAGCACCGTCGTAAATCACGCATCTGCCTCTGCCTGTTAATCGTGGCTGTTAGGTGGCCGAGCTAGCCCAGGGAGCCGGGGGGGGGGGCAGCTCCCAGCGTATGAGGTCGTGCTGGGGGCCTGGTGCAGCCGACACCGGATCTGCCTGGGTTTTGTAAGCCTGTACAGCTGCATTGGACCTCAGGACACCCGGACCATCTGGAGGTCATTGAGGTCCTGTAATGTTCCAAAAGCCATCAGTGAAAATGGTGTCTGGGCCATGGTGTTTACAAAGTGGAAGCAGCTAAACTCCGGGTTGGGTGCAGGGGTATGGGAAGGATTATAGTCGGGGGGGGGAAATAATGTGAATGATTCTAGAATTCAGAGACCAGCGAGTAGTCAGTGAGGAGACATAATGCACTGAGGGGTACAGTAAGTATCACTCAACCAAAAAGTATGTGATGTACATGACACATTGTCACTGGATATCAATCAGGAGCCCTTGGGGATTGTGGGACAGGTCCAGGCGGTGGGCCTGTGCACTGGGTTGACGTCACACTCATCGCTAACCCCGGAACCTCTGTTGGCCGATAGAGTTGCTGTAATTTTACCGTTTCATTCTTTCATCGCAGACCGTGAAGAATGAACCTCGGTGTCATCCATCACGACACACTGTCAGAAACCGCATAGTCGAATTCCATCGAACGCCCATGCGGTTTTCACCAGTGCCCATCTGTGTGATCGATGCTGAAATAATTAAGACAGAAATGTTTTTTTAATTAGCCATCAGTCAGGGCCCTGTGCTGCGTGCCCGGCTGGTCCTGAGGCCCGCAGTTTAAATCGATGTGCTGTCCCTGTGTGTGTTTCAGTGGTGGGACGTGGAGAAGGGCGAGGCCCTGCAGACATTCTATACGAAGGGGGCCAATCTGAAGAGGATCTGCGTGTCACCTGACTTCAGAACCTTCATCACCATCGACAACCTTGGAATCCTCTACATTTTAAGGAGAGTTGAATGAGCCTTTATGCAGGTGCAGATAGGGACGTGCACATCTGTGGGGTCAGGATGTCGTTTACTGTGAATGTTATCCTGTGGTACTTCTCATGCAATCCGTGGAATGCTAATTGTTTTTAGGGCTTTTTCTGCAGTGCAGGATACTCTGGGTTTATATATGAATTGGGGAGGCCTACTTTATTACTTTTATTAATTGATTCAAGTTTTTTAATGGTAAATCACTCTTTATGTGCTTTGTGTGTTTTTGGACAACAGACTTGGTGCTAAACAGAACAAAGCAAAGAAGCAAATATCACGGATCAATGTTTCTTTCAGGTTTTGTGGAGCATTTGTGATGAAAGTCTTACCGGCCTGTTTGGATTTGACAGAATCTGTCATTGTCATGGACGTGTCCCCCACGGTCAAACTTGCTGTAAAGTTTGGGGGGGGAATACTCACACCGCCTGGGTCTACGTGGGGCGACACCCCATGCCAGCGACAGTTTCAGAGAACGTGTCACTCGTGTCAATGGTGCGACACACTAAATAAAAATGTTTACATGTTTATATACAGTCTGTCTGGGGGAGTGGTGGATGCTTGATTGTGCTAAATGCTTGTGCCTCAGGAAGGCAGTGTTAGAGGCCGGCGGTCAGCCCAGCCCTGCCTTGTGGCACATAAAATCATTCACAGGTATTTGCAGAGCGCTGTGATCATACCCTGCTACATGCTCTGTCTCTTCCCATGTGCTCAGTGCATGTCCCCTGGAAGGAAGGAGCGTATAAATCATGTCTGGCCACGCTTGTCGTGTCTCGATGTCATGTGTGACAGTCGACCACAAGACGGGGACATGATATAGACTGCTCTACTCATGGATCCATACTCACACTCTGTGGAGAACCTGGACCATGAATGGAGGTGGGGGGTGATGTGTCGTACGGGAAGTAAGGTTTGGGGGTTAGTGCCAGCATGTCCTTACATTGACACTGGAGGTGGGGCCTCATCATAGGGAGAGCCAATCAGATCAGTTGGTTCAGGGTTCAGCAAATGGGTCTCAGACATGGGGTGGGAGAGCCGCCCCTTCCTGGCTATGGGCCGCCTGATTCACTGGGCAGTGGGTGGCCATGCAGCCTCTCCTCTTCTGCGCTTGGTATATTTAGAGTATATCCTCATCAGGACCCAGGAGCAGCCACCCCATTAATCAGCGTCTGGGAGCCACGGTAATTAAGGCAGGCATGGGATCTGCCTGCTCAGAGACCCTTCAGCGTGGATGAGCTGGCCCCAGCGATGATGAGCCCTCGTCACCCCCCTCTGTGGCCGCCATTGCTGGAAGGCGGTGGCCACCTGTGGTGAGAGCGACGCGGGCCGGGCCCCTTGCCGGGCCCCTTGGGGGATGGTCTGCCAGCCACCGGCTTGCAGCGAGGATTCCAGCCACAATTCTGCTGCCTGCCCTTTTATTTAGCTTATTTTTCAGTCTGTTCCTTTTTCAGCATTTTTATTTTTAGCTGAAGGGTTAGGATCTGTGACAACCCAGTAAGAGGCTGGATAGAGGGGCTCACGTATAACAGTGTCACACAGACAGTCAGAGGGACTCACTGTATAGCACCATCACACAGACAGTCAGTGATCTCACTGTATAAAAGCATCACACAGACAGCGAGGCTCACTGTATAACACCATCACACAGACAGTCAGGGAGCTCACTGTATAATAGCATCACACAGACAGTCAGAGGGGCTCACTGTATAGCACCATCACACAGACAGTCAGTGATCTCACTGTATAAAAGCATCACACAGACAGCGAGGCTCACTGTATAACACCATCACACAGACAGTCAGGGAGCTCACTGAATAATAGCATCAGACAGACTGTCAGAGTGGGTAGCTCAGTGTATGACAGCATCACACAGACAATCAGAGGGACTCACTGTATAAAAGCTTCATAGAGACCATCAGAGGGGCTCACTGTATAACAGCGTCACAGAGACAGTCAGAGGGGCTTACTGTGTAATAATGTCAGACAATTGGAGGGGCTCACTGCATAACAGTCACACAGACAGGGGCTCAGTATATGACGGCATCACACAGACGATCAGAGGGGCTTTCTGTGTAACAGTGTCAGACAATTGGAGGGGCTCACTGCATAACAGCATCACACAGACAATCAGAAGGGCTCACTGTATACCACCATCACACAGAAAATCAGAGGGACTTTCTGTAAAACATCATCACAAAGAGGGGCTCACTGTATAACAGCATCACACAGACAATCAGAAGGGCTCACTGTAAAACAGCATCACA
>JAODLD010000001.1:10580289-10595128 GCA_026781065.1 Mormyrops boulengeri | reverse complement strand
CGCAAGGAAGTTGAAACAAGTCCTTCCTGAGCTAGACAGTAATCGGCTGTGCACAGGGGTGTGGCCACTGGCCTCAGCTTTAACATGATTAGCCCCTGGAAACCCCCCCCCCCGCCCATCATTCACCGATTCAAAGCATACCATTGGTTAATGATAAGGCTGGTGTATGAATTATAGCCCATCTTATTCCCCTAGTCTTAAACAATCCTGGAGTTGCCCCTAGCTTTGCGACATTGCCCCAGCCAAGCCCTTCCCCACATCCTAGCTGGCTGGCATCACAAGACAAGAGTAGCCACTCACTGCTCTTTATTCACCCATGAGGAGGGAAATGCAGATGCCCTACAGATTAGGAACAGCCAATGGCAGGGGGGCGTGAACGTGGGCCTCCAGACAGCTCACTTACTCTCAGGGAGATGGCTCGGGGCGGTTTCTGAGGTGGGTCGTCGTGGAGACGGTCTCCAAGGGATGCTAGGATACGCTTCCGGTGTCCAAGCAAGCTGATCTTCAACACCTGAGGATGGAAGAAGGATGGCTTCTTACACACAAGACGAGGACAGCTGGTGAGGGTGGCGGGAAGGCGGCACGGTAAAAGAGTTTGAGAGAGGAAATGCTCAGTGAAAAAGCTCAGTCATCTGTACCTTTCTCCGACATCAAAACATAACTGATTTGCTCCAAGCACTCAATCCTAAAGCTAACGTGGATCACAGCAGATGACGGAAGGATGGAGCTGGTAGCATGTGGCTAACACACTAGGAAGTGACGGGATGCAGTGCTGTATCGATGGGGTGTGTGTGTGTGTGTGTGTGTGTGTGTGTGTGTGTGTGAGTACGCGAGCCACAAAGCCATCCATCTTGTGTCCACAGCATCCTCGAACTCAGTAGGGCACGTTCAGGGCAGTGAAAGCATCTGTGGACACACATGACATCATCAACAGGAGCTAGGCCGCAGGTCAAACGCCAGAAGGGTGTGGGTTCACTCATCCAACAGCCTGCCTGCTCACACATTCAACGAGGCACCAGATTACTTTCAGCAAAATTACTGCAAACCATCATATGTGTGAGATGACTGGTAAGCAAACAGACGACGACGTCGGCGTCTCCGCTCTGGGCTCGGCATGCTGGGAAGATGACAGGGAGACAGGGCTTCTTTCTGGGTGCAGAACAATAATTACACTGCGTCTCACACATAGCTGTGAGTTTAATTATCCTCAGAGCGGGCCTGGGGGGGGGTGCATTCCAGCTTTGAGCATCCAGACGCTAATCACTCCCACATCTCCTGCACTCCCGCACCAATTACTGAGCTACCTGATTAAAGTAAGGAGCCAGCCACGGCAGGCAGACCTGCAGATGTGCAGATAGACACACGCGCAGACACACGGACATAAAAACAGGCCCGTAGAATGGCAGACGCAGATTCGCCGGCACACGGATACACAGGTACAGACACGGACGGGATGGACAGCCTTCACACACAGGGAGTGGGGGACAGAGAGATGGAGAGGAGAGGGGGACAGAGAGATGGAGAGGAGAGGGGGACAGCAGTAGGGCAGGCAGGCAAAAGGATGGATTTCCACGGAAACGACACTGACAGCCACCCGCAGGGCCGTTCACGCGGACAACAGTGTCGGGCTCTCAGAGACACAGTGAAATTACCCTCCTCTCGTGTAATAAACTCTGCTGGATCATTTTCCACTTCCTGTCTAATTTGGCAGCAGGGCTGACTAGGTGATGTATTGCAGATGGATTATTACGGAATCTGCATATAAATTTGTTTGTGGCTTATCTGATACTGGACAATGGCGGGAAAACAACAGACGAAGAGGCAGATTTCAGATGAAGGCCCATTTACATAAAAAGGACATAAAACATCTTCAACAAAAAAGCTTCAAAAGAGAAAGATATCCCATTGCTATCTGCTCCGCACATCGTACATGAACAATTAAAATGGCCCCCATTTGAACAGCCAGGATCAAAGCAGCCAGCATGAGACTTTTAAATGTAGGGATCCCCCAAACGGACATGAAATGTGCTCTATGGTACATCAGCTTTGTGGGTCTCTCTCTCTCTCTCGCTCCACCAGCTGCCTTTTCTCCCAATCTGGTTCCCGGCTCAGAGTGGCGATCCGGACGATATCCCCACACGTTCAATTTCGAGACGGTCTAAATGCCGCCGAACGAGTGATTAACCTACTTCCTGGCTCACGGCGATGTCACCGCAGAATGCCACGGCTGTGGGATCGCTGACAGGGAGCGGGGACCACAGGCGGGCGTCGGGGAGGAAAGGAGAGAGGGAGAGACGGAGAGAGAGAGAGAAGGAGGTAGGGATGGAGAGAAAGAAGGGAGGAGGGAGACACGGCACGTTTGATTTAGATGAAAATGGCGTGGGAGCAGTCGGGTAGAGATATGTGGGGAGGTCAAGTAGGGAAGAGGAGGCCCAGGCTAAGTCTCCCCGATTCCTCAGCAGAAGAAGCTGGCTACAAAAGATCCGTGGGAGGCCGCCCTCTAATCCTGTCCCCAGCCCTCCATCCTGATCCATATACATACACCAAACGTGCCAACTCTTAAAACAATAACGGCAGAAAATAACTCCGTCCTTTGCCCGCGTTTGATGTTCCAAACAAACAAGCTGCCTGCTCTCCTCTCCTGCCAAGCCTGCTGCCCGTTGGGTGATGGGTGACAACCACACACACAATTGTAATTGCTTTGGTACCTCGTGGGATAAACTGGGAAGCTCTCTGCTGTGACGTGTTTCTGAATCTACGTGTGCACATGTGACTGGCTTTTGTGTGTGCGCTGCATCCATTTGAATAGGTTTAACAGAAAGGCCGAAAAATTGCCTTTGAAGCTCAGCACTGCAATGTCTGTCCTGTAGGGGGGTCTCATTACATATTCGCCCCCCTTCATATTTCATTTACAAGGAATCTACACACTAATCACAGAGATGAGTCCAGCCACATCCAAAATTTATACTGCTGGAAAATGAAGCATGAAGGGATTCTTTGAGGCTAATGTGTCCTTGGGCACCGAGGTGTGTTTCACAATCCGTGACATAATCCCTGTTAAAGCCTGTAACTCCTGCAGAAGTAACCGCCCTAACAGGATTAACCTGGACGGGCAGCAGCGACACTGTGAAGCCTCATTGCTGGAGGGGGGGTTGGGCACCATGACAATCGAGATAACCGTCACCGTCAGGACACGCAACTGGCCCTGGTGGATATCTTTGTCCTGGCCTGGGTGATAGCTGTCACTATATCCCGGCAGGACAGCCATGCTAGTCACTCTGGGTAACAGAGCGTAAATATATGTAAACATCTCACGTGTAGTTCAGATGTTGAGCACTGCTCAACTGCTCACAACCATATGGTGCCGAACAGAACAGCCAGGAACATGATTCAGGGACCAGGTATGCGTGCAACACATACGGTCCCTGGTGTGTAAGATCAGCAGATAATCCAAGAGAGAGTTAGCAGGAATGGGGGTGGAGGACCAAGCAGTAAGATGTTCAGAAGGAGCTTCACTGGGGAAGACCCTGTCATAACCCCCACCTGCGGGCCCCAGCCTGGTGTGGCCAAGCTTGCTGAGGAGGAGCCGGTCCTGACAGCATCATGATGACCTCAAGCCCCCACCGGAATTCGGATCTGGGTGGGTGGGGGTTCTCTGGAGCTCCACCAGCTTAATGACCTCATTCATGGTATCAGGCCAAAGTTCAAGCCCAGTGATGTCATCGCCACCAGCACCAGCCACCGGCGGGCCGCAGTCCCTGAGCGTCTGTTCTTTGGGTTCGACGCCGTGTGACAGTGGAAAGTGGCTCGGTCAACCGTTCATTCAAAACATTACCGCAGTGGGGGTCGATGGACCGTGCTGACCCCCTGGGCACTGGGCATCCATGCAGACAGGTACCCACCCCCACCCGCCCCTCCTTTCGTTAATCCATAAGGGCTTCCCGCATGCCGACCCATGACCCAGTCAAGTGGCACAGAGAGGAACACCACCGGTCCGCTGAGCCCCCAGAAACTCGACCACTTTAACTCTGCAGTAGACACCGACTGTTTGTTTGTCTGTGGCTGGTATTGACATCGTTAGTGACCCATAACCTGCTGCATGCAGAGCTGCCTTCAGCAGAAAAACCTGGATATTTTTGTTAATTAATTATTTTCTTTTGTACACAAACTAAGTACACACCCATGATATAACAGTAGAGCCTTCCATGTACAGTATAATAGACGCTTCCATGTACAGTGTAATAGACGCTTCCATGTACAGTGTAATAGACGCTTCCATGTACAGTGTCCCGATGGATCTTACTCCTTATTTCTGTGACCCTGTGACCATATAGTAAACAGCAGGATTACAACCTGAGTTAACAGGTGATGTGTAGTGATGAGCTGCTGGTTATCAGAGATCACATTTCCTTCCCATTTCCCACCAATTCTTCAGATCCATCTTTAACCAGCAACTAGTAACAACTGGGGTGGAGGGTAGGGGCTGGGGGGGTGTAGAGTAAGCTGGTTGCCTAGCAACCACGAGGGGCACTGGCGCTATGCATAGAATGCAGTCAGCCTCCGCTGAAAGGTAACCGCAGAAACCTGGGCCAGTGGCGATATGGCGAGGGGGCGTCCCAGCTGATGCGGTGCCGTACTGCACTGTACAAGTGGGATGCCATGGCGCAGAGCAGCACACACACACATGTGGCGTGGGGCTCCTACGTACACATTGCAGGCGGATGGCCATGTCTCAGAGGGGCCAGACGGCGGCGCGGTCAGGAGAGGAGAACCCGGAAGCTCCCTGCAGGGACCGAACTGCAGCCGGGAGGGACGTCAGCCAAAGCACAGCTTGGGCAGGGGGGTAAGGCCGGAACCTCTGAAGGCATGCGTGTGTATGTGAGTATGACGGTGTGTGAGAGAGAGTGTGCCTGTGTGTCTGTGAGTAAGTGTGCCTGTGTGTGTGTGAGTATGACGGTGTGTGAGAGAGTGTGCCTGTGTGTGTGTGACAGTATATGTGACAGTGTGTGTGTGATTTTGACGGTGTGTGAGAGAGAGTGTGCCTGTGTGTGTGTGACAGTATATTTGACAGTGTGTTTGTGAGAGAGTGTGTATGAGTCTGTGTGTGTGTGAGAGAGTGTGTGTGAGTCTTTGTTTTTGAGAGAGTGTGTGCGAGTGGGCAGCGCCGTGCAGCCCAGTGTGGTTATGTGAGTGTGATGTATGTGAGTGTGTGACAGTGTGCATGAGACAGTATGTGTGTGAGAGAGTGTGTGTGACAGAGTGTGTTAGAGTGTGTGCGAGTTGGCAGGGCTGAGAAGGGGCCTGTAGGGCTATAAACGTATGTGTGTATGTGTGAGTGCATGTATGTGTGTGTTTGGTGGTGGTGATGGTGGTCTAGTGGTTAGGATGCTTGTCTCTGAACCAAGAGATCGCAGGTTTGAGTCCCACCTCTGGAATTACTGCTATTGGGTCCCTAAGCAAGACCCTTAACCCCACCTTACACCAGGGGGGAAAAAATGTAAGTCGCTCTGGATAAGAGCATCTGTTAAATGCTGTAAATGTTTGTGTGAGTAGTAATGTGTATATGTGTAATGATGTGTGTGCATTTAGTACTGTGAATGGGTGCAAACACGTATGTGTATTAATTACATGTATGTGTGTGCGTGCTTAATTCTGTGTATTAGTTTCCCTGGATTATGACCATCTGTGCATAAAGGACAGCCCAGCATGCCACTCAGTTATCAACCCGTAGGGGGCAGTGTGCCTCGCATCTCCAACTTTATGTCGCCGCACCTCCCCAGCCCTACCCCGGTAGGGATGCACACCATACTGTCCTCAGGGCGAACGGAGAGCCAAGACGCTGGAAGCGTTGGCCCCAGACAAACCGCACCCTGACTGAAGTGAATCACGGCGGCAAACAAACTCCTTTTAGGGGCAGAATTCCAGCTTCAGCCTTAATGATGAACCATGTTGCACAACAAACTTCAAGCTAATTACCAAATTAAATATTACAAAACGGCAGCGGAGCAGCAGGTTTCACAGCTTCACCGTAAGCTCGCTGATCCAGGATACAGAATGAGCTGCGTCTATATGGCACTGAGCTGGTGCTTCCTGCAGCAGGAAGTGTAACTTTGACAGCCTCAGCTGGAATGCAGGATTCACTTTAATCCGACGGCACCGGGATCAGCAAATCGCATGCAGAACTTCAGCCAGAGCGAACGAAACTCCACCGGCAGTGACGGCGGGGTCGGGTTCGAGCGGCGCGTGTCCCTGGGGAACCAGGGGACCCCTCAGGCACCCGCTTGGCTCCATCAGTCGCCCTGCAACCGGCTTACAGTTCACAAAGAGTGGCCCCCCCATCTCACTCCTCGGCCAGGACACCGAGGGCGTTACTGCCCCCAGATCCCCGGTCCCAAGGCTCCAAAGGTGCTTGGCCACACGGGAGAACAGAGTTGGCCAGTCAGTTGGGCAGGGGGCAACTTACGGGGCCTTGGGAGAGCGAGGAAGAGGGGATACTGAATAGGAATGCATGCATCCTGTGGAGCATGTGCGACAAGCCCGTCATGAATATCCCGCTCCGCAGCTCCCCCCCAAACTCGTGCACCCCCCCACACTCTGCGGTCACTGTGCATAGGGTCTGCACTCACCCTCCCTCAGGACGGGTGCCTGCTTGCTCCGGTCCGGCCCGGTCTGCCCTCTCGCTCTGCCGCCGGGGTGCTGGTGCCGCAGCGTGGCCCGATCGCCGGTCTCCTCCTTCGCCTCTCGAGCAACTCCCTGCCCAGACGCTCTCTTCTTCTCTCCCTTCCTCCCTCCCTCCTTCCCTCCTGCTCTGCCTTTCTCTCTCTCTTTCTCTCTCCCTCGCTTGCCCGCCCGCTCTCCGCCTCGTTACTATGGCGACTCGGGGCACATCCAGAGACAAGCTCTCGCACGCTTGCCGGCAGCGCAGGTAACTGGCGGGTGGCAGAGGAGCTCGGATCATTAACCCCCTCCTGCCTTTGTTAGGGACACAACACCGCAGCGAGTCGGGGGGGGGGTGGCGGCGCAGTGTCGCTTATAAGCGTGTCTGCTGACATCGACGTTTCTGCACGGGCCGACACGCACAGATTCAGCGCCCCCCTCCCCCACCCATCAATACTCCCCCATTGCAGACACACATGTCCACTGGAGGAGCTTCCATTGAAGAGGAGGCGTTGCTCTTGGAGAGCCAGGAGCTTCTGCAGAGGAAGCAGAGCGGCACTACAGCGTGATCCTGCGGATTCTGTGCTGGGATATGAGCCGTCGGCTGCTGAAAGTCAAATCCGGGTGCACATTTCCCATCATTCTGCGCATACGCTGCCTTATTCTCCATCAGGCCCAAGCCCGGCTGGTTCTGCACCTCGCCACACTGTGAATTTTGGTCCCGATCGCATCTGCTGCAAACAGAGCAGCATTTTTTTTTCTCTCAGCCCCCACAATGATCCCCTCGCATCCCACCTGTGGACTCGCCATGGTAACACTGCCACCTTATCTGCAATGTCGCCATGGCTACGCCCCTGAATCCGAGGGAAAAAGGCAGTCATGGTCTCTGGGCCAAACACAGGTCAGGTAACCGGTGGGAGGCTGGGATTGACGCAGCTCCCTCTGAAACACACATCTGTCACACGAGCCGGCCTGGAGCACGCCTGGAGCACGCCTGTAGCACGCCTGTAGCACGTCTGTCTGAGCCAACATGCCAGAGAGAGAGATTTGGTTTTCCATCCCTATATTACGAGGACTGTATTACCTATTACATTAGATACAGGTGTTCTTTTTCCAGTGTTCCACAGCAATGGCAATACATTTTCAGAATAATTTTCCAGACTAATAAATCAATTTGAATATGAATTCAGCATTAAAAGATAGGGGGCGCCAACATCTGCCTGTCCTGCAGACTGCGTGAGGTGTGCACTGAGAATCCCCAGCTGAGGCCTGAGAGCGGTCTGCTCCCAACCCCATCTCCCTCCATGCGTGTTGCGCGTGTTATCCGGGTCCGGGTTCGAGCAGCACCACGTGCGAGGGTGGGAGGCCTGCCTTTTACAGTGGGACGTTCGGATTTCGGAGCTGCAGTCATGTCCCCCTAATCTCACGCCGCCTGTCTCACATGGAATGCAGCAGATGGTTGGAGTCTTTGTTACCGCAGCGGGTTTCACAGTTTCACACTGACATGCACACAAACACACACACAAACACACACACACACACACACACACACGGCCACACGTTTGCCCCCCCCCGAAGGTTCAGAAGAGTCAGTCTTCAGACAAAACCCTGCTCTACATGTCAGGTCGCTATAGTAACCGCTACCTGTCATGGAAACAACTTACTGGTCATCAAAAAGTAAAACTATTATTACTTAGCTGCAAGCTTGTATTAGCCATAGTGACTAGCCGTTGTGCTGAGCGATGTGCCGGGACCCGATGCCTGCACAGCTGGACCAGGCTGACAGGCAGCATGCTCACAAACACACAGCTCGGCTCACGCACTGATGATGTATCAGTTGCATTGTTCATGAGGCTTAACTCACTCCTCACACCTCTCCCCCTCTCAGGACTTCAGTATAGCCAGTGGCACTTAGACCTCTACCTGGAATTTAAGTCCGTCTCTCTAAACAGTTAATTCTCAGCTCTCGTGTCTCCAATCTCTGTATGTCTCCATAAAACTTGCTCAGAGTTCAGTCTCAGTCTGTCCCAAGTCTCTGTGTGTCTCTACAAAAAAGGGTTCAGAGTTCAGTCTCAGTGGCTCCAGTTACTGTGTGTCTGTAAAAATGAGCTTGGAGTCAGTCTCAGTCCCCGTGTCTGCAGAGGAATGTCTCAATGAGAAACAATGTGTTTCTGCCATGAGGTGTGGTTCTACTGCAAAAGCATGTTTCATGCTCAGATGGGGACAGGCCGGCACACTGCGGTCATATACAGAAACACGCAGCGCGGATGTGAATTCCTAGCTCGGTGAAAGCACACACACAGGGCGATCTCAAGCACAAAATGCAGTGTGCAAACACACACACGTCCTTGCAGATGGAAATATCGCCACTCCAGTGAGCTTCAGTGGCTGCCCAGCTGCTCTTGCTCAGGCTTGAAAAATCATTCTCCTCCCCTTAGCTAAAAGAGCCACATTCCTCTGCACAGGTTATTTGGGAGCAAGTCCCTGCTAGCAGGCACGCTCAGGGAATTCTGTAAATATGTCCTGACCTTTCTATTTTCATCAGACCATATGGACGAACGTATAAAGCTTTTATGAAGCAGAGGGAAAAAAACACAGCTCAGTATCTTTGGCTCCCCACAGTATTCAAATCAAAGTGAATCCCTCAGTAACTTCACTGCTTGAACTTCGCTTTTGGCTTCGTCAATTTGTAATGTAAGATATTCTGTACACAAGCACAATATGTTCTCTGTGGAAATTGTCAAAAAGAACACCAGAGCCCTCTACTGGCCAAGAAGCAGTAATGCAGCTGTGAACCCAAATTCCAATTTGCATTAATTCGTGTGTTCATTAACCTCCAAAGAATATTGCCAATCAAGGGGGCAACGTGGTAATGAAATCGGCCATGTGTTCCCAGTAGACCAACTTTAAAGTCTAAACTTACACACTGCCCTTCTTATTTCCATTGGAAGTGAAAGCATTTGCCTCACGGCTTCCCCCAAACGCAGTAAACCGAGGCACGAGAGCAGCCTGTGCTTTAATAAGGGGCCGTGTGTCTATTACCTGACACAATAAGGAGCTTGTCATGCCAACTGCTTCTTTTCCGCTTTTGGTGGGGGGGCTGGCATTAAGAACAGTGAGGGCTTAATAGTAACTTATCCAGGTGACCCCACTGGAATATTGAATCGCACTATAACACTTGCTGGCGCTACCCCCCTCCCGCTAACTGCAGTAGGTGCTGAATGGGGTACCTAATTCAGAACCCCCCCCCCCCGTTATCCCCTCCCTCCAGTATTCACCACCTTGATCCACCCATCCATCCATCCATCCATTTTCTGTTCTCTGCCTTCCAGTATTTCACTGCCTACATCACATGACCCCTCAAATCGCTCAGATCAGGTTGCTCATCACGATTGGCCATTGGCATTACATCCTGATTTCCTGCCCGCTGTATGAACATTGTTAACACTGATGGCTTCATCTCACACTGTAAATATGCTATGCACGTGCTGTATAAATAAACTGCACCGGACAGTCCATTCTCTGATTCCTTGATACTTTCTGAACACAATATTCAGAGATAGAGACTCTGTGAAATTCTGCCATTGAATAACAGTAGCATTCAAACGCTCATATCCCATATCACAGAGACTCTTCGTTAAGGCAGACAGTGCCTTATGCACAGTGCATACATGTACTGAAAAGCAGTGGTTTTGGTGCCCCCTAGTGGTCACCATCTCCTGTATAGCATCTCTGTGCCCGCAGCCCCCTCTTCTCAGTACTGCAGTGAGCTCGTGGAGAGCGCAGCCTACCATACCGCCCACCTCCTGCCACTATGTTGTCCTCTTGCTTTTTTTATTCCTATAGCTCCGTTCCAGTATTGTGTGGAGATAAAATGAATGAATGAAACATTTTCTTTACCCTGTCACCAAATGCTAAAATCAAACTGCACACCCTTTAACTTAACGGTCACTCAGAACCACACAAGGTAATCCACAGAAGATCTGATCATTTAAATTCCAAATACCCTGCAAAACACATCCTCATTCAGTCCAAAGGAAAGTCATTTTGTACTCCCAGTATCTAAAGTCCCTGGAGGCCTTTCAGGCTGCACGTTATCTTTCAGTAGAATGATTTCAGATAAGTACCTCATGATCCTGGGATAGGATGCCGTAAACAAGAACAGGAAGTGGTGTCATAGCACACCAGTCCTCAAAGTGTTGTAGCCCAGTGTGGAAACTAACCACAGATTCGTATAATCAAGGTAGACGTTTCTACTGGTTTAACTGACCTTGTGCATTCCATTAGAATGCGATATTACACGGGATTGGAACAAGAGGAGATGCTACTTACATTGATGAGCTCAATTTCCCAGATCTTCTTGACCAATTCCATAGAGGTGTAGCCATTGATGAGGAAAGACTTGGTGTAGTCACCAAGCTCCAGAGACTCTAGCCACTCTGCCACTGACGTTGGGTTGTTCCCATCATAGCCGATTGGCCGCACCTGTAGGAAGGCATGCACATTATGCTTGTTCCATTGGATGATGAACAACAAATTCCACCAATCAGGTTAGATGAGCCTGTCACTTTTGAAAGAAATCGCTCCATATCCTGCATCAGGAGAGCCCCACAAAGGGCCTGAACTTGGCTGAATGACAAAAACATGCTTTTTCAGTATATAGCTACATGTTTAGACATTAACACAAAATATGTATTTTTATCTTGTTTTTTATTGGATCATAGTTAATATGTTGCTGTTATGTTTACTGTTTTTGTCTTCTAGCTGCTGAGTTTGTATAAAGACTGGGTTTAATTTGTGCAGTAGGTCACCTTTTCTTGTTTCTGTATTAACAGCAGAACATACAACACCCCTGAGCATCTTGAATGTAATAGTAATTTGGCATCAGTGGTGTGAAACTTCAGTTCATTCACACAGTACATTAACGCACCTGCCTTGTGGATGTAATTTAAACTTATCTGATTGCTTTGCAGTATTTTGCCTGCTGGGATCAAGGGGATAAATAGATGCAGGTTCTAATTTAGGAGTCATTATCCACCCACTCACTGATGATGGGTTTTTCAGCATTTTTATCAGATGGATTTCTCTGTGTTCCTGTTTCTTGTGTTTTTCTTTTTGTTCCGGTTTGTTTGTACTCCCCACTTTTTCTCTTCCCGTTTCTGTCTTCCTCTCTGTGTCCCTCTTTGCTGTTCCCTGTGTTGCTGTTGCACTCTGTGCTACAATTCATGTTCCTCTCTGTTACACTTCCTGTTTCTGTCTGTCTCTCTCTGCTCCTCTTTGCTCTGTTTCTGTTCCTCTATGTGTTTCACTTCCTCTCTCTCTCTGTGTTCCTCTTTGCTTTGCTCTGTTTTCCTTTTCCTCTGTTTCACTTCCTCTTTCTCTGTCTTTCTCATTATGCTCCTCTTTGCTTTGTTCTGTGCTTGTGTTCCTCTCTGTGTTTTACTTCCTGTTTCACTGTCTCTCTCATTATGCTCCTCTTTGCTTTGTGTTCCTGTTCCTCTGTGTGTTCCACATCTTCTTTCTCTCTGTCTCTCTCGGTGCTCCTCTTTGTTTTGCTGTGTTCCTGTCCCTCTCTGTGTTTCACTTCATCTTTCTCTCTGTCTCTCTTTCTGCTCCTCTCTGCTTTGCTCTGTTTTCCTTTTCCTCTGTTTCACTTCCTGTTTCTCTGTCTCTCTCATTATGCTCCTCTTTGCTTTGTTCTGTGTTCGTGTTCCTCTCTGTGTTTCACTTCCTGTTTCTCTGTCTCTCTCATTGTGCTCCTCTTTGCTTTGCTTTGTTTTCCTTTTCCTCTGTTTCATTTCCTGTTTGTCTGTCTCTCTCATTATGCTCCTCTTTGCTTTGCCCTGTGTTCGTGTTCCTCTCTGTGTTTCACTTCCTGTTTCTCTGTCTCTCTCATTATGCTCCTCTTTGTTTTGCTGTGTTCCTGTCCCTCTCTGTGTTTCACTTCATCTTTCTCTGTCTCTTTCTGCTCCTCTTTGCGTTGCTCTGTGTTCATGTTCCTCTCTGTGTTTCACTTCCTGTTTCGCTGTCTCTCTCATTATGCTCCTCTTTGCTTTGTTCTGTGTTCGTGTTCCTCTCTGTGTTTCACTTTCTGTTTCTCTGTCTCCCTTATTATGCTCCTCTTTGTTTTGGTCTGTGTTCGTGTTCCACTCTGTGTTTCACATCCTGTTTTTCTGTCTCTCTCATTATGCTCCTCTTTGCTTTGTTCTGTGTTCGTGTTCCTCTCTGTGTTTCACTTACTGTTTCTCTGTCTCCCTCATTATGTTACACTTCCTGTTTCTCTCTGTCTCCCATTCTGTGCTCATCTTTGCTTTGCTCTGTCTTCCTTCCTCTCTTTTCTTCTCTTCCTGCTTCTCCCAGTGTCCTTCTCTCCTACCATATTCCTCTTACTCCACTCTCTTTTGCTACTTTGACTGCCCTGCCCTCAGTTCAAAAAAGTTAATTGCACCATAGCTCCTGTGAGGAGAAGGAGATGAAAACACACATCCTGCGTTTCACACTGAGAGGACGACAGAGGAGCAGGTTCCATCTTTAATGCCTTTGAAAAGTTGTACAGCCAGGCAGCTGCTGAATTCAGATATTACATTTAGGGGTATCTGGAAGTCAGTCCCTAAAAGACTAGCTCATTTGCGAAATAATAATTCATATAGAGAGGCCAATTTTATCATTAGCCAATGGTAAATCTGGAATCAGCGAGTGACAAGGAGAGGAGACACTCGAGTGACCAATCAAATTTCAGCTCGGGCCAGTGCCCCTGTGGCTCTGCTCCATCCTGTACCCATGAGGCAGGGGATGATGAGAATCTCAGGCCTCCCTTCCAACGAACCGTCTCACTCACCCGCGGCAGGAGGCGGATGGCCTGGAGGAGGCGCTGTCTGTGTGCAGAGTTGAGAATGCCGATCTCCAGCAGGTCCTGGTCCTCCACCACATTGCTGCCCTGGAGGAGAAACACAGTCCACCCACGTAGCATCACTCAGTCACAGCCAGGAGAAAGGCCTGATCGGTGTGTCTGTGTTAATGACAGTGTGTATGTGTTTGCACAATGATTTGTGTCTCTTTGCTGCCCCCGAGTGGCTCACGTGATGCAATTACAATGCACATGGACCCCTCGGATTGGTGGACAACATTCTTGGTCCGCAGGCGAGAGCGTTTGAGGCCTGCTGTGCTAATCCCTGACTTCACAGCCGGGCCACCTTAAGACTCCACTCCTGTTTGAAAACCCAGTCACTGCTCAGCTCTTTTACCTTCCACCATGGTAAGGGGAAGCACAGCCTGCGATTGGTAGAATCCAGTTGGAAGCGGGTCTTTTATTTTCAGTGGCTTGCTGGAGATCCTATAGTACCACAGGCTGGTCGTATCCAGGTCACGCGTGATGCTTATGACGACCAAACTCGATTTTCCCTCAGCCTAATTTCCTTGGACACTGTAAGTGTCCATCAGTGTTGTTCCTAATAAAACAAGCAAGCAGCCTGAAGCTAGCGTCCCTCCCCAGCCACCTTTAGCTCACCCAGCACATATTTCATGGTAAACACACAGCTTGAATGTCCCTGCCGATGACAGAGAGCGCAAAACAAATCATAAACTATCCATATGAGCACTGTTTCTTTAAGAAAGGTTGAATTCACAGGCAATTAGGCTAGGTTTTAATGGTAAGGCCTGTATGGTATCACTAAATAATCCATAGGCAATGCCGAGCTACACCAGCAGCAGTAGAGTGGCGGAGGAGGTAAAGAATTGGAGTGAGACGAAAATAACAAACTGCAAAGCTGCCATGAGGAATGACATACTGCCTGCAGACACACACACACACACACACACACACACCACCCTGGTATAAACAGCAATGTTTACTGAAGCGGTGAGAAATGACACTGACTACACACATACCATGGTATAAACAGCAGTGTGTTAAACTGATTTATTCACATTATTTAATTTATGTTTTAAGCACTCCTGAAGTTCAAGGCCAACAAACATTTTTGAGCTCAGATAATAATAATAATATATAGATAATAATCATTATTATTACAGTGTTGCTGTTATCGTTATTGCTGTTGCTGTTGACGCACAGAAAAATGCTGTAAAACCTTGCAACTGAACCCAGGCGCCCGCCGGCGCGCGGGGGGGGGGGGGGGGGGGGGGGGGGGGGGGGGGGGGGGGGGGGGGGGGGGGGGGGGGGGGG
>JAODLD010000001.1:10559625-10571177 GCA_026781065.1 Mormyrops boulengeri | reverse complement strand
GTTTCTCTGAGCTTGAGTCTTAGGGCTGGTTTCTTTGAGATTGACTCGTATGGCTGGTTTCTCTGAGCTTGCCTCTTTGGGCTGGTTTCTCTGAGATTGACTCTTATGGCTGGTTTCTCTGAGCTTGAGTCTTAGGGCTGGTTTCTCTGAGATTGACTCGTATGGCTGGTTTCTCTGAGCTTGCCTCTTAGGGCTGGTTTCTATGAGATTGACTGTTATGGCTGGTTTCTCTGAGCTTGAGTCTTAGGGCTGGTTTCTCAGAGCTTGCCTCTTAGGGCTGGTTTCTCAGCTTGGTCTTAGGGCTGGTTTCTCTGAGATTGACTCTTATGGCTGGTTTCTCTGAGCTTGCCTCTTAGGGCTGGTTTCTTGAGACTGACTCTTATGGCTGGTTTCTCTGAAATTGCCTCTTAGGGCTGGTTTCTCTGAGATTGACTCTAATGGCTGGTTTCTCTGAGCTTGAGTCTTAGGGCTGGTTTCTTTGAGATTGACTGTTATGGCTGGTTTCTCTGAGCTTGAGTCTTAGGGCTGATTTCTCTGAGCTTGCCTCTTAGGGCTGGTTTCTCTGAGCTTGGTCTTAGGGCTGGTTTCTCTGAGATTGACTTGTATGGCTGGTTTCTCTGAGCTTGCCTCTTAGGGCTGGTTTCTTTGAGATTGTCTGTTATGGCTGGTTTCTCAGAGCTTGAGTCTTAGGGCTGATTTCTCTGAGCTTGGTCTTAGGGCTGGTTTCTCTGAGCTTGAGTCTTAGGGCTGGTTTCTCTGAGCTTGAGTCTTAGGGCTGGTTTCTTTGAAATTATGGTTCTTAGGGTTGTTTTCTCTGTTTCCATGACTTGTTTCCCTGGAATTGACTCCATCTAATGCCAGTCTCTCGCTGGTTGAGTTTGATATTAGTACCAAACTTGAGATCCTCTAAAAAGGAGCTTCTCCTTGAGTTGAATTCTGGGTAAAATGTAAACCTGAACCTGACTGGTATAGAATGGTGATTTGTTCTCTTTATGGTCTATGCAGAACTCTACTCGAATGCAAGGAAGCAGCCCGGTGGGAAGGTGTTACAGAAAACCACAAGCATGCCCTCATGTCAACCACAAGGCTATTTAGCATTCAGTTCATCCTACAACCAGTGCTACATACTGTCGAATTGAAATGCATACGGATCAGTTTTAGGAGTTTTGGGAGGTGAGAGTGGATATGGCGTGAGATAGGGATGTCAAATCAACACACAATATATGGACAGAATTACGCAGACAACCCTATTCATTAGGAGGATTTGCTAATTAAGCCACGCCCATTGCTGGCATCATCATGGGATGCCAAGTCAGTTCACCAAAAGTGTATAAACACACAGATAGTCTGAAAATACTATGCACATGGAAGCACATGGAAGTCAACCAACTACAACCATAGCCCACTAAGAGGACAAAGACCCATAAACTATGAACCAATGACCAACAAGAACGAGACACCGGTGGCCACTGTAGCCACTCTTACCTCCTCCCATTCTGCCGTGAAGGACGGTGTTCGCTCCAGCCGGCTGCTGGGGCTGGTTCTGCCAGTGCCAGGCTGGCCTCGTCGTTCCTCCTGGATGGGTGACACGGAGATGAGGTTGGAGTCTGACTTGGAGAAGTTCCGGGAGAGCTGCAGGTCCAGCACGTCCTTAGGCACGGAACGCATCCTGCCAAGCGTGCACGCTCGCTCCTCCAAGCCTGACCGAGCTGGGGAGCCGCTTTTTGGATCCACCTCGTTCTGGCTCTGGTTCCGGTTTTGGTTCTGGTTCACACGGGTGTGGAAGATGGTCCGATAAACAACCTGCGGTTTGGGCTCCCGTGGACCCTTTAGGGCGGACGCTTCACTGCCCGTTCGGGGGAGGCGGGTACACAGTTCGGGAGCCTGCAGCAGATTGCCGTGGTGATGTGCCGGTCCAGGCTCAGGGGCACTGAACTTGCGCACCTTTCCGTAGAGCTGGTAGGGGTTGTCGGGGGACTCGCAGGCTGGCGATGAACCATGAAGCAGCCCGGCAAACTGCTCTGGGACGTGTCCTTCACGGAAGTCGTCTTCAACTGGCACGTCATCTGGGGTACAGAGAGAAGAACAGAAGGGTGACGTTTAATTAATGTTTAATTCATTTATCAGACACTCTTATTGAAAGCGACTTACAGTAGAAGGAAGGGTTACAATTTATGTGTACTTCAGGATTTGAACCCACAACCTTTGTGATGTTAGCGCAATGCTCTACGTTTTGAGCTACAGGGTTAAGAAGAAGACCTATCACCAAGGCATGGGGTTGTTCAGAAGAAAAGTGAAGGACTGAAGGAAGGAGTGAGCATTATCCCACAGATAAGGGAAAAGAAGTGTAAGAGCAACTGGAATTAGGATCACGAAAAAGATACCAGCAAGAGGAAAGATAAGCAATCATTACCCCTAAGAGGTATACAGAACTGTCCTTGGAGCTTGTCTTATCTCACTATGGATCACATAACTCCAGGGTTGAGTACTTTTCCAGAAAAAAAGCTTAGAATTCCCCATTCCTCTAGCTCTCAGAGCAAAGAGCCTCAACAGAAAGGATCCCACTACAGGTTCCACTGATACTCAAAGGAGGATAGAGAGCATGTTAGTAGGTGGAGATGCACTCGTTGATGAAATGTCCACATGTTAAAACTATGACTGGCCTTTAATAAAACAAACATAATTACCAAATAAATAAGCGCTAAGGTGGTAAATAACGAAAAGGGGACATTAATGATAATGTTCCTCATATTGTATGACAGTATATTACAGACTCAGTAGTATAATTCACATAAAACGCCCTGTATAATTGATAGTATCAGCAATACGGGGTAATAAAGACAATGAGCATGTGGAAACAGATGTGTGCTTTAGGGTCAGAACTGTGATACTGGGCTGGGAAAGAGCAGGTATTCGCGAGGGGGTACGGCCATCAGCAAGCTTGGCTCTCAAGGAGGAGGAGTGGACGCAGCGGCTGGTAACTCCATCCCGATGGAGAGCGAATGCCAGCAAGCGGGGGGAAGCAGCTGAGAAGTCGCAGCTAGACAGCTAGGTGCCGATATCTCTCTCACTCACGCTGGCATGTAGACAGCGGCAGCAAATGGGCTAAATGCCAACGGAGAGCAAATCATAGCAGCTCGGAGCCTTCAGGGCCAACTGGGGAGACCTGGTGGATCGGCCAAGATTCCTCCACAGGATCAAACCATGTTCTCAGCCACTCTTGACTAGATCGGCTTTCGGCGGTAACCAGTCCCACACCGCGGTGCCCATTGGCCGCCTCATGGCTCTCAACACCCTGCCAATGATGAGCATGTAATAATCACATAACGCTGCCATTTTAATTTGTCTTCACGCGTGTTGGCTGACTGTTGTACGGTTCAGAAACGCGCACGTCCAAATGGGGACCGTTCCGATAAGCCAACTGGAACCGGAAATGGGATAATGCCACACAGGGACGCTATCGCTGAACAGAAACATGATACGGTGCCTGTCCAACACTACCCAATGAACTGTGTCAAATAACCTCAATGATGGCAAATAATGTAGCTGCGAGGTCTGAAAACAATCCCAGAACTAGTGGTAAAATCCTCGCCAAATGCAATGCGTACATGAGGACAGTCAGCTTGTTAGCCCCCCCCCAGTCTGGATCAAGTGCCTGCCGTCGAAGGACATTTAAGGCACACGGCAAAGTCAGAAAGGCGGGGCACAGTCGTTAACACAGGGAGGGATGATGGGAGAATCCAATTAGTCTCCTGATCATAAATCTCACTGGTGGCTTCTGGGATAGGCAAAATGGGGAGTCAGGGTGGACAGCAACCAATTACAAAAACAGGTACAAAAGAAATTAAAATTGCCTTAACTAGTGCAAAGAGGTTAAAGGGGGGTATTAATCAGATCTGTTTGTTCAAAGCGCCCTTCAAAAGCCAGTTTGTGGTGAGTTCAAAATAAGAGCTTAGCCAACCCAATATGAAACAAGGAAGTGGTGCAGCAGAACGGAGGAAACGTATAAGAGAGGTTGATGCTCATGGTGACAGACAAAATCACTATGCCCTTCTGCCCCCTACAGGCCAGCCCATCACATTGCTCTTCACGACACTCTCCCAAAAGCGGACCTTACCTAACAACTGCCTTTTCTCCAACACCCAGTGGAAGATGCACCCACTGACTGCTAGCAAATGCTCACAGGCCTTTAGTCATCACTTCTCCAGGACTCCAGTGAATCCATCAGCGCCCTTCAGTGTGAATAATGACCGAAACATTCGGCCGGGAAATGCTGAATGAACATAACAGGATGCTCACCACATGACACGGGAGAGACACTGATAAGGCGGTGGAAAGGATACGATACTCCCAAAACAGCAAAAGATCATTTGTGCAAAGTGAAGCTGGTATATGGTAGTGGTGCCTGTTACAGATTTAGCTGCTGCTCCGTATGGACGGACCTGTCACCACAGCCGCAGTCTGTGGGTGAGCAGCTCGCAGGAGCTGCGGTCTGCGCATTTCGGGACAGCCGCCCCCTCGCCTCCGCAGCTCCACTCACCCACAATGCCCTGGGCCCTTCTGTCACACATCTCCCTGTGTGTCAAATTCGCAATTAAATTCCAATTCTAAGTGTGCAATCAGCCTGCAAAAGACTACTGATGACTGCAGGAACACCAGCGATTAAGGACGACGCCGAAACCAAGCACAATAATGCCTCTGATGCTCAGTAATACCTGTTTTAACAATGATTCGAGCTCTCGGTCTCCCTTTCCATCCCCTGCTGCGATAACAGGTGAAGCCCAGGCGCCAAAGAAAAGCCAGACTCATCAGGCAGAATCCATAAGAGACAGCAGAGATGTGACCAAGCGCGGATGAGTGGCTGCACTTCAGGACCGACACAGCAACCACTGCCGATTCCCCTATTTGCCTGGTGTCTCCCTGAAGCTCTGCTCTCCTCAGCCTTTGACTACAGGGCAAAAGCTCCATCCCTACTTTCCGTACATGTCTGAGAGCTGGTACTCCGATCTGATAGGACAGCATTTCTGCACCACTCAGACACCTGCATGTCAAGACTGGCAGGACACGCCCCTGTGTGAACCAAGCAGCCTGCATCCGGTCCTTATCAGGTTATAGACCCATGACCAGGACACAATACAGTGGGTTCCTCCTTATCTCGATACTGACAAAAAGTACCATTGCCTTATGGTGCCCCCTGCAGGCCAATGCATATGTTTACCCATGCATTCCTGCCCACCCAAGGTATTCCCGTCATTGAAGAAAAACGCAAGACAAAAGTAAAGCAATTCTTTCTAGTGAAGATTCAAGAATATAGCACCCCTGTTAGTGATATGAGGGGCTTTGTTGTTTTCCTATATAAAAGAAGAACAGGAACATATGCTCCATAAGCAAGTCTAGAAAGCTCTAGAACAGGGGTGTCAAACGCAGTCTTGGGGGCCGGAGCCCTGTGTAGCTTAGTTCTTTCCCTGTTCCACCACAAATGATTCAGCTCAACAGCTATTTGGTAATTAGCACAAGAAGTTGAATCAGGTGTGTTAAAAGAGGGGAAACCCAAAAATGTGCAGGGCTCTGGCCCCCCAGGACTGGAGTCTGACACCTGTGCTCTACAGTAGAAGGACAACGACAGAAAGAAATCTAGATTGACAAACCAGGACTGATCTATACAGAGAAGCCAAAAGAGCCCTACAGCTTTACATGCAATGATGAAGGAGTGCGATAATTACAACAATATCTACGTCAGAACACACAACAAAGAATAACGGCCAAATGAGTTTGATTCCATCTACAAGTGCTTTGTGGCAACTCGTTTCTGGAAAGACAACGTGGTATAGAATAGCACAGGGTGTATTTATTGACTGACAGATTGATTTTCCTAGAATGAAAAGCGGGAGGGGCAACATCAGCAGTCTTCAAGCCAAAAGAACAGCATGTAACAGAAGGAGTATCTAGGCCTTCCCAAAGGGACCCTCTCCTCCAGACTGGAGGCAGACTTCCAAAGGGGCAGTGAGGACCGGCAAACTCATGTAATAAAGGCTCATACCCTTTTAAAACTGTTATATGATGGGGAAGTTTCCCTTGCGCATGTTTGAGGCTCCCTGGCATTAACATGGCACAGAATCCGAGCCGGCGTGCTGACATCTCTGACTGGTGAAGGCCACTCACAGCTTAGAAGCAATGAATATTACAGGCCATCAGGGATACCAGCACATTTCGTATGCCTATCCCCAGGCAAAACAGATCAAAATCAACAGATAAACAGATCATCATAATAGCAGGCCTAATGTCACATTAAATGTATGTGAAAGGACCCAGGGTCTCATTTCTGTTTGCTTTTAACGCTGAACCAGCCATGAATTCAAAAACATGAAAACAAAAACAGCATAAAATCGGACACTGCCGAATCGGGAACCTTGCAGCTGCAGCACACAGCTGAGAGAGGTACCATTTTTAATTGGGTGGCGCGTTGCCAGGGCACGGGCAGGAGGTGGCCATGGAGCAGAGATGGGCACACCGTGACTGCACCGACAGGAAAGCTGGCGTCTCTGTTTACACAGCCAGCTACTGCTAATTTAACTCTGACAACTTGTTGCCATGATTGCTTAACTCCCACCAGGCCTGGATTCGGCACTGAGTCTGTCAGCATGCACAGCAGGATGGCGGAGTGAGTTGTTTGTGTGGGTCAATGAAATCTAAACAGGCAACTGGGGAGACCACACAAGCATCTCTCTGGCCCCCAATGGCACACTCACATGAGCACTCTCTCTGTCTCCCATTCCATCTCATCAAGGGAATGACACACAAGGATGGATACGATCTTGCTTCTGTGTTCTGCTGTTTCAGAAATATAATTACCCTTTATTTGCCATTTACGGGTATATGGGAATGTTGCTTTTCTCATCAAGCTTCCCTTTGACACATACAAACACAGAGTTTTGGCATTTTTAGTTTTTTGATTGCAGTCACAGATTTTTTTATAAAATTGAATGTCCCCTTGTGGGTACTGAAAAAGTGGTCCCCACAACGTCAAACTAAAAGGTCTTTTTACATTGTAATGTATACCTGAACCACACACACACGGGTGAATGTAAAGCTTTGAGTCTGAGTGCAGGGTCAGGCCTGGAGCATTTCGTGAGTTAAGGCCCTGGCTCAAGGAACCAACAAAGACGTGACTATTCTACTTAGGGTTGAACCACAGACCACCCCCAATAAGAGGACCATTACTGACAGGCTACTGAGAGCGTGGGGGCAAAGGGTGGATTGCCAGTGGTCCCACTGGCAGTGATGGTCCCTGTTCGCCCTGACTGACGCGAGTCTCCCTAGCGACCCCCCCTCTCATAAACATGCCTCCCGCAGTACAGGTATGATCTCCAACGGCGGCCCCATTAAAAAGTGACACCTCCTGTTCATCCCCATCTCTCAAGGGCGGACAGCCATTCGCGTTCACTTTCACTTCGGGAAAGCATGCCTGTCACCACGGCGACCAGCTCGGATCCCGCCAGCGGAGCGTGGCCCACTTGGAGAATGGAAGGATGGCAACAACATGGCGATCATCACCGGCGGGGGGGCAGTCAGCTGGTGAGGGGGAAGGCTATGAGATGTTGGCAAAGCCAGCAGAGGGCGGACAGACACAGTGGGGCAACTGATGTATCTCGGGAGCAGGAAGTCTCTGTCCTCCCAGCCTGTCCCACAATCCTCTGCTGCCGAGATACACCCATCTCTGCTACATCAACATGATGACGTCAGAGTAGTAACATTTCTAGCGGCAGGGGAAAAATTAGAAATTTTGGGTCCCGAACCAGAATTCGTATTGGGACCCCAACCCTGACCAATCAACTTATGTTCCAAATTTGTAGGGCCCCTGTCAGTCAGGGATCACCTCCCTTCATGGCACTCCTCTGTACAGGAAGTGATTTAACCAGATCTACTCAAACCTGTAGGCACCGATTAAACTAACCCGAGATTAATCAAAACGTTTAGTCCAATAAAAACGGTCTCTCATGTAAGATATCGAGCAAAGCATGTGGGTTAATTAAGGAATGTCTCTTGCCGTATTACACCGGCGTTGCTGCCTCTGAACCTGTTTCGTCAGGCTTTTAGAGGAGGAGATCACGTCCCACATGCCCGTCGCCGCTTGACAGACAGCGAGGGTGAACTTTGGGCCTGCGCCTGGTAATCTGCTGATTTCTACGGACACCCCCCTCACTCCCCCCCCAACAGCCATGTAGCGCTAATGTGTGTGTCATCCGTGGCTGTCGCTGTCACCGTCTACTTCATGTCTTGGCAGCGTGGCAGCGTTTCCTGGGCGTGATGGCTAATGGAACCGAGATGAACTGAACAGGAAGATGAGGATGGGCGGGAGGGACACAGTTGTGGGGGAGGGGTGGGGTTTGGCCATCAGATGCTCTGGGTTTGGTGATGCCTGTCACTCCACCCGACCGAAGACTTATCAAAGTAGCATTTATCAGCATTTATCCATATATTTATGTGCATAAAATAAGACCATTCTCTGTCCCTTGCGATATACAGTGGTACCTTGGTATACATCCGCTTTGGAATCTGTCCAATTAGGTATACGTCCTGTTTCGACGCGAAAAAGTTTGCTTGGTATACGACCTTTGTTTGGAATACGACTCACGTGCTAGAACTTCTATGGGTCAAAATGAGTCACGACACCACGCGCTACCCTTGTTTACGTCTCTCGAGACAAAGCCACGACTACCCACGAATATTCATTTGGTATACGTCCTTTTTGGTATAGGTCCAAGGATCTGGAACGGATTAAGGACGTATACCGAGGTACCACTGTATTCCACTTCAATAGTTTAATGAATGGTTGACTTTTTCTCTTTTATGCCCCCATGAGCCCCACCCACTGAGCACACTTCCCTCCAATAGAAGACAGTGTTACTCAAAACATGAGAACCCAAACTCCAACAAAGAATGGTGTTACTGAGCAGCACAGAACCACCAGCCATCTGCAGCAGGACTACAGAAATAGCAAATCTTTGTTTTAAATAGCTTTCATCCAATGGGACTCCACCATTTTACGCAGCTGAGTCCCTTTAAAGCTTCAGGCGACTTTCAGGCTTTGGTTCAAGTCCTTGACATCTGCACACAGCTGCTAAGAGGATTCTCTTGTAAAGGGCGCTTTTTATGTTAAATATTTATACAGCTGGATGTTTCATAGAGCATTTCCATTTAAGCGCTTTCCTCAGTGGCACCAGAGTTGGGTTCCTCCTTTGCGCCATGACTTTAACGGCTACGCCACCTGCTGGGCTGCCATAACTCTGCTCGGCTCACGCCTCCGGGCTGCTGGTGAGTGCTGAAGCAGCAGAAACATCCCTGCTCAGCTGGGACCCGGAACTCTGACAGACTGCCTTCGCAGACCGCCCCCCTGCTCCTTTAATGAAGCATCCGGAATGCTGCCACTGGCACGTCGAGTGGCTCGGCACTCCATCAGTGGGGCCCCCGATGGGAGCAGGGTTATACCTAAAGGCAGGGACTCTCCCAGAGCCGCTGGGAACTCTAAATCGCACGCGTTTATCATCTTAATCCCAGTGCAGGCAAACTCCTGTCCAACCCCTCCCTCCCAGAGGGAGATAATGCAGTGTCGGCACCAGAACAGATCTGCTGGGCCCAAGATATTCATGGGGGAGTGGGGGGAGGCTAACAGGCTAATCTTTTTTTAGCATCTATGGGTGATTATTTTGGGGGCAGTCATTGGCCAGGGGTGGGGTACATGGTCAACTTTTCCAGAATCTTACAGTCCCATCCAGTTCATTTCAGATGCAGATGAATGTACATTTAGTGTATTTTTATTCCTAGAATGACTTGGATGTTTTACTTACATTGTGTAGATCCGCCTTTTGACTAATTTGACTGTTGGGGGCTTTAAACTCGTTCTGAGGACATGCTGGTTTGGTGAAACGCGAGCAGCTAACCGTGCTGTATGCTGTATGCACCTGGCTATGGGATAAAGTGCAGAAGTCACCGGGAGCTCAGCACACGGGCTCCCAACACGGCGATTCAGCTGGAGCGAGTGTGACAGGCAGCCCGGGGGGTGACTGATTGGGGGGGGTGTGTATACAGCAATCAGGAACAAACACACTCACATATACACAAACACACACACACATGCGCGCATGCATGAAGACAGTCAGGAATACTTGTGTACGTACTCACACAGACACGCACCCACGCGAGATGCAGACAGCTATCAAACACAAACACACACACACGAGCGGGACGAAGCAGCCAAGGGGAAGGAAGGGGGTGCTCAAGCATTTGTACGAACACGCGCACACACACACACAAGCACACACACACATATGCATGCGCGCACACGCAAACACACAACCACACACACAAACACACAACCACACGCATACGTATGCACATACACACACACACACACACGCTCATGAAAACACACACACCGTCACCGAACCCAGTCCCTATCCTCCATTCTCATATGAGGAGATTAAGGTTGCTAAGACCAAACATCTGCCCTGGATCCAGCGCCCTCTGATGGTGGCCACACACCCACACACAGCAGGAACACACCTCCCTACCCGGCAGCCTTCACAGACCATCCACAAACCCGCGCCACTAGCACTCAGAAAACCATCCATCCGCCCACCACCAAGACCCCCCCACACAGGTGTGGAATCTGAGCGTGGTGTTGCAGGGCACCAGCCAATCACCACCAAGAGCCCTCCGCCCGCCCCCCCTTCACGGTGGGACTCCCCCTCTACCTATGTGGGCAGCAAATGGTGTCAGCCAATCAGCAGGCAAGGCCCTCCTGTGTTGGGGGGGCAGCCCAGGGAAGTGCAGCCGGAACTGGGGGGGGCTGGGGGGGCCTTTTATGGCTCACCGGAAGCCTCACTTTGGGAGGGGGGTTACCCTGGCAACAGCGCGGCGGCCCTCAAGCGGCTAATAAATGGAGTTATAGAGGAAAACGTAAAAGCGGGAAGAGGGAGCGCTGCGATCGGATCTCGGCTTGAGGGGGATTGGGGCCAAACAGCCCCCAGCAGGAGAAATTATCCATATATCTGCTTGCATTACAGAGCTGGTGTTACCTCATGTGCTCTTTTGCTGGGGGGGGGGGGGGACTTAGCTTAATATCTGTGTGAAAGAGTGTTATATTACTAAGCTATACAGCATAAATTCAGCCTACAGAAGGGCACAGATAGGCTGCATCACAGCGACTCAGCCAACCAGCCAGCGTCTGAGATACAAACTACCTGGAGCAAAAATACTGCCAGCAACCATGAGCCATGCAGGCCTACAGTCTGTACTTGACGCTGACCGACCATGAGCCATGCAGGCCTACAGTCTGTACACGACGCTGACCGACCATGAGCCATGCAGGCCTACAGTCTGTACACGACGCTGACCGACCATGAGCCATGCAGGCTTACAGTCTGTACTCGACGCTGACCGACCATGAGCCATGCAGGCCTACAGTCTGTACTCGACGCTGACCGACCATGAGCCATGCAGGCCTACAGTCTGTACACGACGCTGACCGACCATGAGCCATGCAGGCCTAC
>JAODLD010000001.1:10544000-10554876 GCA_026781065.1 Mormyrops boulengeri | reverse complement strand
GATGTGCCTGTCTGCCTGCAGCCAGTCAGATTACAGGGGATGTGCCTGTTCATCTGCAGCCAGTCAGATTACAGGGAATGTGCCTGTCCGTCTGCAGTCAGTCAGATTACAGGGGATGTGCCTGTCTGCCTGCAGCCAGTCAGATTACAGGGGATGTGCCTGTTCATCTGCAGCCAGTCAGATTACAGGGAATGTGCCTGTCCGTCTGCAGTCAGTCAGATTACAGGGAATGTGCCTGTCCGTCTGCAGCCAGTCAGATTACAAGTGATGTGCTTGTACGTCTGCAGACAGTCTGATGAAAGGGGATGTGCCTGTCTGTCTGCAGCCAGTCAGATTACAGGGGATGTGGGTGTCCTTCTGCAGACAGTCATATTATAGGGGATGTGGCTGTCCTTCTGCAGATAGTCTGATGAAAGGAGATGTGCCTGTCTGTCTGCAGCCAGTCAAATTACAGGGGATGTGCCTATCCGTCTGTAGTCTGTCTGATGAAAGGAGATGTGCTTGTCCGTCTGCAGCCAGTCAGATTACAGGGGATGTGCCTGTCCTTCTGCAGATAGTCTGATGAAAGGAGATGTGCCTGTCTGTCTGCAGCCAGTCAAATTACAGGGGATGTGCCTATCCGTCTGTAGTCTGTCTGATGAAAGGGGATGTGCCTGACTGGCTGTAGCCAGCCATTTTATTTTACAGTCATTTTGCCAACTTTTGCTGTAGGAGAAAGCTTTGCAGACTGGTGAATGGTGAATTGCATGACAGCAGCGGTGGGTAGGGGATTCAACCAGACTGGTTGGCCACCACATCCAAACCACAGGCAGCGCAACATTCTGACATCAGTCACTGCTTTGAAAGATGCATCGGAATGGCAGTGGGCACCTGTGCCTCAACCTGATGCGTGTCCCTGAGATCTGGAGGACCAGCTGGCTAAATGTCACAATGCAGACGTCACCGTGAGAAACAGGAAGTCATGTCGCATTTGACTCATGGAGGGGATGGTGTGGCATGGGCTGCCAAAATCACTGCACTGAAACATGGTGCAAACATACCTGCTGTAGAAGATTGACAAGGTCAGCGTGCAAACAAGCTCAGCCAATCGCAGAGCTGCCTTCTTACGGTCTCCATATGATTGACAGGGATGAGTAGAAAAAGGTTTTGTAAAGAATAAATGTAAAACCATCAGCTTGCATCAATCATTTAGCAGATGCATTTATCCAAAGCAACATGTGAAACAGGAAGTTAGACAGCCCATACAGCAACTGGGGGCTAAGAGCCTTGCCCAAGGGCCCAACAGTGAAATCACTCTGCCAGTGCTGGGATTGGAAGCAGCAACCTTCGAATCACAGGCTCAGTGGCCTAACCCACAGAGCCACAAACCACCCATATACCTCATACACTGTAAATCCTTCCTGCTTTCTGCTATAGCTCCAGTGCTCTTGGAATCATCTGCAGTCTCTCACATACTGGTAACATACCTGAGCAATGCGCGCATTTCCTGGGGCTGCGCTAAAACGTCACGCATTGCAGCAGCTGTGATCACACCTCAGCTTGAGCGTCGCCGCAGTGAACCGTCCCCATGTTCTTCTGGCACATCAGCCCAGGTTTAGGCTGAACACTGCGACTGCGGGGATAATTACTAAGCGTACTCCGACGCTGAGTCACTGCCGTGCAGAGACTGGTGAGGCTGGTTTAGACTAACCCATGACAGCACTGAGTCACTGCTGCGTGTTGACAGGTAACATCAGCTATCCCATCCTCACATCTGCAGGGTTGTTGATATGGATCCCGTGTGTGGATATATGTTCTCCAGGGCTAAGCGGGGGTTTCCCCCACAGCACAAAAGCACAAAGTGTGAGTGTGTGTGTGTGAAGATGAGTGTGTCCTGAGATATCCTGAGATAGATATCCAAATGCTACCCCTTACACCATCTTCACCTTGGAATGGACTCCAGACTGCTACCATAAACTGGGTAAACAGTTAATGAAAATGAGTGAATGAACTGAACTGGCTTGGTGTCCAGTACTGGTTTATCCCATGCCTTGAACTCATAGCTTCCAAGAAAGGCTCTGCACACTGGTGACCTTGCACAGAATAAGCGGGTATGGAAAATGGATGTATGGATGGATGGATGAATGGATGGATGGATGCATGGATTGAACTTTTTGAATTGAAACAGTTCCTGCTACTGAAATGTAGCACCAATAACAACTGCATGTCATATGAATGAAAACAGGAAACAGAATGAAAGAAGAAGCAAAGAAAACTGGTGTCCAAAGTGTGAGAGAAGCAGTAGCGTTCCCACCTGCCAGGCCACAGTCTTCCGCAGAGCCAATGGAGTAGTTAGCAGGGCTGAAGGCGGAGCCGAGGGCGGGGCTGAGGGCGGGGCTGAGGGCAGGGCTTAGGGGAGGGCTGGCGCTGAAGCTGGCGTAGCCCAGCGAAGAGCTCACTTCCGACGGGTCGTAGCTGTGGTTGGGCCGCTGCGTCTCCTGGGTCGAGGACAGGGACATGCGCTGCTTCGGCTGGGGAAGAGAGGAGGGGGACAGAGACATGAATGGGGGGGGGGGCTTTTGCTTACTGTGGGCATAGCTGCCACCACTGTGGGGCTTTCGCCGCATTTTTCACTTCATATTAAAGCATCACACCTCATTAGCCGAAGATGGCTGTGTGGGTTCCTGCCCTGTGGCAAGGAGGCGCCGGCATGTGTGTGTGTGTGTGTGTATGCGAATATTGTGTGTGTGTATGCGAATGTGTGTGTGTGTATGCAAATGTGTTTGAGTGTGTGTGTGTGTGTGTGTGTGTGTGTGTGTGGGTATGAGAGGGCAACCATCCACACGCCCATGTCGCCGAGGTAACCCCTTCTCCAGGGATGCCGCAGTATGGGAGACGACCCCCCTCCCGTCTGATAGATCCGTTCCGCTCCCCGGATGTGCTGTTCCAGCAAATGGGGGCAGAGGCTCACGAAAGGCGCTTGTGTAACAGCAGGAAGGGCTTATATAAGGATCCTTTCAACTTCCTGTTGCATCACCGGCCTGCAGATGTCACGCTAATTAGCGCATGCGCCGCCCTGGCCGACAGCTGGGCCTCCTGACGACTCCGTCTGCGCAGAACGCCCAGACTGCGGCACGGCTGGGTCCCGTCTGCGCAGCGCGGTGGCTTGATTCCATCTCATCCACACTTGGCAGCGTGCCTTGATGGTGCCACACTGCAAGCAACAGGGCGGACATCAAAGACTGCCTCTCTCCGCTCCCCACAAGTGCAGATGATCGCCCCCTACAGGGAGATATGTCTCAGATGTCCGCCACCTGCTGGTATACCCCCTGTACTGCCTGGGGGAAAAGTGAGCAGGTGCTGCAACACAGCTTTTATCCATTTATCCAGCATCAGCCCCCACACCAAAGGCTTCAGCCCTAAAGCAAAAACTTGAACCCCACCCCCCATAGCCACTGCAAACTAACGGCCACCTGGTGCTGCTGGATGCACTGCAGTGTCGATCGCATATGGCCGCCCTGCATGTGTGCATATCCCGCAGCCGGCGCTTGCTGCATAAAGAGCGCCTAGGTGCCGCACGTGCAGCATTCTCTCAAGGCTGAAGGTCGTCCTTCGCTATGCAGCTTGAGGTCACCACGCCCACCGGGAGCGAGATCCTGCACGTGAAATCGTAGCTGGCACAGAAAACGACAGAGATGTGGAGCTGGCTTGCTCAATGCCGATGCCAAACCACCCACTCCCCCCAGTATCAGAGAGATACCCACAAGTGCCGGTGGCCACCTGCTAATGACCAATGCCTCCCCTTCCAGATTGGGTAAATTTCGTACACAAAGGAGGAACATGATAGGTGGAGGGCAGCAATGCCTTAGAAATGTTCAAGGAATCCTGCTAATCACCTATGGACTGACCAGAAGCCCTGTCGGCTAAACGAGGGGTTCGTTCAGATATCACATTGGGGCCGCCCACTTTGGTCACTAATTGGCTCCCGCAAAGCCTGGGGTCGGTGCCAGTAGGAGGCAATGTGGCACTCTGTTGAGGAGACGGAGTCTGTCCCATACGTTGGGCACTGTACCATCCCTTACCCCCCCACTGGTACCCTGATGCCCCGGGGTGTGGCCATCTGAATCCCTACAGCCTCCCGTCTTATCCGGCATTCCCAGGCTTTGAAACATCCCGCTCTCCAAGAAGCGTTGACCTGAGACGGGAGTCAGAAAACGGCACAGCTCACCATGCCAGACAAAACGGCACATCCATTATGGAGGCTCTGGGAAAGTGTTCAATTCACAAGCATCAATTTGCACCTCTCTCACTCTCCACACCTCCCTCTCTCTCGGTCTCTCTCTTGTTTTCCCAAGATGATGAGTGATGGTATGATGGGAGAAGGGGCGGGGCAGGTATGGTGTGAGAGACCACTTTTTCGTGCTGACCACTGAGTGTCATGGACATGGAGAAGGGGCGGGGCATCCGGAGATAAACTAGCCAATAGGGATGATGTCACTGCAACCTGCAGTGCTCATACATGTATCTATGTGTGAATGCATTTGGATCTCTGCTTATGTATCCTTAATTGTGCTTTATTCAATAAAGCAGAAGTTACCATTCTATATACCAGTACTGTGAGCTTTCTCCAGGTATGATATACCCACCTCTACTGTAAGGAGAAATATTGATCGTCAATAATGTTTAAAGGGCATTACTGCAAAAAAGCGTGCCAGTGAAAATGTCAGCACTACCTTCTAACTTAACATACTGCAACAAAAACTGAATAAACATAAAAACGTTAAACTATCATCAGGGTTAGAAAAACCAGGCCCCAAGATGACCAGATCTGCCCCTAACAAGATGTACTGTAAATGTCGATAGGTCTGGTTAACTGGCGAAATATTTGGAACTTTTTATCTAGTGCTGGGTCACCCAGTGCCTATCGCAGGCAGCTTAGGGAACAAGGCAGGGAAACATCCTGGTTGCCTGCTTCTTGATCCTACAGCAAGGCACATATAACCTTGGGTGAATCTCAGTACCAAGAACACAAAGACAATACTCGTGGTCTTGGCAAAACTAGTCTTCTGAACTTGCCTTCCAAGAATGAACTTGGGGCATAGTGAATCATGAGATTGGGCTCGTTTGACGAGGATGCAACTGATCTATCCTTGATATTTGGGGCAGAGCAAGACCAGCATCTCTGTACTTCTGTTCTTGAGTATTTGAACTGGTCTTTGGCAATGGAAGATGCCGCAAAACGGGTACACGAGAACACAATCAAGTGCACATATTGAGATTCACCCCTTGCTTTATAAAAGTGTTGGACTGGGGTGGTATGTAGAACCCTAACCCTGTGATGAGGTCACCCCCCCACCCCCCAAATTCTAACAGTCCGCTCGGTGAGGGGAATCTGTCATTTCTTACTCTAAAAAAATCACCTCTGAGGTGATAATTACCACAAACAAAATTAGCCCCCCAGTTCACCTCTGAGAGTCAGTCGGTCTGTCTTTCTGTCTGTCTGTCTGTCTCTCTCTCTCTCTCTCTCTCTCTTCCCCCCCCTTCTCAGAGTGCCAAGTCCCAGGTCGGCACGCCAATTTACACCTCGTTAACATGGATAACACACCAAATCTGTTTGTGAGCATGTTTACAACCAATTCATTAGTTAAGTACGATATTATAATGTGTAAAGAATCTGGTGCTAATTCTCAGAATCATAATGGTAGTAATTAGCTCCCCCCCATTTGACAAAGTCTCTTTTTTTCACGCATGATGAAGCATCTCTTACGAGCATCTAAAAGCACAAATGGCTCCATCGAAACACTCATGCCTTTTTCGTTGTCTCATTAAGGGTCTGCTTTTTCCCTCTTTCTCAACGCACTCTCTGCGACATCCCATCTTCAATGCACTTTTGTTCAGCTAATTTCAAATCTTGTTGCTGTGGCAACGCACCACACAAAGTGGAGCCCACACACAGCGAGGCAATAACAGCAACATATAGAGCGGTCCTCCCACTGAGAGGCAGGCTGCAGAACAGGCGGAGAAATTTAAATGGCATGTGCACAGCAGTGACGGGAGATGCTCTGACATCAGAGGAGGAGACGCACGGTAGAGACCCTCAGGCCTTCGGCAATCGGGACCCGAGCAACTCACACGTGAAGTCTGAGTGCAGCGATGATGAGACGTGGCTCTGAGCGGAAATGTGAGATATAAGGTACAGATAGGGTACAGACCTGATCTGAAAGATGCTGATGGGATGATTGAACCTGAAAGAGCCTAAAAGGGGGAGGGAGATGAAGCTTCTAGATACAGAGATACTGAAGCTGAAAGAAAGGGAATGACGGAGATGAGACAGAATGAGATATGGAAGCTGAAAGACAGGGAATGATGAAGCTTCAAAAGAAGGAAATGCGGAAGCTGAAAGAGAAGGAATGATGGAGATTTGACAAAAGGTGATACTGAAACTGAAAGAGAGGGAATAATAGATTTGACAGAAGGAGACACGGAAGCTGAAGGAGAGGTAATGGTGAAGCTTCTACAGAAGGAGATAGTGAAGCTGAAAGAGAATGAATGACAAAGCATCTACACACAGAGATACTGAAGCTAAAAGAAAGGGAATGATGGAGACTTGACAGAATGAGATATGGAAGCTGAAAGACAGGGAATGATGAGGCTTCTAAAGAAGGAAATGCTGAAGCTGAAAAAGATTGAGTGAGGGGAGATTTGACAGAAGGAGACATGGAAGCTGAAGGAGAGGGAATGATGTAACTTCTACAGAGGAGATACTGAAGCTGAAAGAAAGGGAATGATGGAGATTCAACAGAATGAGATACAAAAGCTGAAAGACAGGGAATGATGAGGCTTCTAAAGAAGGAAATTCTGAAGCTGAAAAAGAGGGAATGATGGAGACTTGACAGAAGGAGATATGGAAGCTAAAGGAGAGGGAATGATGTAGCTTATACAGAAGGAGATACTGAAGCTGAAAGGGAATGATGGAAATTGGACAAAATGGGATGAGGAAGCTGAAAGAGAGGGTGATGATGGCAGCATCTACAGCAAAGGCTAATTGGGGAAGGATCCTGTCAAGCTAAACTTTAGAGATAAGGATACTGCAGCCAAGGAGAATAAGGTGACACTGAAGCAGTGCAGCTCAAAGAGCTCAAGAGAGTCTGCTACGGCATGACATCACTCGCAGAGTTACGGCAGAAAACCGATTCGTTCCCTGAACTGCAGACGCGGCTCTTTAGTGGAGCACACTAATCTTCCAGCCTGCTCAGCTATGCCATTTGTGGGGTGAATGTCACACTGACACAGAGCGAATGGAGGAGGATTTCAATAAGAGCATTACAATGACATACTGGTAGTGTCAGTCCAATATTCCCCTACCAGTATAATCATTAGGTGGGATTTTCATGTCACCATACCACATACACACCAACACCACTGGCTGTGGATCAGAGAGCCAAGATGAGGCTTTCGGGTCGAGCCTAAAGCCCCCTTGGGGCAGGGACATAGAGGGGAGATCAAAAAACCCCTAGCCCGGGACCTGCAGGCCAGCATGCCATTACTGTGCTGTCACTAGGGGGCAGCGAGAGCTGAATATCAATGACACAGCTGTCTCAGAGCCGGACAGCTGCGTCTCCGTCTCTCTGAATGGAAAAACACATACTGGTCCAGCCCTCAGTGTATCTGCACAGCCCTGACACAGTCAGTGGGACACACAAACCACACACAGTGAGAAGTCGCAGGATACACTTACACACACACACACACACTTACACACACGGCTGCGTATTCTGAAGCGTAAACAGGCACAGGCCGACATTCAGCGGCAGCTCACACGTAAACGTAAACACATCGCTCTCCTCATCCCGAAACAGTAACCCGCACAGAGCACTCAGGCTGGGGATCTATAAACAGCCCCTTCATTGTAACCTTTTCGCCAGCAGTGTCCAACAATTTTGCTCTCTCTCTCCCCTCACTTGTACCAGAGAAATTTCTGGCAATGTCTTTCAGCATACTGTACCATGTTTTTTTTTAATTCAAGCTCCAGAGAACTTTATGTTTAAGTTTAAAAAAGGAAATCACACACATTGCTCAGTATAAGAGGGGGGGCCTTCTGAAATTATTCCCGTTTTCCCCACGCTTAACAAATATTACAGAAATACATACAGGCACTCTGAAACAAACAGCACTCCCACCATTCGTTAAGGTAAAGCATTAACAAACAGGGCCACAGACAGAGAGAGGCAGAGAGACGAAGTACAGACAGAGAAGAGCACCTGCGTTGTGTCCATAATGTCTGTGAGCATTTGAGCAACCCAACCTGCAGGTACAGGCAGGCTGAATTATTCAGTGACTGTAACCTAAGCAGTGGTATAAAAGACCTGGGTGACAGTGACACCAAAGCCCCAAAGCTGGCAGGGTCAGCCAGTCCCTGAAGCATTTGTGGGTTAAGGGCCTTGCTCAGGGGCACAACGCTGACATCACCCCATTGACCACAGGATTTGAACCGGCAACCTGCCAAATAGTAGGCACGGTCTCCTAACCCACCGAGCCGCCCACCATAAAGGCGAGCAACATGGTGATGACCAAACATTCACAGGTTCAAATCCTAGATGTTTTGCCGATGCATTGCTCAGAATTAGTAACCTGATATGAAACAATGAAGTGTTACACGGATAAAAAGGTGCAAAACATATGGGTAAAATCAGCTGTTGCTAAACAGGATTGGTAATGAAGTTTAACAGCCTATCAGCAACTCTACATCATGCAGAAAAACCAAACAAAATGAGAACTCAAGTATTAACATCAGGCTTCTATAAAATAGCCAGGAATTGAATTCTTGCACAAAACTATAGAGAAAATCCGACCTTCTTATCACAATCTCCAATAACAAGAGGAATAACGATCAGCACTGAGGTCTGATTAATCATTTAATGGGTTTCTGAAAGAGCCTGATGCACAGTTGCATCGCATCTGTGTCACCTGCATCGGTCGGCTCTGCCGGCCTGAGCAACAGCAATAAACCAAAACCAGCCTGAGACCAGTCTAACTGACCTTTTGTTCGGCCACGGGGGTGTCAGAAATATGGCGACTTCACCGTGTCTCAGTCATGCATTCAAAGCACAGGGCTTTGATCTGCAGCCCTTTACACTGCGCGAGGCCAAATAAAAATGCCATAAAGAGGAAGGGAAGATCTCTGCGTGGTCTCCACTCCTCCTCCTTCTCTTCAGGCTGTTTTGTTCTCGCTACATTTATCCCAAAAAAATCCAACCTCAGGAATCCAGTCACGTCACATTCAAACCATCCTGATTCTTCCCGATGTTCAGCCCCCTAAACAATACGGGGTGTGTGTACCCTGAACACGGCAAACGTGCTCAGCACATTTTCTGTATGCCGGCACAGGATATCATACGTTAATCACCCTCCTATCATCCCTGACAATGTATTCATGAGACGCGAGTATAATATTCATCGGCTACTATTCCCAGATGAATCCGTCTCTGGTCCAGCACAGCTGCCGTTGCCGCTTGTCAATCTCTTCTCAGTTACGTAACTCTGGAACTGGTCTGGAAGAAAGCGCTTCACCCAGAGCGAGAGCCGTCGCCAATGGAGCCATTGTTTTCACATTGGTTACTGTTGGCTCTTTCTTGTTTAAACAAGGGTCTTTAAAACTGCCGGGGAGTGATTGGATGTATTTGCATGCTGCTGTTTATCATTCGTAGGGATTTACTATCTCCACATGTCCTCAAGGAGAAACCCCTGGCTGCTCCTTCCGGTTCTTGGAGGGATGAAACTGTGAAAATGATTTGACTCACACCTTTGCAGTGTCTGCTGGACCAGCTCCGAAACCAAGGGAGAGAAGAAGAACCGCCCCAAGGATCACGGAAACTGCCGAACAGCCCCAGAACGCCCTACTGTGGGACGGCTGGACATTGCATCACAGGTTCTGGGGCTGTATCGCGGTGTCTGTGTCGCACTTTGCTGTTCGGGGGAAGCCGTTTCCGAGACGTGAAGGAAGCCATTCATAAAAAATGAGATAAACACCTCCTGGGTGAGGGTGGCACACTTTGCTGGTCGCGGAGGTGTGAAATTCACCCCCGGAAACAACAGTCTCTCTCTAATCACGCTGAGCGGCTGCTTTTCACCGTGCTGGAAACTGGAGAATGCTGCGAGAACCTTGGGCTGTGCCATCACCTCCCCTCCAAATTTCATGCGAAGGGGCTAGGTTCTCAAACCATAATATCACAACACAGAAAGGCATCGTGGATTCATCAGATTAAACCTGAGAACCCCAAGGTAATGCAGCATAGGTGACAGGGGAACTAATTTGGCAGCTTTGTTGACATACTGGATAGGGGCTTACAGTATCACTGGAAACTGATGCGATATGATCCCCCTCCCCCCCTTTAAATGGAAGGATTCCCATGTGGACAGACGAACACACCGAGGAAACCCCGGCATTTGATTTGAGAGGGAGCGGCGGATGGACAGAACAAGGACGACAGGACAAAGGGGTAGACTGAAAGCCTGAATGCCTTCTGATTACTTGTTACAATGTAAACACTTAAACTAGCAGCCATCTGGTAACTGAAATCAAAGAATGGAACTAAAAGTCAGCAGTGAGACCTTTAATAATGAAACGTAAAGTGAATGTTCCACTGTGCTTGAATATGTTTATCAATATGGTTCACTGGGAATGCAATTCATTTGGTGTGACTGGATATATACACTCTCGGAAAAAAGGGTACAAATTTGTACCTTTGCTTGTCACTGGGGCTGTACCCTCAAGGGTCTGCCAATTGTTCCCTTAGCTGTAGGTAATTGTGCCTTTTAATGTACAGAAATGGACTCTGAGGAACATTTCTGTACCATTGATGATACATTGATCCTGTTTGTACCTCCGGGATGTTCC
>JAODLD010000001.1:10530540-10543900 GCA_026781065.1 Mormyrops boulengeri | reverse complement strand
TGGCAGACCCTTGAGGGTACAGCCCCAGTGACAAGCAAAGGTACAAATTTGTACCCTTTTTTCTGAGAGTGTAGGTATATACATGTTACTACTGGGTCTGTATGCCTTTAGTGCACATTTGACGTGTGTGTGTGTTTGTGTGTGTTTGTGTATGTGTGTGTTGACTCACCTGTGGGCGGATCACTTTCTCAATGTTCTTTAGTGCCGTGTCGGGGGAGGGGGGCGAGCAGTCTGGAGTCGGCCCTGCAGAGCCGTTCCCATGGTTACGCAGATCAGGTTCTGTGATGGTCACATGGGGGGAGTTGTCTGGAATGGATCAGACAGACACACAGAGGTGTAAGTGACATCGAGAGAGTGTGAGCTGGCCATCCTGTCGCCATTATCATGATTCTCCGCCAGCTTTGTATTTACGTATCCCTGAAGAGACTTTTTTCATTAGACCAGCATAGTCACAAGACCTTAACCACGGTGGGTGGAGCTGCCCACCCTGCCCCATTCAGACACTGAAAATCTGGGACTTTGAAATTCAGTCTTCAGCATAACTTCATCACACTTTGACTGCGCGAACTTTGAACTTTGATTAATTTTCAACCACTGGAACACAAACAATCTGGTCACCTGTCTCCCCCACCTTCCATAGCCATGCCTTTTCTTAACCAGACTGGCGTGACTCCAGTATATGACTTGTGCTCATGTTTCTGTTGATACACCCTCACACATACGACTGTGCATTTCCATTTGCTGCTATTACACATCGCCATGGCAACCAAGCAGGTAACGGTGGAGTGTACCTCAGGTTTGTGAGTCACACTCCTACACACGTTTGATTGTGTGTGTGTGTGTGTGTGTGTGTGTGTATCTGCTGACTTTTTTCTGCCAAAGTAGTATCTTATCAAACTGTAACAAAAATACTTCACACAAAATGTCAGTGCACATACACACACACACACACACACACACACACACACACACACACACACACACACACACAGGTACTCATATCTTTATGGGGACTCTCCATTCATTTCTATGGGCATAATCCTCATCCTAACTACAGTATGACAACCTAAACCACTACCCAGTCCTACAGTAACCATAGTAACCAAACAAAGTACAAGACTTTTGGCATCTTGAGTTTTTTGATTGCAGTCACAGATTTTTATAAAATTGACATTATCCCACAAGGTAAAAAGTTCCAGGTTTTTATCACATTCTGGGGAAGTCTGATCCTTACAATGTGATAACTACAAAAAACACGCACACACGCACGCACGCACACACACACACGCACACACATGCATAAGGGCCACTCCAGGGGCCAGAGTGTGGCCCCGTGGCTGTCGTGTTGGTGCCTCTGTGAAATAGCTGGTGAACAACTTCTTGAACCGGAGTGCATTTCAAAAAGCGTGTGATTCATTACCGAAGGAAGGCAGAGGGGGAAGAAGAGATGAGAGTGGAGGTGGACTGAATCTAATTTACACAGCCCATTAGACAGTAAAACACTCCTTATCAATCAGCTGCTGCTGCACTCCGCAGCAGAGACAAACAGCCTCCTAGCTGGCAAACTCTGTCTCCACATCCATCATCACACACATCAAACAGTGGCATTCCAGGAGCCAGGCACCTTTAGGTCACATGACACGAGTGGCATACAGGAAACGGAGGAGAGACACTAACTGGGGCACAACTGTAATCTGCTGTCAGATTTTTTTTCCATTTAAGCTCCGGTTTGTATTTTATTTGCATTTCATTTGCATTAGCGGTGTTCAGATAGAGTGGCAGATAGATGTCAGGGAGCTTTCTGACGCGTCCTGCTTGTCCCGCTTTCGGCTCCTCCTGCTCCTCGCCGTGTCCCGTTTGCTCCTGTTCCCACCGTCTGCTCGTCAATGGGCTCTCGGCTGGGAAAGCAACAGGTGAGGACGGCATCTGTGTCAGTGCGTGTCTCTCTGCCTCGCGGCCAGAAAGATGAATAGAAAAATGTTTAATTGAAAGTGTTTGAACTCCGGGGAAATCATTTGAGAGCGAGACTTCATTAAGCGATCCGGCTGAAGGACCCGCGGATATCCGCCACCGCGTGGAGCTCCTTCCCGCACTCCTGACATGCTCCTATTCCTGTGCCTCTTTGTTTTGTTATTCTCTCAGATTTTTCTGGTCTGCTGGTCCACTCTTGTGGCGCTCAGTTGTACAGACTGAAAGCGTGATGCCATCTGTGTAGATATTTACTATGAAGATGCTGATGAGTACATAGGACTCATGAGGGTATTTTAATGGCTGCCTACGTCACATTCAGTTTGACTGGGAAACCCCCCCCCCGCCCCAAAACACGGTATGACATGAGACCTCTTTCCCCCTTGCCCCTTAGGTCTGCGAGTATATATTAAAATTTACATGTACATTTTACATATTTAGCAGGTGTCTTTATTCAAAGTGACGTTCAAATAAGGCAAATAGCACATTGCATAAAGCACACTGGCTACACTTGTCCCCTGATTGCTGCTGTCTTATACTGTTGGGAGTTGGTCATCAGACCAAAGTAAATAGCAAAGAGACCTTGTCTAAAACGGGGGGGGTGCAGAGGCTAGGACAGAGGTCTTTTCTTGAGCAAAGACAGGGAGACGAACGCAGCTGCGCTCGCGCCCCTGGAGGAGAGGGTCGGAGACCCCTGCTGAGTGAAACATCCCACTTGTAGGCTCATCTTGGCATGGAAGGTATTGATACACAGAGGACCTGCATGCTGCAGCTTCGCTGGCAGAAGGAGAATAAAAATGCATTTGTTTTCAGGCAAAGCAAAGTCCAATTAATGAATATAAAAGGCTCTGGCATGGTATTATTTAGTGCGGTTCCCATGGACACTGATTCACAGGAACTCAAAGGGTTCGCTTGTGAAAGACCCTTAAAGTATCTTCCTGAGCTGCTCTTATGCTGCAGCACAGGATTCATACAGTGACAATGGAAAGGAAAACACAAGAGGACAGCGAGCCCTGCTATGGCAACCGCTGTCCCAGCTCACTGCGCCACTCACCCGAATCAATTTCAGCGCTTTAGCACTCAGGCCTCCGCTCGGCTGATTCGCCGGCACGCGTTTGGGGTTTATTCTCCGGCGTTATGAGGTCAGGTGAAGCTCACTGCTGACAATAACCGGCCCTGAGCGTTGAGCGACTCGGAGCGACTCTGCCGACTGCGGCTGGCTTCCGCTGTGGGAGAAGCTCCGCTCCACGCTGATTTGCATTCGGGATGGAGATGGAAGCATCTGGCTCTGATTACAAGACTCCTCTTTGCAGGAGGTAAATCTGGACGCAGTCTGCAGTAATAAAAGCTCCCTTGTGATAATGATCAAATGTGCCACAGTAGTGCTCAGATCCAATGAAGCATGTCCCACACAATGCAAGGCCTAAATTTGTTTCTTTTCTTTCAGGGTGTACCCCAGCCTTGCCACTCCCCCCCCCATCCCACGATCCTAAGCAGGATATGTAACTGGAAGACGGATGGATAGATGGATGGACTCATTGATTCATCTTCAATACCAGCTTGTCCTATGCAGGGGTGCAGGGGTCTGGAGTCTATCCCGGAAGCTAAGGGTGCAAGGCAGGGAATTACCCAGGATGGGACACAAACCCATCGCAGGGCACATAAATGAATGGATAAATATTATCATCCCATTTACACAGCCGTTTTATGCACTGGGGACAGGCAGCCATGACAATGCAGTGGGCATTGGGCACAGGCCACCATGACAATGCAGTGGGCACTGGGCACAGGCAGCCATGACGGCCAAGGGGGCTGTTCTGAATTTTGGTGAAAACACTGCAGGTTCTTGCTTTGACCGAGACACGGAGGCAGTGGTGGTATGAAAATAATGGCATGGAAATTCTCCCGCTGTCAGCCTGTACATCCTGTACCTCTTACAGAAATGGATACTGAGGAGAGCGTGTCGAGCGAGGCTTTTACCAGGGAGGGGTAACAGGCCGTCGCAGTGCGCTGAATAGTTTCGGCTCGTACTTAGTTTCCCTATAAAAACGGTGCAGACCTTTGGCGAATGCGGCGGCCTCGTCAATTGGACTCATCAAATGCCGATTAATTATCTTGTATCGTTTACTCTCCATTAGCATCGTCTTTCCCCACAGGCCCATAAAGCTGATTAGATCTAATGGGCATTTTGAGGATACAGCCTGTTAGTATCCAACCCCCTACTGGTATTCGTTACTGTTAATGTTGTGGTTGCGGGGTAACTTTGCAGACAGTTTATGTTTATGCAGAATATTTCCCACGGTGATTCTGGCTCCAGGGCAGTGGTCTTTCTCCAGGGCAGTGGTCTTTCTCCAGGGCAGTGGTGTTTCTCCAGGGCAGTGATCACCAACTGGGACCGACTGCACTCCGCATCGGAACTGAAACTCATTCGGATGTGGACTGTGCAATCCAGAATCTGCATTCCAGAAAGCAACAAAGTTATCTCCACCTCTGCACCCCTGCCCCCTCCACTCTGCAAATTTCTTCAGATGCACTAGACTTCGGTTTTGCGTTGCTGATGGAATTTGGTCCTCATGGAGCCAAATAGATGGGACCCCCCCATTCCCCGCTCCACGGTATGACTCCAGTTTCTGAGTGCTGAAATTTTTTGCCTACATTTCCATTGACAAAACATTGGTGTCAGGCAGGCACCTTCACCACCCCCCACCCCAGAAATGTGAACCAGGAACAAATGTTCACGACGCATGACTTTGACTTGTGGCTCCTCAGATCTGCTCTGGGGACAATGGCTGCTATGTGAGCTTGATGGTTCAGATGATGCTTCTTATGCTGAAGACGCTGCTGTTTTGCATTGGGGATGCAGACAAAAGCATCTGGCTCTGATTACAAAGCAGCACTTTGCAGTAGGTAAACCTGGACGCAGTCTGCAGTAATAAAAGCTCCCTTGTGATAGTGATCAAATGTGTCACAGTAGTGCTCAGATCCAATGAAGCGTGGCCTGCATAATGTGGGGAGTTCAGCTCCGGCTATTTCTTAAACCATTAACACCATTTAAACAACTATTTTATGAAAAATCGGTTACCAACATATATTTCATGAGGAGAGATTATATGTATATTGCTAACACACAAGTTTCAGCCAAGCAAGCAAATGTAGTTCAAGATCCAGGATGAGAGGACAGGTATATGAGCCCCCTCAGCCCAGGTTGGATGTCACAGCAGAGAAAAAAATTCTCCCAGCATGCCTCTGTGATATCAGATTTGATTTGGACCCTTTGCACACAGCCCTGGATAGACTGCCCATCAGCACTCATACACATCTTCCAGGCCAACCTCTAAAAGCCCATTTGAGGTCTAAAGGGTTTCACCCCAGTTGCCTCCTCCTATTATATGGAAGTGGTCCAGGAGAGCAGAGGCTGAGAAAGGCACAGCCCAAGAGTGAGTGAGCCAGACAGAGGACAAAAACCCACCAACGGAAAAGGCTTCCTGACGACACCTGTCATTATCATCTGGGACCCGCGATTTGGCTGCACTCTGTGTGGCTGACCGCGGAACGCTGAAGAGGCATCTGCTGGGGGGAGGGAGCCGCTGCTGAGAATTGTGGGTAGCGAGCTCTAATGACACTGCCACCTGCTGCTCCTCGCTCGGAATGAGGCAGGAGCAGCGTCACCCGTGACTGGCCGCCGTGCCCTTGGGCTGCCGAATCATGTCAGCCGTTAATCCCCGTTAACATGGCTCATTATGGAAGGCTATGCTTCTGCCTGTCCATACTGCAAGCAGGCTGCATGTATGTGTACTATATTTACATTGTATTCATTAAGCAGATGCTTTTATCCAAAGCGACATAGATTTTTTTCAGTAAGCAGGGTCAGACCATCCCTGGAGCAACTGGGGGTTAAAAGCCTTGCCCAATAGTGACATCACTTTGCTGACTCAGGGATGTGAACATGTGACCTTCCGATCACAGACACAACATCCCAGCCTGCTGTATATACTGCATATAAGTGTCTGCATGTATGTCAGGAATTAATAGCTATGTGATTAATAATTATGTGGCCAAGCAGCCCTCAGGACTGACAGACAGTCACACACTGTGGAGGACACTCTGGATGCAGCAGTCCTTCCAGGCCTGACCTCCCTCACCCCCCTCCTCCCCTTCACCTTCCCCCACCTCCCTCAGGGGGTGGGAGCATAAAGCTGTGGTATTCAAGTGCCCTCCCCCCAGGACAGAGTGAGTTGAGAATAAGAACCTGGGGAAAGACAAGGAGGAAAAGAACAAAAAGAGAGGAAGAGGTCCCTGAGTGAAGCGGCCAAAGACAAGTATCCAAAAGAGTCTAAAAGGAACATCCACTATACCCCCATCCACACACAACCTGCCCTGGACCAGCATTGTTAGAGCTCACTGCCCACAATGCTCAGCGGCGGCTCCACCAGGTAACAAACTCATAAAGGAGGAGCGGGCTGTAAAGATCTTAACTAGTGAAGATTAAAGATAAAAGAGAATAAAGAGGTTAATACATCCCTGAAACTAATGTAGATTTTAAGTGAGCCATTTGATTTCACACTGGGCAAGATTGGTCCAACAGCAGAACTGTACAGCAGATAAGTCACTGCACTCTGCACCGAAGTATTTGCCAAGATAACAAATAAATACAGCACTTCAATCTGCAGGTGTACAGATCCTCCATCTTCTGTTAAGGTGGTAACCTTGGTAACCTCAGCTGTGCTACATCAACCATAAAGGTAGCACAGGTGAGGCGGTTACCATGACAGCGATTCAGGCAGGACAAGAAAGAAATGGTCACCAAGGCGACCCCGGATCGCCATGGACCTCACCTTCCTCAGAGCAGCCGGTCAGACGGCCAATGTCCAATGAGCAGGGTTTGCGCGTGACGGCCTTGGTGACAAATTCGAACGGGTTGTCCTCGTCCTCTGGCAGGAAGACGTCGAGTGACGGCGAGGGGATGATGTCAGCGGGCTGCCTGGAGACCTGGTACAGTAATCAGAGATGGGGGGGAAAAATTTGAGTCAGCATCACAACATTACAAGAATGTTTAAAATAAAACAGTGATGTTTTTGTAAATGATACATATCACACTCATCCATCTCCCAAACACATCCTGGTCAGGGTCACCGGGCACACTTCACATTTTTTATAAAATAAGAAACACATTTTTGTGACACACCATAAAATGAAAGTATTCTAAACAAAGTAAGGAGGTTCCAAGTCAACAATCAGCTATATGTAAGTGAATGTGCTGAACTTACAATAGGTTTATAAACACTGCAGTTCTGTCATTATGCCCCCATTCATAAACCAAAACGCCCACAACGCCCCATCTGCCCCGACCTACAAGCAGGCAAAGGACCAGGAAACAGGGAGGGAGGGGGTGCTACTACACTGTTACTCACTCTGCAGAAGTGCCAGCCCTCCTCCCAAAACGCAGGGAGGTCATACCGACACTACAGCCATACAGAAATCCCACACAAAGCTATGGAGACACCGGGAACTTTTCTCTGCAGGGAATTAGATGGTCAACACAGAGATGAAACCAGAGCTACTGCTATTGTCCAGATTACATTCAGATGGAAGATAATGGTCTAGCGTGTTAATTAGCGTTAATGAACTCTTTAGCAGCATTAATTAGTCAGATGTCACGGCTGGAGTGTCTCTGGATTCCTGAAGTATGTGTGTGTGGTGACCGTAGTGTTTGACCACAGGCCCCAGCAGACAGGAAGCCGTAATGGTCGCAAAGTTCCTGCTGGTACAGAGCTGAGATAAAAAGAGAGAGAAAAGCAGAAAAAAAGAGCGAGAGCACACGGCTGCAGCGTGGAGGACAACTTGGCCTGCTCCTTCACCCACTCCACCTCTCATATCTCCAGCACTCCTGCCAATCTGCAAGTCCATCCATCTGCTGTTCTCTCTCTCTCTCTCTCTCATTTATCTTTCTCCCTATCCGGCTCCAGCTTTCCTGCATGCCTTCCCTCTCACTCCCCGTCACTGTCTATCCCCCCCGCCCCCCCACCACCACCCCCACGGTCAAAACCTCCCATCTCTTCATGCAAGATCATATCCCTGATTCTGCTAGATTACCAGTCTGGAAGACTTGAGCCGAACTCCGTAACCAATCCCATTTTACGCCACAGTACTCTGAGTAGACAAAAAGTCGCCCCCCCCGCCACCCCGCCCAAAAGAGCACTTTACCCCCCTGCCCAACCACCATACCCCTTCAGAAATCCAGCAGGACTCACAAACCCTAAACAAACATGACTCAAAAACCCTCCACAACAGCTGAATGCCCGCAGTACGCCTGGACCTCAGGGACTGATGAGCCAGAGGAGCAGTAAGGGGTGCTCCTGGCCGGTACCATCGATCAGTGCGTTCCCACCCACGAGCAGCGTACATGTACCTGCGGTCCCGACGCAGCCCTCAGCCCTTCCTGTGGAGCCGCTCACAGACCTTCACAGCATCACAGCTTTCTCTCTCTGTCCTTAAGAGGGGAGAGACATTGCCGACCTTGTCTCTCCTACAGGAAAGCAACAAACAAAAACTCGGCGTCCACTGGCCCCTAATTAGCCAGCACTGAATTCAGGCCCACGATACTAAACAGGAAATTCTTTGTTCCCTCGCTCCCATCCCTGGTGCTACATGATCTCAGGCCTTGTGGGGTTCGGGTTGGGGGCTGGGGGATTTAATTACCACATCCTTCCCTGAGTCTACCCCCCAACATACAGACCCCCGGATAACTGGTCAATAACAGTCCCACACTATCAACCCGCACAAAGTGCTCTTTCTGCCCATCCCGAAGGAGTACTCTCACGTTCTGATGTACAAGGAGCTATTATTGGCAGGAATTTCTTGATGTGTCCAATTAGGTTACAGCTAACAGAGTGAGGCTGTGAGGGAGGGGCCTCAGCCAGCCAAGGGAGAGAGGGAGATGTAAGCAGGTGTGGCAGGTAAGTGTGCTAATAGGAGAGACGGAGAAGGATACGCACAAGTGAAAAAATGAGGCAGCTAGACTAAAATACGGCAAAAAGACTGACAGGAAGACAAGCGGATGAACAGAGGATTCTTCCATAACCAGTCATGAGTTTAGAATCTGTTGCCAAAAAGTGAGACAGGAGTTTTATGGAGGCCGAATACAAATCGAGGAGTGAAAGCTGTAACAGTCTGAGCCTAAGGAGAGAGGAAGTAAAATGGGAGAATACGACGGCTCCTTTACTCAGCAGTTCCCTTACTCTGCGGAGCTCTCTTACTCTGCGGGGCTCCCTTACTCTGCGGGGCTCCCTTACTCTGTGGGGCTCTCTTACTCTGCGGGGCTCCCTTACTCTGTGGGGCTCCCTTACTCTGCGGCTCCCCCTTACTCTATGGCTCTCTTACTATGCGGCTCCCCCTTACTCTATGGCTCTCTTACTATGCGGCTCCCCCTTACTCTATGGCTCTCTTACTCTGCAACTCCGATATTCTGTGCCTCCTCCTTACTCTGCAGATCCCCGACTCTGCGGGGCTCCCCCTTACTCTGTAGCTCTCTTACTCTGCAGCTCCCTTACTCTGCGCTCTGGGTTCAGTTCCCCTGCTGCCACAGACGTGGACCTCATTAAACTGCTGGGATCACATGATGCTAATTCAGGCACGGCGGCATCAATGTGTATCGCTCCAGAACTGTACGTACATTTCTTTTTACAGTCACGTTGTCAAGAGAGGCATCTCCATAGCAACTGGTTGAGTCAGCTTTGCAGGGAACCTTGAGAGCATCCAAAGTATAAAAATATCCAAGGCCTGAATTTCCATTACTTCTAATGGTGTAATTCACTTGAGCAAACATCAAGGGTGACAGGAAGCTCTTTCACAGATCTGTGGCTCTCGTGTAAGTACAATGATAATAATGATAATACCTGAGATTCTCTAAGCATCAAAAACACAAGTGAGATTCTCAGCAGGTTTGCCAGATTGATGGGAGTCTCTTTGAATCATTGCTGACCAACAAGGACTTGACTGGTTTCCAGGTTTTTCTTAACTGGCTTATGATCATCTTATCTGCATTCTTCAACCACCCTCGGGACAGGACGTTTGAAGACCAAAAACCTGCACCTGCGTCAAAGTCACACTCAGTCTCTGGCGACCCCTTAAATGGATTTTACAAACCGCATGAAAGGCAACTTTTCAGGGTGAAGCTGCATGACGCAATAAAGAACAACGAGACTATTAATGACAATGACTGGTCAAGGGCAAGGAGATCTTCACTGGACCAATGAGAAATCAGAGTCATCAAAACAGGATTTTTTAACTTCAATTTAGTCACATAAGCTTCTAAGTCATGGGGGATATTGTTGAGGTCGCTGGTAAGAGGCTGCAGAAAGCAAGAAGTAAAGAAGATGGACAATGAAAACGGCATGTTATACACTGCCTCAATATTCTAGGAGATGTATTGCTATCACAAGAAGCCCAGCTATTAAAATAAAAGCAAACGTGACGAGACGAACAATACATGAGAATATGTCTTCCGAGTCAACATTTACATCACTAATATCTGTTGCTGTTAATATTCTCCCCTATTGTTCTGCAACGCCTTGGCAGTGTGGCATCTTTCTGAGTTGTTTGCACTGATAAATTTGACTGACTTGACTGGACGACATGATGCAATAGAATGAGGGACTGAGAGATTCAGTCGGGGGGGGCTGAAGCTCCAGCTTAATGACCTATGCACGGCTGGGAACTTCCTCTGGAACCCGTGCAGGCCTCTGACGTGTCCTTGTTGATCGGGCCTCAGATTTGTCAATGGGAAGTAGGTGGATATCCCACGCCTCACACTTAATGAATTCTATGTCTCCTAGCAACGCCAGAACAGTGGTGCTCTCCTTCTCTCTCCTCCTCTTTCTGTCCCTCCCTCTGCAGGGTTTGGAAATTAAGAAGTTACAACTTTTTTTTCAGAGAATATTGTCTCTCTGCGCAAAAGGAAATCCCCCTCCCTGGCAGCCAGAACCAACCTCCCCGCTCCCCTCCCCCCACAGCCACCAAATCGTCGCCCCCACCGCCTACGCTCTCCTCACACCTCGCTGTCGTCATAGAGATACTGTTGTCTCAAATGGAGACAGGAGGAGGAGACGCATGCATGAAGAATATTCCACTTCAGGCATCGGGGGGTGGGGGGGGGATCTTTCCAGCACTTGTACCTGCACCCGCAGCTATGAGTGCCACTGACCCCTGCTGGACACTTACAGAACTGCATTCACTCCTTATAAGTGACCTTTCACCCTGTGCCTACATCTACACACATCTGTTGATGGTAATGAACTAGCATGCTGCCACACAGTAATAGAAACCCCAAAATCAGAATCTTTATTGTCACATGTCCAAGAAGCAACAATACTACACATGACTATAAATTTTACCATGCAAATAATGTTTAATAACCCAATGGCTGCTCAAAGGCTGTCTGTTCCAGCTGGGGAAGCGAGCATAGTCATCAAGCTCGTTCACACGCAGCTGTGTCTCCACTAAAAACACACACAGACATGCACTCAGATAGCAGCATGTCCTCTGAAATGCCAGGCATGGTTAGTGTCCAACATTTCAGCTGCTTACAGGTGATGTAAGATGCAAGAGGATGTTGTCAGGAACTATGGGACAGGGGACTCTGTGAAGGACCACACAACATTATGAGGGACAGGGGACACTCTGAGGGACTACAGGACACTCTGAGGGACTACAGGACACTCTGCAGAACAAGAGACTCTCTGAAGGACTACATGACACTCTGCAGGACAAGAGACTCTCTGAAGGACTACAGAACACTCTGAGGGATAGGGAGCTCTTTGAAGGACTACAGGACGTTAAGGAATAGGTGTCTCTCCGAACGGCTACAGGACATTGAGGGACAGGGAGCTCTTTGAAGGGCTACTGAACACTCGGAGGGACAAGGGGCTCTTTGAAGGACTACAGGACACTGAGGGACATGGGGCTCTCTGAAGGACTACATGGCACTCTGCAGGACATGACATTTGCTGATGGACTAGGGGACCCTCTGAAAGACTACAGGACACTCTAAGAGACAGTGGGACAGAAGAGAGACTGATCCTATGAAGAAGCCCGTAATCCAACACACACTCAACACACATTCTGCCATCATGTAAAGATCTCAGATGTAGATTGCAGAGCAGACCACGTCCCCCCCTCAGAAAGCCTGCTGGCATTCTCTAGCAGAGGGAGGCTTCCATCACAGAGGGGGGTGACAGCTGGACTGTCCCCCTGGAGACCTGCAGCACTCCATCCCCTTTCTCCCTCATTCAGCGAATGCCAAGCATCGACTAATCAGTTCCGTGTATGTCTCTACACAGGGTCTTCCCCACTACACACAGGGTGGTTTGGGGCTAGAGTTTAGAGGAAAACATCTGACAGACCATGCAACAGGCAAATGACTAACAGACCTAGACAGACAAAAAACATGGAAGATCAGTGATCAGGGACATGTGAAACCTGTGGTAATGGGATATAGACCTTTGGTCAGTTACACAAAGGATCTGAGGTTAGGTGGACAGGACTGTGGTCAGGAGAATAGAAACACACTCAAAAGAGAGATAACCATAGATACATGACCTCACATGAGTAAAAGATCTGTGATTCACCCAAAAAATTTTATTGGCAGATCCTGATGCAGCCACCGAGTGGGACGTCCGCGATCGGTGGGAGATAGCGCATAAACAAAAATGTCAATTGTCCAATTTGCCCAGAACTCGTCCCCGGCATTAGCGACATCCTCTTTCTAATCCTTTAATCTGGAGCGCTTTGCTGCGTTTGACTCCAGGGGGCGCGGATGCCATGAAACTGCTCGCTGACAGGGGAATGGGCGTCTCCATCAGCGCTGCTTACCTTCGCTGCGCTGCCATGGCAACGCACCAGCGCACAGAAGCGCTTACAGGGCGCGGGGGCATCGCAGACTGTGCTACTGTGTGGGAGTGGGCCGTAGAAAAGAAACACACGCGTCAGAATTGACGGAGCCGTGGCGTCACGTTCACCACGAACAGACTCAGCATTAGCGGATACTCGTGGTGTTTGCCGGATGCCTCCGCGAGGATCAGGAAGGGCATCACACACTGTCAGAACGCACAAACACTGCATGGGGTGGGCAGGGGGGGGGTTAGGCTTTAGCTTCCGGAAGCAGCATACGGTCCACTAGAGGGTACAGCACCCAGTATCACGCAGGGAGCTATTAAAAGTTAAACTAAAGGATAGTAAACAAGTATAAAGCAATATAAAAATACTGCAGTCAAGTAAACTATATACCGAAAGGTATAGAGAATAATATATATCTAAACAAATATAAAGCAAAATATATATACTGCAGTCAAGCAAACTATATATATATATTATTATTTTATATTATTTATATTAT
>JAODLD010000001.1:10514798-10525522 GCA_026781065.1 Mormyrops boulengeri | reverse complement strand
CCCCCCCCCCCCCCCCCCCCCCCCCCCCCCCCCCCCCCCCCCACTTTTAAGCCGGCGGGCGGGCGAGCCAGCCGGGGAGGACACAGAGGTGCGGGGGGGGGGAATGGGACAGTGTCGGATGGGCTCATCCTGGGCACTCTTACCGTCCATCTCCACATCCATGTACTCTGTGGATAGAGAAGAGGATGACAAAGTCAGAAAGAGAAAGAAAAAAGAAAGAAAGAACAAACAGTGGAGGAGTGGAGGAATTAACTGGCTGTAACAATGGTATTTTTGTTCCAGTAATCTTTAGCCAAGCTGTGTACACTCAGATACTGACGACCCTCATCCCCAGAAGGGGGGGAGGGGTGAGAGAGCTGGCCAGGGTCAAAGGTCAGCACACAGGGGTCCAGGGGACAGGTAAGTCAAACAAGTGAAAATTGGCGGTAATGTGGAACGTGCAGAAAATTCGAATGCGCTCAAAAGTGGCCGATCGCGCACAGCAAAGCAGATGTGACTGAGCAGGAGGAGTCGGGTTTTAACGCAGCCACGATCGCGGACCGCTGAGTGAGCCGCAGTGGAATGAAACGTAACACAGATATCAATCGCAGGCAAGACATGTGGAATATATTAGCCACGTCTCATACCCCACGAGAGAGAATGTGAGCCCCAGAATGGTGCCGATATGCCCCCTCGCATGAACACTCCCCTGCATGAACGCTCTGGGAGGTCACTGATACTGAGGACTGGGCAGCGTGCTGCTGCGCCTCCCCGGGGGGGCTTTTGTGACCCCCTCTCTAGCTTTGCCAGGCTAACCGTGAAATGCTAATGTCCTTCATGCCTATTTATACCTGCAATTCTACCATCAGTCACCCTTTTATAAATTAATTCCATTTGTCAGGTTTCTACATCTTACGTTATGGGGAGTAAGGTGATCGTGTTGCAGACGCGACTTGCTAGCCGCCGAATGGCCGTGACTGAAGCTTTCTGCATGCACCGGTGTGCATGTCAGGTGGCCAACTGGCCACGAGCTGCGAGTCCATCATTCACTCCACAAAGGATTCAAAGTCACCCCACCGGACTGGCTCACTCCGAATGAACCGGGTCTATGCGGAATCCGCAGAGTGTGTGCGGGAGAGTGACAAGGGATTTGCTTGCGTTCCCAAATGGGATGTGGAGGATGCGGTTCCGTGTCTCCGGCAGACATGGCTAGGCATGCCGATTTCGCTCTTTCCTCCACTCCTCCTGAGATGAGTTTTCACACACATACAGCTCCCCGCCCCCACCATCACACCCTCCCAGCCTGCATCTGGAATGGGACTCTTTCTCAGTCTCTCTCTCACACACACACCCCCCCACCACAAACACACGTACAAACACATCAGCCCGTAGAGGAACATGGCTGTGTGGCTCTAACACTAAAATGTTTTCATTTCATTAATTTTAGCTAATGCTCTTACGCACAGCGGCCTACATCATTTGTCTGACTTGTGCATTTATTAAAGCAAACTGTAAATTTAATCTAGAACAAGATATTTTATTTACACGCTTCAGTTCTTATTCCAGGGTGGCGGCTACAGGAATCAGAACCAACTGCAACTTCTTCATCAAAAGTCTGCCTCCCAGACATTAACCTGCCCTACTGTAAGTCACAGGAAGTTCCCTCTAAGGCACCTTCTTCTTCCAAAACCTGTCTGAGTGGTAGAGCTGATCCTTTGGCTGCATTGAGGAAGCACTAAGCCATTGAACTGGGGATTATCCTTCTAGGTGTTTCCAGGTCCCAGTACAAACCGGAGGCGCTGTATGCTAGGCCGTGCTCGCATTGGTGGAGTGATTCTAAATGGTTCTCCCAGGTGTTCTAGAGTTAGAAGGAAAGTCAGGTTTACATTACAAAGAACATTCCATTTTGACTTGATAGTGTCAAGCAGAGAATCCCCAGCAAGCAGCGGCGTGACATAGATACAGAGGAGAGACAGATATAGACAAAGAGGGTCAGAGAATGAACGAGAGAGATAGAGAGGGAAGAAGAAAGAGAGGCAGAGACAACAGACAGAATGAGCCACAGGTACAGATGAAGATGGAGACACAAAGAGAGAGAGAGAGGGAGACAGAGAGAGAAAATGAAAGAAGAACAGAAAGAAGAGAAAGCCACAGATAGCGATAGAAAGAGATAGAGATACAGAGTGAGATACAGAGCAAGAGAGACAGAGAATGAAACAGACCAAGAGAAATAGACAGAGACAGCCTGCTGTTGGGGCAGGCTTATCCAACAGCCTGCATCACACTGCAGAGGGGAAGCAGCCAACCGGCCGGAGCTGTCTGACACTCTGGGTATGCGAAAGTCTGCGCCTGTTTGGCCGTGGAGGCACTTACACTCTGAATTTTCCAGTTATGTGCGAGTCTTGTTTTGCTTAAACATGTATTAAATTCAGGGATTCAGGAGAGGATGAACTGTCCTTTACCTGGCTCCTGTGCTTTGCCTGAATACAGCGATTGGTTCTCCTCTGCCGAATCAACACCATGATTGGCTGCCCTACCTTGAATGAGTGCTGTGATTTGCTGAGACTTCGGGGCAGGGTGCTCCCGCAGGATTTCCAGGGCTGTCCGGCCATGACTGTCCCGGATATTGGCGTCAATCCCTGCAGCAGAGTGTGGGAACGAGGTTTGACCTGTGGCTCTTAAGGAATCTTCTAAGCTGGACCATCATTGCTGGAGCTGTAATAACACCCCCCCAGGGGCTCCACCCCTCTCGATATAACTGCCAGCCTGAAGTCACAACGCAGTCCAGAAAGAAGCCAACACTCCTTGCCCTCTGATAACCAGCAGGTTAACCACAAGGTCTGGACAAACCTACAGCTTCAATCAGCACCATGAAAGATCATACAAACAGATGACTGTTCTGTGACTGGAAATTTTATCCAGGAAAATAAACGATAAATAGATTTATTTGGCTTCTGTGACCATGGCTTCTGCAGCCATTCTATTCTTTACAATGCTATAGGCAATCACATTGGCTAAAGGTAAATGGAGCACATGGGAGGGGGAGGATGAACAGCACCCTCTAGAGGTGGAAGACGGCTGCACCTCTATCAGTGCTGTCTGCCAGGGCTGGAACAAGCTCAAGCAAAGAAATTGGTGTAAATCTGGATAACACCTCTCTCTCACTCTCTGTCCATCTGTCAGGTGACCTCAGCAACACTGCTGGCAGAGTCTCCTGATGCAGGCTTACTGCATCGTCACCAGTGCGGCTGCACAAATCGCAGTCTGAGCGACAGCACGCTGAGAGAGCGGGGTTAGCAGCGTGAACGTCAGCACCGAGCCGTCCAGAGGCGGAGAAATCCACTTCCTATAATCCCCTCCGCCTGCTTAACTAGATTTATCCTTCACTTCCGAAGCGGCCAGTGACGCCAGCGAGACAGACCAGTGGGCATCAGTCCCCAGGGAAATCACCTCGGCTGGAGGGGTGTGTGGGTGTTTCGGGCGACCGATAAAGTGCAAGCCGCTCCATCTGTGAGGTCAGGGAGACAGGAAAGAGAGACACACCTGCGTCCAGGAGGAGTCGAACCACGTCCATCTTTCCAAAGAGCGCTGCCTCATGGAGGGCACTGCCTTTCTCAGTCTGGGGGAGAGAGAGAGAGAGAGAGAGAGAAAGAAAGAAAGTGTCAAATTGTGCTATACGGTCATGACCAGAACCAAATGCACCCCATACAATTTTCACACTTGTCACATGACTTTGTTAATTAAGGTGACTTTAAAAAGTTACATGTTTATAAGCTTCTGTTCTATGAATGTACGCAATATGTGGTACTGCGTACATTCAGCATATGCAGCTCTGTACTCTGTACTAGAACCCGTAACACTCTGGTGACAGGTGCTGCTCCTTCACCACTCTGCCACCTGCTGGCAGAGCCATCCGAGCCAGATGCCATCTGCAGCACTGAAGCCTGAAGCCGCCCAGCAGAGCCGCTGATGCTTAGAGGAGCACAGCTGTCAGTCACATGACAAATGGGCAGCCAGGAGCAATTAGCAGTGACCCACTGCTCCAAGAGAAATGGAAGAATGAATTCCAAAAGTCACCTGCTGTTCCACCGCTTACTCCGCTGCCTCCCATGGTGAACACACATGCCCCCTGGAGCTGCAGTACTGACCAGAGCTGAATCACAGACTCGAGAGCCACACGGTTCGATCGCTCCCAAATTCACTCTCCTCTAAAGACGAACCCCTTTACGAGCATAAAAGGACTGGGCTTCTGCGACCCAACCTCTTACTGTTCTACTCTCCATGCCATTTCGGTGATGAAGTCACCAGGAAACCACTTCCCTCACAGAGTTCTTACAGGAAAAGTCTTCCAATCAGTTTCCTTTGCTCACTTCTGAGAGTCCACTGAACTCTTCTTTTAATGTTCTTTGTCATCTTTAAACAACTGGGGAGTTCAGGATTCTGCACTCATGTCCTATCCCAACGTCTCAAGGTAAACAAACTCATGGAAAGACACACAGGACTCTAATGTGGATCTGCACAGAGCCAGGGCATAGGGGTTCAGGGCCTGGGGCCTTGACACCGTGAATGCAGAACAGTGACACTGTGAAGGCAGAACAAACCCCACAGGTTACCAGCCCAGGATTCTGAAGATCCCACATCCCCGTCGCCACCTAATGACAAGGCAAGAAATCACATGACTTCCCCCACACAGCAATCGCAAAAGCCGAGTGGTTTGCCCAGTTCCTGTCTTATCTGGTGCTGTGACCGCAGGAGTACTACAGGAAGCGAGGCCCCGCAAGGCCGCGGCATGCTGGTGTAGCGACAAGCTAACCAGCGGTGCGGGGCGGAAAACCAGAATGTTCTTTTGTCCGTCCACCTCCCGCTGCACGGCCAGCAGGCAGAGAGCCATTTCCAACCTGGCCTCCTTTCACTGTGACCCCTTACGCAGCAGAACCTGGTATTTGAGGGAGGCAGGAGGTCACATGACGCAGGAAGGATGCCATCGCTTAGGGACACAGAGCAGGTGACAAAGGATCTCTGATCTCCTCCCCTCTCCCTCCAGCCCAGCCCCCCCGCACCTCAGATTTCACCCTTTCCGCCAATCTCACTTCCAGCTGGACCACAGGCCTCTCGGATTTACCACCCCCGCCCTCCACAGACGCCCGCCACCGCCCTCACCCTGGCATTGACGTCCATGCCAGCCTCCAGCAGCACCTGTGCCACGGCGCGGTGGCCGTTGCGGGCGGCCAGGTGCAGGGGCGTGTGCAGGCCACCGCGACCGCAGCACATCAGGTCGGGGTGGGCCCGCAACAGCATGCGCACCACCTGCAGTCGCCCGTAGAGTGCCGCCAGGTCCAGCGCCGTCTCGCTGTGGTTGTTGCGCATCGTGGGGTCCGTCAGTTCCTCCAGCAGCACCCGCACCACCTCCAAGTGGCCGTACTGGGCCGCGCAGTGCAGTGCCGTCTCGTTCTCATGGTTCTGGGGCAGGGCGAGAGAGGGCGGGGCTCATATGCACATCCCTGATGGCTGCAGACCCCAATACAGCAGAGGGCACCACCGGAAGACCAAAGAGGCACAAAAATCATGTAATGCTGTATAATGACTATCGATCAAGCATATCAAACAGAGCTTCTGAGAAATGGGCCTATATGGGTGCATGTAGATAAGCATTCTTTAGTAAGTCTTCCTTTCTAACAGCACTCTGTGACAGCACACTGAACTGTTTTATTTTTTCAACAGTGACAGTTTCAAACAGACTGTTTTCTACAGATGCAGCACACTGAGCTGTTACTGCTGTCCATCAGCTGGGCTGACAGTGTTGGTATATCTGAGTCTGACGGTAGTATGGGGGGGGGGGAGGAATCAGCAGCTTGATTTTATCCAGTCACATCAGAAGGCATCCTCAGGAACCCAGCTGCCTCATATCTCATGCAACGAGTGTGGATTTGCGGACCAGGCCGGCCCGAGAGTGGATGTCAATTTTCACACATGAACACATCCGTCCGAACCCCTGACTGATCCTTGTCTGTCCCTTCCAGAGCTCTGCGCCAAGCCCCTCCAGCTAACACCCAAGGCCTTAACCCTGCCTGCCGATATTGGGGCTGAACAGCAGTGTAACTAATCCTGTGCTGCTGCACAGTGAGACAGGCCCACACAGAGCAGGGGCGGCGGGTCTGAGGAGGCCAAACACGAAGGCTAAGGCTAACGATAACAGGGCTCACAGCATCCCTCCTCTGGCAGCACAAACAAACAAGCGTGCCTCCGACGCTAACCCATTAGCAGCGTATCAACAACGTGCAGTCTGCTGTCTGAAAGTAATAATGACATGCATCTTAATAACCGATCTACACGACTCGGATTCAGAGGATTCAGCTGTCATTATCCACCCCCGTCGGATCATTTTTGGAACTGTCACGTCCGAGACACACAAAGCGGTAGAGCTCCTATCGCGTGAAAGTGTTCTGTCACCTCTTTGCACAAGCTTGCCATGTGGCACAGATGATCTTGGAGGGGAGACAGGCTGCAGGAGGGAACTGCGAGACACAATCAGCATCCGGCAACCAGAGACCAACCACTGCTCTGATATAGATTTAATCAACGGTGCCTGGAGACAGAGAGATATTCATCTCAGTGGCTTTAGATGTCATTTTTGCAAGATCAAGCAGATCACTAGTTAGCTACAGGGTGCTGGACAAGAGTAAGCTAGCAGGCTACAGAGTGCTGGACAAGAATGAGCTAGATGGGTATAGGGCACTGAACAGGAGTAAGCTCACAGGCTACAGGGCACTGAACAGGAGTAAGCTAACAGGCTACAGAGTGCTGGACAAGTGTAAGCTGGCATGCTACAGGATGCTGGAAAAAAACTAAACTAGCAAGCTACAGTGTTCTAGACAAGAGTGAATTACCAGGCTACGGGGTGCTAGACAAGAGTGAGGTAGCAGGCTACAGGGCACTGGACAGAGGTTGGGTACCTAGATAGCAAAGCCATATAAATAAAAATCTAGATAAAACAGAACAAACTGAAGGAGGAGCATCACTGACAGTCAGGGGAGCAATATTGTTACTAGAGACAAAGAGCTTCTCGAAAAGAGCTTAGGGTTAGCATGGAGGGGGCTTGTGATGGAGGGGAGCTGCGACTGGGGGGGCGATACTTCACAGCACAGCACTGCTCCTTATCTCACCCCCACCAGTAACAGGGCACAGGGCATGCTCAGCTGAGCGGGGGCTGATAACGCACCCACAAGGACACGCCACTGAAACAGGAATTCGTCAATAAGAAGCCATATGCATGGCAGCTGCTCAGAAGGCCACAGCGTGCAAAATGCACGCCGATCACCAATTACACAACAACTCATGATAAAACAATATGCTGTGAAACATACACAATACACCTACATGTTATTTATTAAGATGATGCTTTCGTCCATATATATATATATACAGTCATGTAATCATATCTTTTTGGGGACCGCTCATTAATTTATATGGGAAAAATACTTCTGCTAACTATGACAACCTTAATCCCTACCCAGGCCTAACCATAACCAAAAGTAACCAAGCAAAACACAAGAGTTTTTGCATTTTTAGTTTTTTCATTGCAGTCATGGATTTTTATAAAATAGAGTTTTCCCATATGGGGACCAGGAAACTGGTCCCCATAAGGTAAAAAAAACGGGTATTCACCACGTTGTGGGGACATTTGGTTCCCCCAAAGGTAAGGTATTCCTGGACCACACACACACACACTCTCTCTCTCTCACACACACACACACACACAATGCTTCTTACACTTCGGAACTAATTTACCAAAAATATAGTGTTCCACAGAGGAGTATTTTTTTCATGTAGTCCACCAGGGGGCAGTGTGGTTAACACCTACAGGGGACAGATGAAGCTTAAATAACGAATGTCCACTGCTTTAACGCAGTAACATCTCAAATACTGATTCAGGGATGATGTGTGTGTGTCGGTATGTGGTTCATAGTTTAGGTGATGGACGCTGAGAAAATCTGACTACAAACTAAACTGATCCAAGAAAATGTAAAGAGATCCTTGCAAAACATATGTATAAGCTGTGTTCAAGGGAGCATGACGCAGAGACACAGAAAGAGAGCAGCACCTCACTGCGGCTGTTTCTCAGATTACTTCTGATCTGTTCAGCCCTGGTACCCCCTAAACCATTTCTGTCAGCCCATAAAAATATAGGCCAGATCATAGCTCATGGTGGTTTGCATCTTGTGGTTTGCAGTTCAAAGGTCAGAGTTCATTTCCTGTGACGCAGAGGTGGCTCCCAGGCTCTGTAAGTAGAAGCATGTGTGCACCCTGGTAGATTCTCCTCAGGGAGCTCTCTGCCTGGGAAAGTCTGTCCAGCACAGCTTCTGGCCCAGAATTCCTCTCCCTCTGGTCAAGTGATGCCTGCTCGCGTGGGAGAGACAATGTTGGATGGTATACTGAAACATGTGTGTACACACACCAATGAGCACTAATGGAATCCCACGCACAAACTTACAACGCACGTGTTCATGTACCTACACGCACGTTTCTATTCCTAAACTTTCAGGAATTCCCAGTGCCTCAAATAAACGGCGATTAATGAACCCTAAATATCCGTTTTATGCGCTTTGCTACCTTGCTTTTTGGAAGCGAGACAAAACCCGTGGATACACTTAACATGAAACTGCCCCCCCAATGTAAACAGCTTAGGACCATATCCTGTGGAGTGAAAGATGAGAAGAGTGAGTACCTTAGCGCAGTATCAGTTCAATTATGGGGCAAAATAATTAGAGATCTACAATGCAGTAAAATTAACAGGAATCAGACAGTGGCACCCGTACTGGGCTCTCTGTCTGGTATCTGCAAATAGTGCCTGTACTGGGCTCTGGGTGTGGTACCTGCACACAGTGGCTGTACTGGGTTCTGGGTGTGATACCTGCACACAGTGACTGTACTGGGCTTTGGGTGTGGTACCTGCACACAGTGACTGTACTGGGCTCTGGGTGTGGTACCTGCACACAGTAACTGTACTGGGCTCTGGGTGTGGTACTGTAGCTGCACACAGTACCTGTACTGGGCTCTGGGTGTGGTACCTGCACACAGTACCTGTACTGGGCTCTGGGTGTGATAACTGCACACAGTATCTGTACTGGGCCCTGTGTGTGATACTTCAACACCTCACTTTACCATGTAGGTAGCAGAGGGTTAAAAAGATTCGAAGGGCCATCCTGCAACCCAACCCCCCCGCAGCATGCACCCATCCCCAGGGTCATGATTCAGGGAGCGACACGACCCTTCATCCCCCCGCCGTCTCTAAGAAAACATTCCTGAGATGTGTCAGCCGCTCTCGCCAGTTAATGAGGTCGCAGCGACACACACACAGTGCAAGAATGCTTTCACGTGCAGCTCCCATCATGCAGTGGGGCTTTCCAGCTGAGAGGGTGACTCCACGGCAGAACCACATATGGTGGAGTCTCACGCCCCTGCAGGACAGCAGTGTCATATTCACACCCATCTCTCTTCCTGCCCCCCCCCAGCCCCCCTGCTCCTTCCTCTGCTTCTGCTTCTTATTTTTCATTCTCCCTCCTTGCAGTTTCTGTAGGAGACACAGGAGTGACACAGGTTAAAGGAGGCCAGCGGCATCAGCTCAGGAGTGGAGCGTGCTTTGGGGGGAGGTGCCCGCGTTTCATGACCTAGACCCCACTGGCGACCGGATGCCGTCTCTGCGTTCAACTAGCGCCGTCATCATTAAGCCCATATAAACGACGAGGGCTAATCCTGCATATCCCATAAGGGCAATGATGACTGATCCAAAGCTCCATTTCTCTTTATTTACCATTATGCGAGTGGGGGCAGCGGGGTGAGGGTTCACAAAAAGCCTATTTTTCCTTAGCTGTTCCGAGAAGGCAATTCCTGGCGTCTACCCAAGTGAGTTACTCTTTTGTGAGAAGAGAAGCTGAGTTAAACTCCAACCTGGATTTCATTTGAAACTATTTATAAAGGATCCCCCCCGCCACGAGCCTGCTAAGACACAGCGCCCCCTACAGCTTGTCATCCACAGCACGTGATGAGAGCAGCCCCTATTGGTTCATCACCAGGATCAGCCGTGAGATGAGCCCACACACACGCTTATTGTGACAACACTAGTGATGAAAGACCCGAAGCTCTGAAACGCGCAGTGTGTGGGATTACCGTGCTGCCAGTCACTGCTGGAGAAAAGCCAGTTGGGACCAGTAAAAGTAACTGAAGAGATGTGTGTTGAAGCAGTCATAATGCAACACACCAGGGGCTCATCCCTGTAACCGTAACCCTAACTATAACCATAACCACAACGCTAATCAGTCACTAACTGCTGAATCCACATCTGAAAACGTTTTTATCTCATTTAACCACACAGTATGTATCCCTGCATAATGACACCGTACACGACATTTACTGGAGACACTGGCTGAGGACCCAAGACAATACCATCCATCCATCCATCCATCCATTTTCTGTACCTGTTTATACTATGCAGGGTTGTGGGGGGTTGAGAGCCTACCCCAGAAATGACAGGTACAGGACTGGGAAAACCCCATGACGGGAAGCAAACCCATCACAGCCTGGACAATACATTACATTTATATAGGAGATGCCTTTATCCAAAGCGACGTACAATGGAGACCACAGAGGCGGCGCCCCCACATTCAGCATTCACTCTTTTTAAGGTGATGTCTGTTACCTCCTTTTTGAAAGCAGATGGTTAGAGAACAGACTGACGCCGAAGCTGT
>JAODLD010000001.1:10469983-10481902 GCA_026781065.1 Mormyrops boulengeri | reverse complement strand
ACTTTCCGCTTGACCTGCCAGTACCTGTTAGCTGCTAGTTAGTCCCACATGCTAATCAAGCTTGAAAGGCCTCCTTCATCAGCATGACAGTCCTCCAACAGGTTCAGGCATTGCCACCCCAACACCAGCCCCCCAAACTTACACACAAATCTACAGACAGTCTGACATGAAACCCCCCCTTCCAGCTTAAATGTAGGCCCACTACTCACACAGGCCCACTCTCAGGTGGAGCCAAAGTCACTCTGCATCAGAGCATCTTTTAGCGATCAAACAATGTTCAAACTAATAAAGCAACTAAAGATTTACATCCCAGGAGGATAGGTGCTATTTTCCCGATATTACACATGAATTATTCCTTTGAATTCTTATCTAGATAAAAGAAAATGTGTAAAGCGAAACTGACATGCACTGAGAACGTTGCTAATAAAAAAAAATAACGACCATAACAAAAGGACAGCCTGACCTGATCCTGTGCGAGCGGCCATATTGTTCAGCAATTAATTAGCGGTTCCGCTGGCCGGCCCTAAACCAGCGAGACGGGAACAGCAGACGAGGCAAGCGGCGGGGCCCCCAGCGCGAAATCGGGAGTCTGTAATTACTGGCTGCTGGAGGCTCCTGTGTCCCAAGTGCTGCAAGCGTTTATGCGACTGTGTGTGTCAGTGTGCAGCAGCGAGCGCATTCAATTATGCTAAATGTCATCCCCACACAGGCACTCAGGCCACAGAGTCAGGCCCAAACTGCCATTAAGCTGGTGCGCGCTTGGGGAACCGAAAGGCCGGGCCAGCTTCCTCCTTCCTCCTGCTGCTCTCGTTATACAGCCAGTGATACTCATTTTGTGAGTGACACATAATTCCTAAACTCCTCAAAATTCAGGGGCACGAGAAGTGAGGACAGAAAGCTGACTCCTGCAACACCTGCAACTATCAGAGCATATGTTGGTGCCCACTTCCTGTTTGGACAGGAAGTGCCCACAGCATGCAAGCAGTGTCCTACTGGGGTCTGTTCGAGTGAAGTGCGGGCAAAAAAAAACCTGCAGATGATGCCTTCGTGAAGCTATCAAGCTCCTGCGGTGGGGGCCTGACAGCAGGTCAGCACAGAGCCCCTGGTGCAGCTGCAGTGTCGGTCACAAAAATTAAACCCCTGCTTGCATGCCGGACAGCGATGGGCACATCCCAGGCACGGAACGGTAATCCCAAACAATGATGAATTCATCTGCTTCCTGGCACTTGGAGGGTCATCAATATTTTATTTATCTGTCACATCTCATTTTTCACCTTCGGTTCTGCTGTCGCTTGCGCTCTCAGTTAACAGGTCGGGTCGAGATGGTTGGCTGTTTACAGGGCCCTGCTCGCCTTTCGCCATTAAATATCAAATGTGGAGGGAAAAAAAAACAAACAGTCCAATTAGACTAATTACCGGGCAGATAAAGGCTACAAGATAAGAGTTAATTGTTCGTGCTGAAGCACTGTTCCACAGGGATGATCTGCTTTTTAATATATATCATGCTGCCAAGCCTCTAAGCAGGGTCTGTTTGTGTGTGTGTGTGTGGTCATGTATATATTACATAGTCGTGACAAAAACCTATTATTTTGACCTTGCAGGGACTATTTTCTGTCCCCACAAGGAGAAACTCGATTTTGTGAAAACGTCGAAAAATCTGAAAATTCCAGAAGCCTTGTATTTTGTTTGGTTACTTATGCTTAGGGTTAGGGCTGGGGCTGGGTAGGGGTTAAGATTGTCATAGTTAGGATTAGGGTTATGCTCATAGAAACAACTAGATAGTCCCTGGACAGATATAGATACCTAACCTGTGTGTTTGTTTGTGTGTGTGGGTAGGTCAGCTTCCCCAAGCATGGCAGTCTGTGTGTGGGGACAGACTACTGTCTTTCTGTGTGTCGGCCTGGGATAATGTCTGTGTGTGTGTGTATTTGTTTCTAAAAGTGTCCGTTTTTGTTTGCATGTACATATCTGTTGATCAGCCTATGTGGTGTGTGTGTGTCTTTGTCTCTGGGCATGCTGGCAAACCCGCGGGCACGGCATTCTGGGAAAATTTCCACTCTCTGCCCTTATCAAGTGCCTTTTACAAGCCACCAGTGAGGCTAATTCACTTCCTGCTCCCTAACCTCTGCTCACTGCCCGGGCTACGAACTAGAAACACGCAAATGGGAGAACGATTACTGGAGCAATTAAGGAAGGCACTGCCAGTGCCCTGCGCCGGCTCCCTCACCGAACTGCGACAAGAGCTACCAGCTCAGCTGAGTGCTGTATCACACCATTCTTAGGATATGTGACACACACATACACCCCTAACCTAGCGATGCTCTCCCCTATTGCCACATAGCAACAATGAGAACACCCACATCAGGCCCCTTCTATCAATATGCGCCAAGACACCACAGTAAACAGCATCTACTGCTGTGCAGACCCTCTGCAAATTAGACCTTCAGGCAGAACCATTAAGACCCCTACCTTCTCTTACCAACACTTGACTCACACTGTCATCTGGCAGTGAGGTACAGGAGTACCTGTGTGTACAGCAGTTTGTGTGCCAGACTGCAAAATTTTTATTATACAGTATTATAAACACAGATAGGATATAATCAACAGTCGTGCAATGTACTGGCATCCCGTCTGGGATGCACTCCTGCCCTGCGACCCAGGATAGTTCAAGAGAATGTTAGATGGGTGTATGGATGGATGTATGTATGGATGGATGATTGGATGGATGATCACACAGATCCCACATACAAACCTACGCAAACACAAACATGTCATCCAGAGCTATGCCCACTTCACGCTGTGGGAAATTCTTCCGTGCACTGTCATAGCAACCATGGCCTCTGCTGACAGAGAAACCCTTACCCCCGCCGTCTGGGCGATATCAAGCGCCACTGCAGGGTCCCAGTGCCCTGTGGACACCTGCCTAGACCTGACGGCTGCAGCAAGCAACAGCGACGAGTATAAAGGCCAAGAAGACAGCAAGGGTGGCACCAGGAGGCTTCACAACACAAGTGACTCTCACAGGATGGGGAAGGGCCCTTGGTTAAGGGCGGGTCGCTGGTTTCTGTGTTGCCTCTTCTGCCCTGGTAGGCTCTCCAACAGAAGAGAAACCAACCAAAGTGATTTCCTGAGCAACTGATGATACACACACACCATACAGATGCAACATAAGAGCTCAACGCTATTTGCTTCATGTCTCAAGTTTAGGTATATTTTTTGGGTGAGAATAATCTATTACAGACCTATTCACTCATCAACTATCCGCTTATGCTGGTCAGGCTTGCTGAGGAATCTGAATCCCTTTGCAGGCAGCACAGGGCACAAGGTTCTATTACAGAATCTTCAGTGATATTTCAAGGACATTCTGACTAATCATAATGCCATTCCTTGATATTCGCCAAATACTTTGCAGTTCAATAGTTCAATAGACATCTTTTATTCCGCTGCCCTTTTCAGTAATTATATTAATCAATGATACTGAGAGATTTCCATCAATCCATTTTCCTTACCCACTTATCTCATACAGGGTGGCAGTGACCCTGGAATCTGTCCCTGGAAGCGCATGACACGAGGCAGGGGACACCCTGGATGAGATGCCAGTCTTTTGCAGGGCGGAGATTCACACACATTATGGGCAGATCAGAGATGCCAGCTTCCTTGAATCACATGATTCCAGAATATGAGAGGAAATCAATGTAGTCACACATAGCGCAGAGTCAGGATTCAAACCACTACCAAGAAGGCGTGAGGTCACTGCACCCGCCTCGCTATAATTTCAGATATTTCTAAACCTGATACTTAACATTATCCGTTCCACTGTTTTCCAATCCGGTCCTCGGGGACCCATAGGCAGTCCACTCAGGGAGCTAGGAGAGAGCAAAAATGTGGACTGTCTGGCAGGGAGCACAAACATGGACCAGCTGTGGTTCCGCGGGGACCAGATTGGGAAACACTGATCTATTCAGCTTCACAGCTGTAATTGCTGTTCATAATATGACCGATTTGCATGTCGTTTGGGACAACTGCTGCCACCAGCGTAAACAAATGAAAGATGACTGAGAACAACATGCCCTCTGGATACCCGCTGGCCGTCTGTCACTCAGTGCGACTGACAGGTTTGGCATCAGCAGTTTCATTACTGCAAGTCATCTTTTCACTTGAAGCCATGATAATGGGATTTCAGATCTCACTGTGTCTAAAGGACAGCTATTCCAGATTAAACTATGCCCAACTGACAGGGTAGCTATAGCCAGCTGGATATGATTATTCTGGATGTAAGAAATTTAATTTTTATGTAATTTTATTCTTGATAACCATAATTGGGGGGATTCACAAATTAACTACTGATATCATGAATGAGATCATAAACCAACATGTCACTCAAAGACAGATCCTGGGGCCTGTATCACAAAGCGAGATTTGCTGAGTAGCCAGATAATTTGTCAGATTTAAGGTAGCCCAGTTTAAATGGACTTTAAATGGATCTTCATTCGCTTATATTTAGACCAGACTATTAAATTATCTTGCAAAACCAAGAATTCAACCTTGTGATATATGCTGCAAGTCTCATTGGGTTCAGATATATACACACTATCCCTCGCACGCACACAACATTGCATAGACAGATTCACTCATGTATACATGCACACGGGGCCATAGTAACGGGTCCGTCATTTTCACTGAAATAATCTCACCCCCCAGATCTTAGCACCCCTGTGTTCTGTTCCAGAACTTATGCTACATTCTGCTGCTTGGCTCCAGAATTTGAGCATTTAAAAATCAGGACTCATCACGTAAACGGCACAGATCCACCCTGACTGGGGGCTGCCCCCCGTGAATGTGCGCATTCATTAATGCGTCCCAGAGTGGAAGGGAAACAATCCACGTCCTGTTCCTTAACGGTGAGCTCTGAAGAAGCACAATCAACAGCACCGAAAACACACCCCTTCAGCTGTCAGGCAGACGCCTGAAGTATGGAGAGGGGGTGTGTGTGTCACCGGGGGTGGGGTCACACCTGGAATGGCAGGCAGCCTCGCAGAGAAATTGCTGCCCCCTGCCCTCACTTCCTGTGCGCTCTCTCTCTCACACACACACAAGCACACACTCACTCTCTCTCTCACACAGACACACATTTGTAGTCACATCTTTGTGGGGACCGTCCACTCAACCTTAACCCCTACCCAGCCCTGACCTTAACCATAGTAACCAAACAAAATAATAAATTTACTAATATAAATTTTCACTCTTAGTTTTTGACTGCAGTCACAGATTTTAATAAAATTGAGTTTTTCAGCTTGTGAGGGGCAAAAAACTGTAAGTAGCCTGTCCCCAGGGGTCAAATGTATGGGGGGGGGGGGTGCAACTTTACAGGCTTTTTTAAAGTATATTTTAAAAAATGACGCAGAATGCAGCGCCTGTCAGCCCTCTCTTAGAGATTTGAGAGGACACTCTCGCTTCTTGCTGGTGGATTATGCAAAACACCGCAGAACCAGCTTCAGGCAGCGTGGCGTTTAAATCCTGCTTAATTAACAGCGATAAGCTGCTGTGCGCCGCGTGGACGTTGGAGAGAAAAACGAGGAGCTCGGCAGCCTCGCAGCCCAGCCGGGGGGGGAGGCCCCGCGGTCGGTGGGGGGCTCGCGAGTTTCACTGTGGTACTTCTGGCCCGGTTAGCTCTCCACAACAGAGAAAACCCACCACAAGCAACCACAGTGATAACCTGCTCAACTGAGTCTGCGCTGTTCTATTTACACACACAGACATGCGTGCACACACATAAAGAACTGTGCGAAAGTCTTAGGCAGTCAAACAAAATGATATTTAAATGATCTTCATGTTAGCGTAAAACTATGATTTTATATCTGTCAAAGTGTGTCAGCTTAGGCAGCTCAGAACCTCTGCTAAAGTAATCCCAAGATTTGCAGCAACCATTCAATACACCCATGTACTTTTTGACTAGACCACTACCCCACCTCATATAGCTAGTCAATACCTCACTGACTTCTTAAACGAATTAAATTAATTAAGTGTGAAATGTAGCAAATACACGTAATGGCTGAGGCACCCCTGAGGAGAGGTTTGGGAACTGAAGCAGTCTTCATCTAGTCATACAAGAAGGTATCTGTAACTTTTGGCAAACTGAAGAAATTCTTTATTGTGTTTAAGAGTATGCTTTAATTTTAAGCTGTTTTCATGAGCAAAAATACACCTACCACCCAGATAAATAGTTTTAAACATTTCCTTTGATCGCCTAAGTCTTTAGTAATATACAGTAGGACGACACCTGCATATGCAAAATGGTTCTCTGCTCCAATTTTTTTGTCATTTTCAATACGTGGGGCTAAAACACACTTGTGTTTAATTCTATATTTCTCTAGGGGCTGAACCACTTCCACACAATGCAGAGCTTCGTTGGAGATCCAGTGAGTGGAAGAAAAGTGAATGAACTCAGAGATAACCTGCAGAAAAAACCACCAGCCAGGAGCAGCTCCCAATGCACATTTCTGGACACTCAATTCACTTTCTGCACTCCAACTTCTCGCTGTCACCGTGGCGCCCGAGTCATAACTCACAGCTAGCAGACCTCCAGGCTCCAGACTGAGAGACCTGGCAGCAGTCGAACAGAGCCACGTCTTATGGTTCAGCTAAAGTAGCTCTATGCTGGGGAAATGGGTCGTTCATAATAAGGAGGAGGGGCTAGTGAATCACACTCGGAATAGCCACATGATCAGATGGACAAAGGAGGCGTGTCCACCAGAATAAGTAGGAGGAGCTACTGAGTCACACTCAGAATAGCCACATGATCAGATGGACAAAGGAGGTGTGTCTATCAGAATAAGTAGGAGGAGCTACAAGATCAGATGGACAAAGGAGGCATGTCTATCAGAATAAGTCAGAGGAGCTACTGAGTCACACTCAGGACAGCCACATGATCAGAAGGATAAGGGGTGAGAGATGTTAGTGTATCATTCAAACTGAACAGACGGGAGCTCTAGACTCTAGAGGGACACATGGCTGTGAAACTGAGGATAGGATACAGGAGAGACCAGCCTGAATGGCTGAAGCATATAGGCTGACGTTTACCTGAACAGTCAAGCCCGCTCTCCAGGGCCCTGTCCTACCGAGAGGACAAAGCTGGTTAGTCTTGTTGAGCCTTTCCAGCTGTGGGCTGACACCGTAGGGGGGGGCACGTACTGATTTACAGGACACCTAGAATTTCTCACTTGATGACACAACAAAGCACTGTGCTGATGCCCCCAGAACGTGCCACCTCTTCATGTGTCGAAGGGAACCATCCCCTCACTGAGAAACCACTGGCAGTTAACGATAAGTTAGTACTGAGTCAACACTCTCATTGCGAGATAAGAAAGAATTCATATCATGTTCAACCCAACCATTGTATTAACACCAAAATAAAGTGGGCGCATAGACAGCATAACATACAGTGCCACGTGGGCTTTCCAGCAACATCCATCTGCTGATGTCACGCAACGATTTGAGCTTGTGCTGGTGCGAGTGTGCTAGCAGAGAGGTAGCCCAGCCTTTGGCATCTGTCTCCAAGAAACTTGGCAGCGTGAGCCAAACAGTTTGGCCACCACCCTAATTGGGGTGTAAGCAAAAGTCCTAAGGTTCAATCACCTTCCCTACTGGATCACGAGAGTGCAGAAAGAGTGTTTAATTACAAATCACAGCGGCCCCAAAAAGTGTCCACAGGCGAAACTGGAGGCGTGGAATGCTTGGCAAACACAAATCTCCTCAGGAAGGGCTAAACAGAACCTTCTACTGACTCCATATTCAAACACTCAAAAATCAATCGCTTCAAAATATCTGGGATGCGATTCCAGTAACAGATCAACAGAAGCCCGTCCTGGAGGCACTGTGTTCCGGAATACCGCATCCCACAGGCTCCAGTTATGGTAAAGGCCGTGAGCATGTTTATGAAAAGGAGCTGTAAGTTTTTGGCGCGGTAACTAAAAAAAAATTCCGTTGTCTTATCTGCAGGCCTGGAGAAGAGCCCTAGACATGAATTGCACCAGTAAGAGATTAATTTATGTGATGCTGTTCTGCACTGGAGCTCCAGCAACACAGGGACAGAGTGTTTATGTTAGGGCCTCAGTGACATGCATGCAAGGTGAATCCACTGCTCCAAAAGCACATCAACAGATCAGGTATCAGTGCACTGCCTCATTAAATATGCACACTGAGTATTATGGTCCTGAAGGAGCATAAGAGCATACTTTTGGTCTAACATTTGCTGTTTGAATCTCCATGAGAACATCTTCACAAACCACAACACTTAACATGTCAGGCCCTTCTCCAAAAAAGATAGAGAAAGTCCCCCAATATCCCAGTCTGCCACAGTCAGACTGCCAGCACGAATGACACAAGGACTCAGAGCATGATAAGATTAACATGTGTGGACACACGTGGGGGAGGGGTGGCAGTTTCTAATCTCCACCACTAGGGTGCCGTGAGAGAGCATGTAGGCAGGAGAAAAAAAAACATCAGACACCAAACATCCAAATGTCACTCCAGGGACGCGATAAACAGTGAGGTGAAACACAGTAACACGCAAAGTCACCAAGCAGCTGCATGGTCTAACATAAGCAACTGCGCCCGTTTGAAAATAAACAGCGGCGAGACTCTCCCCGCTGCTTACCGCCAACTTAAACAGACGCGGACAGAACGGGAAAGCCCCCGCACAGTGCAGGACAACCTGTTCACTATCACCACCGCAACTGTTTAGAAACAGAGATGACAGCTCTACTGCCCCCCGCTGGATGGGTGATACAATGCAGTCAGGGTGTCATGAAGCAAGATTCGCTGACTGCCACAAAACAAACAAAGTGTTTCAGGGAGAAGCCCTCCAGTCATCATATCTGTCATCACACCTTCTGTGCTGTCACACAGTACAGAAATATTCAGGGGGATTGGATACTTAACTAATACACGCTAAGCATGAATTAATTACTGACAATTCAACCTTGCTTGACTGAGAGCTCTGAGCATGCCTGTGTTTTTTCCACACTTGCTTCTCTTGCATAGATACGCTGCGTAAAAGGAAAAGATGTCTCAGTTGAGGAGTTTTCAACCCTGAGTGACAAACAGCAGGATGAAACAGCTGGAGTTTGGCTTCTCCTGGAATCCCTTGCATGACAGATCATTGCAAAGGACTGTTTAAGCCCATAAAGGTCCAGGAGGATGCCACCTGTCAATAGTAAACAAATGTAATATGTAACAGAGCTATTTAAGCACTTTTCTCCATGTAGTTTTGTATTGCCCTTTTGCAGCAAATTAAGTGCAAGCACAAGGCTACGACAGAGGATTCACTTCTGGGATATGAACGTGAAACTTTCAGGTCCAATGCCATTAAGCTAACTGCCTTTTGCTTAGTTGACACGTGCCAATAGGTACAGGCCAAAAAAAAAATCAGAAGGCTGGAAAAATGTGTGAAAGTATATCTTGGTAAAGCTGCACATCGCTCCCTGCAGCTCCCATACAACACTGCCTGCGGCATCCGCGCACTCACACACGCCGGCGTGCATGTCTCCCCCTCCCCCATCCCAGTCCAATGCCGGAAAGCGAATCACCTCCTCGCGCTGCTGCAATCTTCAGCTGCCAGGTTCCGTGCTGGGCTGCCTGTGCATTTGCGCTCTGCCAGTTTTCTTCATTCTCCTTATATTCACACCTTTTAAACAACCTACCTGGGGCTGCGAGGGAATGTCTGGATCGTCCATTCACAGCGTAGAGAGGGGGGTGTTTAAGCTGTCCGCGATTTAATCTTATAATCTCGAATCTGAATTAAAGAAGGGCATAGCTACTTTTTAATTGTACCCAACATAGGCGATTTTAACGGCGGTGCAGTGGGTGCAATTGCACCTCCTACTCGTCAGATGAAAATGATATTTGAACATATTATGTTAAATAAAATTCAATTATATTTGAAAATGTGGCTTGTGTGAGTCATATCAATGTGCATAAATTTATTTTAAATGTATGTACTATTTTTTTAATCTATTTATTTATTTATCTGACTGAATGACTGGTTGGGCTCTCTCACTTTGTCCCCCTGGGAGAAAAGCCCCGATTCGCCTATAGTACGTTACGTTTACTGTTTATCACAGTAAGGAGGCTTTTTTAAAACAAACTTAGCATGTACTGCTGTTGGTGTATTGAAACTGTTAGTGTTACTTCTTTATTCTGACTTAGGTTTTACATATAAACAATGGCAGTTAGGGATTTTAAAAGTTGAACTACTGGATGCAATCGGTACACGAGTCCGTAGGCGTGTACGAATTGCACCGACGCCAATCCACCAGGAGCTCGCATGGGCGGCCGAGCCGCCGGCTCGCCGGCGATGGCCTTCCGGGACCCCCCCTTTGTGGGCGGAGCTTGCTGTCACGGCCACGCGTTGCATCTGCTCGCACCTGGGTCAACCGCTCGCGCCACGGAATGCGCCGGTCCGCGTGACCGTTCAACGGACTCGACTCAAGTTGGGCTTCAGTACAATGGAGCCTCTCTTCGTCACCAGCGAAGAACCAAACCGGGGCAGCGCGACACATAACACCGGAGTGTGTTGTTTACATACCTCAGTAAACTCGGCAGCGGTATAGATCCAGATGCGGTGCCCAGCAATCCTTTTTTGCCACTCAGTAATTTTTCCACTAGGGTTACGTTCCCGGTCCGCGCCGCTTCCAATAGTTCTTGCTCCTTTCCCATGCTGGCGAAGTAAATTAACAGATATATCCAATCCCGGGTGGGTAAAGACAGAAGAAAAAGGTATCCTCTCACTGTCTCATTGTATAACACACCATTCTATTTTTACTCTCTACGGCAAAGCTACGTCCCTCGAACACAAGCGGACTTCCACCGGCAGCTCCGCTAAAAAGCGCGAAATCCTCGCTTCTGGTTCACAGAATGATGCGTCGTAAACAGCGGGTTTAGCACGGCGGCGGCTCGGCTGACTCGGGGGAGCGCGAGCCGTCCGAGGGCCGGTTGCCTGGATACACCGCACTATCGGACCGTCACCCGCACCGCTCCTTGCTCGCGCGTCCTCTCCACTACAATCACTCCTCTCAGACACATGCACTCCAGCCCGCATTCGCTCTCACTCCGGCCGGGTGGCTCTGCGTTGCCTGCGAGACTTCGCGTCCCAGGTCCTTCTGAGCCTCTCTCTCTCTCTCTCTCTCTCTCTCATAGCCTCACAGCGCCACACACAGCCTCTTTCGCGGCACGCTCTCGGGAGCGAAATACAGCATGGGCGTGGATACCTTAGCAGCTCCAGAGAGAGGAGAAACCTATTGTTGGCGCGGGTATTGCAATACTCCAACAGAACAGTAGCATACCTTTGTTTTCATATTATTTAAATTCTGCCATGTTTCAAAACAAGGTTATTGTGAAAAAAGGTTTAAACAAGGTACATATTTTGTCGAGGTTTTTCCCGATGGAATAAGATCATTTTAGAATTCAGTGCTGTAAAATGAGTTCTGGTAGGCTAATTCATTTGTGTTAAACCAAATGTTCTAAGGGAGAAAGAAGCCTGTGGCACCATTGGGAAAGCATAATTCTCTGCCCCTTACACACACGCAGGATTAATCTTACTGAACGCCCCCACCCCCCATGTGCAAGAATAAAAAACATATGCAGGACGTTTGTGCAATGCACCGGCCTACTGTGCAGTCCCACTCATGACTGGTGAATGACAGAATGATTTTATTTAGACAGAAATAACATTAAGCAGCACACAGGCAGTCAACTGCCGCAGACCAGGAGGTGCTGCAGAATGTGAGGAAAGGAAGGAGGCTTTGTTTCTTTGCTTAAGGGATCTAGACCCTGGAGGTGGACAAAATGCACATTCAGAGGTTAAACATTAACGCATGAGGATTTTAGCAAGCTGGGAGGCAAAATGTGTGCCTCGGTGGG
>JAODLD010000001.1:10456766-10469883 GCA_026781065.1 Mormyrops boulengeri | reverse complement strand
CCCCCCCCCCCCCCCCCCCCCCCCCCCCCCCCCCCCCCGTCAGCAATTTATAAGGACATTCGTGGGATACAGATACTTCTTTGCCCATAAGCGGTCACATTTGAAAGCTAGGTGTTTGTTTATTAAACACAGGAAGTGAGTGCAACAAGCGGGGTCTCTGCAGCAGAGGTCAGGGGTAGGTGTACACAGTAATTCGGTTTGCATTGGCCTGCACCTTCAAAACTGAGCTCACTACCAGATAAACACACAACACAAGAGTGACAGCAGATGAGTGTAGCTAACCCACTGGACTTACCACCAGATGTTCTCAGTGACTAACAGGAAGTGCCTGAAACCAAAATCCCCTGAGCTGATTTTAACGCAGCAATGCACACCATCCATACTCAAAGGCATCCCCGAGATACAGAGCCAGTGTAGAAGGCACACAGGAGACAGGGTCAGAACTCTCACCATGAGAGTACCAAGCCAAGACTTGCCCCCTGGATCAGCGTCCTCCAAGCCCACAGGGGGGAGGCCAAAGGCTGTCTGCTGCCTGAAATTCATCAAATGCAGGATTTCTGTCCAAGAGTAAAACTCCTATACAGCGCAGATGTACTCCCTCTCTCACACACACACACACACATTTCCACAAAGGCTCTTCCAGGTCACAGGACCAAATTTGGCTGTCTGACAACAGCTGACTTTTCCCATCTGTGGGCTGGGGGGGGGGGCTTGAATTAAGAGTGTCATGGTCAGCCTGTGCCGTCAGGAACACAGACAGACATCCTGCAAACTGGGGGAAATTAAAAACGGAGCCGTTACACAAACCAGCAGGACGCAGGCTTTCAAGCAATGCAGAATCACAAAGCGTCAAGGTGCATCAAGGTTATTGAGGATCAAGTGAATTACCCAAAAAAAAAAAAAAAAACAGGAAGCTTCCTGCCATTGTGACACAGTGCTCTGCCGTAAATGGAAAAGCAATGAGCAAAGCAGAAAAGTGTTTGAACAGCCTTAATAAAGATATGCCAATCTTTAGCATTTTAGAGGCTGAACAGCACAAAGCCATGACCAGCTTGTAGATGATACTGCACCAGATTACCCACCTAAGCATTGCATTCCAACAGACAGAGGGCGCAAGAGAGCCTAATTGGCTGAGCCAAGGGGCAGACTCCGCAGGTCTTCCTGGCTGTGGATGGTTAAACGCATTTGAACTGGAGAGGAAAAACAAAATTTAAAAAACCAGATTGGATAGTCTTTTATTTTTTTTACAAGATTCTGCAGTTTTAACAGACAAAATATTACATAATTTTTGCAACGTGTGATTATCCCACTGCCTAGAGGTAACAAACAGAACAACTTTATGATTATGGGGAGTGGCTATAATCATAGGAAATGGGAACAAACTCCTCCCTCAGTCTTTATGCAATTGTAGCGTTTTATCCTTCCCTGCCACTTCAGGTCGTCCATCTTTTTAGAAGTCGGTCTGGATTCTATTTAAAAAAAACACTGTAAATCAAGCTTGGTTGGGCTTTCTCTGCAGCACATTCAGGCCCTCAGCAGAAAAGGAATCTCTGTGCCAAATCCTCCATTGGTGCTTTATAACATGACTCGGTGGCAGATCCCCCCATTGCGACTAAACAGAGACAGATGGCCCGCAGTCCTCCATTTTGGCTCTACAGTGGCACAGTTTGCCAGCTTCTACATTGTAACTCAACAGGAAGAGACAGCACCTGCTCATCCATTACGGCTCAATAGAGGGATGCTGCGCCAAATCTTTCAGCGCAATTCAAGACAGACTTACGCCCAGGTTCCCTGCTGCAAGACACCGTTCTGGGTTCTCCTTCAGGGTTCTAGAGAGGGAGGCACTTAAGAATCCTTGGTTGAGGCCCATCAGGCAGCTTCCTTTGCATTACACAAAAAACAGTTTTTTTTAGCATGGATAAGGGGAGATTCAGTTTCAAGGGCTTTCAATCCCTCCGTCCCGCTGTCGTAGTGTGAATAGCAGACTGGCCCTTTCACTGCTATAGTATGGTTCAACAAGGTGGGAGTCAGACTCGGGCGGGGCACAACATAACGGGAAAATACTGAGTGTATACCACCCCCCACCCTTCTGAGGTCATCATGCCACCTGAATTCCCTCCCCTCATTGGACGGCCAGTTCTCAGCACGCTAGTGTTCCCTGCGGCTCAGTTTTATTTGTTCTTAAAGTGCAAATCTGGAATTAGTATCGATTTTTTACTAAAACGCTCTAACAGGAAACCGGCATGTACGTACACACGTACGCGTGTGCTGTATGTAAAAACTAAAGCAGACGCATAAGGACGTAACACAGCGTCTGTTAGAGCTGCATGGCGGCTGATGGTGCGACCCATACTCCTGTATTCAGAAATCTTTAGAAAAAAACAGACATTCTGCACACAAGTTTCTCATCAAACTACAACATATCTAACTAGAACAATTTAAGAGCTAAACCGCTATCTGTCGTCATTTTAAAAGTATTAAGAACATGATGTATTTCACTACAGTGCAAATCGTCTCCTTTGTGACATTCCTTCAAAGGCATGTCAGCAATATGACATATTTCCCATCCCCCTTTGACATCCTATGTGCTACGGGTACAGGGACCCTGTCTTCTTTTCCCAAAAGTCAGGAGTTCACTACCTCTAATTCCCCCCCCACTGCAACTCAGATGTGTGGAACGCCATCCTGCAGCTGATTCACCAGCAGGAGGCAGTAGCAGCTTTGCTAATACGGTCAGAAAAGTCAGATTGACGTAACTGAACACGAGGGGGTTGTGTGTGTGTGTGTGTGTATATGTGTGTGTGTGTGTGTGTGTACGCAAGAGAAACGCTGCCTCTTCATCACACAGAGGCTCCTGGGGCAGCGCAGGGAGGCAGTGTGGGACAGAAAACAGGCCGAACTACTACACAAAAGCACCAGAGATGTGCTGCGGCCTTCGGGGTCCAGCAGGGGGCCACAGCGGCAGCATCTGTCGCCACGCCTGGCCTGACACCCCTCCCTGCCCCGTCACCGCGATTAGCTGTTGCCCCCGGTCGTCAGTTTCAAAGCTTTCATGCGGTGAAGCAGCGAGTCCTTCTCCATCTGAGCCTCGGCCAGCGCCATCTTGGCTCTAGAGAGCTCCAGTTTCAAGCAATCATTCTCCTCCTTCAGCAGCTGCGGGGGTGAGAGGTGGAAAAAGGGGGGGGGGGGGGCCCATAAGGGCACCTTCAGTTGCATTGCTGAGAAAATAACAGACCTAAACGGCTGAGAGCACGGCATATGGCGTGCATCTTCACATTTTCCCCCAGGACACTGCGATTTCAGACTGCTGACCCTGCAGAATGAGCACCTCTCATTCATCCCTGCTCCCCGTGGCCCACTGAGCGCCACCTACAGCTACAAGACCAGCAGTGCTTACCTGCTCTTTACTGCTGCTGCCGACATCAGCTTCCCCTGTAAGCGCTGGGGCCGTCTGTGTACCTCGGGACGCAGCACTCAGGTTGCACAGGCTTCCGCTGTCCACGTGGACTGCGCTTTTAAGCCCAGCCTCTGAAGGCTGGTCCCCTACCATGGAGACAGAGGGACACCAAGGTGAGTTACGCTACAGGCAGGTGTTAAGGATGTTTTTGGCCGCATGGACTTACTGGGCTCACCTCCGATGGAGAAGGAGCCGTCGTCTCTCCGGTGGATGAGCAGGTTATCGATGTGCAGCACGATGGGCTTGGATTCGGTGTCAGAGACACCATCGCGGGGAGTGTCGTCCTGTGCGGACAAAGCGTCCAATCAGAGGGATGATAAAACCCTCCCGCCCAGTGAGGAGGTGCCAGAGAAGCTCCACAATGCCTCAACTTCCTATCCTTGCAAACCCGGGGTCCGGTCCAGGTGTGTCCTTCATCAGATCCACAAGAAGTGCTCCCCACTGAGTTAAAACGCAGCCAGAACATCTGGAGATGTTCCCCCGCAGCCATGGCGTGTCCTCCCCCACCCCCCTCACCTGCAGGTTGACTTGCGTGGTGGAGATGCTGATCCGCATCGGCAGGACCTGACCGGTGGAGTCGTCATCCTCCAGGAAGCGGGACAGGCTGCGCAGGGAGGATGTGAGGAAGTCGGCACTCAGGTCCTGCAGGCGGGCCTGCAGGAAACCATTGTGCGCAGCCAGCGGGGAGTGCGTCGCTGCGCTCAGGCCGCTCTCCAGCTTCAGTTGCACCTCTGGCCGTGACTTCCTGGCCGCTGGGGTCACCGTCGGCCCCGCCCCTGGCATCAGAGCGACGCCAGTCAGTGACCCTCTCTCCTCATTCATACTTACCCCAGTCCTGTTGGGTGAAGGGCTGCCTGATTTGGATCATGTGACCCACAGCTGCTGATGTTTAGGAAGGCCTGATTACAGGCTGGGCAAGGATGCCCGCCCGCCCGCCCGCAGGCCAGATGTATCCCATCGAGTCAAAAGAAGGGGGATTATCAGTTTCTTTAGTAAAAATTGAATTTTACTGCAATCTGTGTGTGTTCACAAGACAGGATACAGAAGCTGCCAATACGAATTTGCAAAGCAGGCAGAGTAATTTAAGTACAATCAGCCCTGTTGCCAGGAAGGGAGAGATGGGGGAAAATATGGCTGTGTTCAGGCATGCCCAGCATCTCTCAACTGGTGGGGCATTGTCACCACTACACAACCCGGTCGACAACTTTCACCAGAAGTTTGGGTTGTGGCCAGAGCTGCACAATATCACGTCGCGATTATATGGGGCACGTGCAATAATCACCATGGTTTTAGATGACGGATGTCATCTAAAACCATATGGATGTTTACTTACGGCCACTACTTGGTAAACAAATTAGTACTCCTAAAACATTAATCAGAAGCATACTGGAAAGCCCAAATTTTAGTAATCTGTATAAATTTGGCGTATCCTTATGTTTAAGACTTTAAACTGCAAAAAGTAGCTCCACAGCACCGCCATCCTTTCACTTTGCTTGTGCGCGGTATCTCCTCTTTCTAAAGATGTCACTGCTGAGCAGTTTTTCCCTTCACCGCCACTTCAGTGCTTATCGCTTCCATGATTTACCAAAACAGTATTATGTGGCGTGCTCCACTAACCAAATTTAATAAACGAAGATACCCCGAATTTATACAGATTGCTAACTTACGGGAGTCACAATACGCCTCTCATTGATATTTTAGGCTCGCTACCAATTTGCTTACCAAGCAGTGTCCATATGTAGACATCTGTAGATTACTGAAAAGCTGGCGTCTGGACGTTTCGCCCGTTATCTAAAGCCTTGGTGATTGTTGCGCTTGCACCATATAACCGCCATATGATATCACACAGCCATAGCTGAGGCTTACTGACCAAGAAGTAATATAGGTTATAAGGCTAAACCAGTGGACTACCAAGCCAGTGCTCTAAATGGTGTGAGACTGACCCCCACCTCCCATGAGCATCATGAGTACTGTCACAAATCAGACGTCTTACCCAGGCTCCGGTTGCTGAGGTACTGGCGCACGCTGACGTTGCCCACCTGGACGGGCAGCACCTGGCCCAGCTCCAGCGACATGGTTGTGCCCTCCCCTTGCATGTCCAGGGCGCCACACAGGGACTGGAGCTTCAGCACCAGCACCGACACCTGGGGGGACCGGGGTAGGCGAAGGGGGTTACCGCAGGGGGTACCTCGACAGATGACATGACTGGGAAGTAGACCTCTATGCTGAGAGACAGTAACATTATATGCTTGAAAAAAGGGCCGGCACGAGGCATAAGCAAACTGAGCGGTTGCTTAGGGCCCAGTGGCCAGCAGAATCCCACCTGATCAGCTTCTCAAAATGGGGTGGATGATGAATAATTGGGTTACTCAAATTTTGCTTAGGGCCCAAAAGGGTTCAGCCAACACTGACTAATTTTAAGTTCTGGATACAAACGCTGGCTGATAATCAAGACACCATCGTTATTTAGGAAGCAGCGTTGGGATATGAAGGTACAGGATTAAAAGTGGGGCTGCAGCGAGTAGGAAAACGCGAGCCGGGGGCCTGGAGGCCGGCTGTTACCAGGTCCCTGGCGGGGTCATCGGTGCTCTGCGAGGTGGCGCTGACTGCGTCAGGCGACACGGCCACATCATGGCTGAGGGCCTCGTTGGCGCTCTCCGCCCCGCTCTGGTCGCTCAGCGTGTCCTTGAAGCCAGATATGGACGTGTCGTCCCCGGCGCCTTCTGGAGAAGCAGACAGACGGGCAGACAGAGAGTGAGATGCTGCGTCAGCCTCTGGCTGGCAAAGCCAGACACAGGCCGGATCTACAGGGACGCAGGAAGGCCAGCAAGGCGGGTGTGGACCTTGTTGTTCCGAGACCCATTTTTAATATTAAATGGCGTAGTACTATGCCGGGTCCAAAATACAGCCCACGGGAACCGCACCTCAGCAACATTTTGTTAATATATCAGGAATACTATTTTTAGCACACTTTTGGCTAAACCAGGCCATCCCTGCTGTCCCACCCGCCCCCAGCTGAGGGTTCGAATCCTGCCTCCACTCCACACTGTGTATGAAGGTTTCCCAGTGTCATGGGCAAGTGGGAGACAGATAGATCAATTCCGATAAACAGCAATTGTGTTTGAATCATGTTTTTTTTTCCCTCCCCAGATACTAAAAACATGACATTTATCAGGAATCTTCTGGAAAATGGCAGTTGTGGGTGGTATATAGTTCAGTGAGTTAGGACACTCTGCTTACGATCAGAAGGTCGACAAATCAAATCCCAGGGTCAGCAGAGTGATGTCACCACCGAGTCCCTGAGCGAGGCCCTTAACCCCCATGTGCTCCGGGGACTGTATGACCCCGCTTTCTCAAAATGTCTCTTCGGATAAAAGCGTGTGCTACGTAACTGTAGTAGTATTTAAAAGTTACTTTGTTATTAAATTAGTATATAAAGATAATGGCTGATAAACACGAGGGCTGAATGACCGCGGTGTCCTTTAAAGCTGAAGCCACGTCACCAGGTTCTCTGCTAGATGACACCTTGCCTGCTCCGGATTCCAGCCCTGTGAGTCAGGCATCGCGATCTCCCAGCATACTGACATAGCTTTACTGCCACCTAGTGGCAACCTTGGTCAATCTCACACACACAGCTAGCTTGTGCCAAAGTACACAGGAAACATTCAGGCCATACACGATGAGCGTGCGCTCGTGCATTCACGGATGCTTGTGGGCGCAACCGAGAGACAGCTTTGGCAGGAGAGCCAGGGTACCTCGGTCCAAAAGGCTGCATGAGTCGCTGTCCTCCAGGCCCTGCTCCTCCAGCTGGTAGCTGTCGATGGAGACGTTGTCCAAGGAGTGCAGTGAGGGGCTCTTCTTCATGTTCTTGTAGGAGACGGAGAAGCTGGACTGGGACCGGTCCCGGATGAGCCGCCCGCTGCAGGCGCCACAGAGACCAGGAATTATCACACGACAAACTACAACAAAGCACACAACAAACAAAACCACAAAAAGACACGAGGACGATGTCAACTCTTAAAACGTGTGTGTGCAAGCGACAAGTTACTGGCTGTGTTCAATCCATTTCTGCATGACTGATTGAGTACATATATTTGAATGAGTGTGCAGAGGTTAAGTGTGAGCACAAGCACGGTAAGTGAACCCCGAACTGCGGAAACCTATGAAACGACTTACCAAAAATCACCACCAATGACCATGAATCACGACAGGCTAAAAATATATATTACCACAGACTAACCAGAGATTTCCACAGACTAGCAGCACTGGGGACCACAGATGAGCACAGATGACCAGGGCAAGCCTGGCTAAGGGGTGCTTACATGCTGGACATGGAATAGAGCGACGTGGACCTGGGGTTTGCGCAGCTCAGCATGTCAGACACCACTGACAAACTTCCTTTCCTTTGAAGAGGGTTAGGGTTAGGGTTAGGGTTAGAAGGGTAGAAGATGTGTGCAAGCGCGCACACACACTCACATTCACTCGCACCACCCATGAGAAACAGACCCTAGCTTTATTGCTATTGGGACATCTGTGGGGTTTTTAAGTTACCGATTTTGCGGTTCTGAAGAGACCAGCGAGAGAGACTTCCTGTGACCAAAAGGCACCCATACAGGCTAGCACACGAGGGGATGTGTTTAGACTGTGAGTGAAACTGCACGAGTCAAGAACACAAAATCAGAGGAGGCTGTGTCTGCGAAACCCCCAAGCCGAAGGAAGTGAGGCCTCACACTGAGTACCAAGCTGACCAGTGTAACATGACTTACAGCCATAAGTTAAAATAAATTAGTAACATATAGCAACCATTCAGAGTTATGTGCAAGGGAGCATTGTGACTGGGAGCCAGGCGGCTTTACCTGGACATGGACTGGGGCAGCCGGGCCCCCGGGGGCCGGTCTCTGCTCTCTGTCCCCTCCCTTGGGGCAGGTCGCTCGGCTCTGGGGAGCTGCTCCGCATCAGCAGCAGAGTCCTCCGAAGCCGGGGGCTCCGGCAGGCCATCTGAGTCCCGCTTCTCGCCTGATCCACCAGCCTCATTCTCCCCCTCACCATCAGGGGGCACCTTAAGGGGCTGGAGGGGAGAGGGGCCCTGCGGGGGTTTCTCGCCCTCGCTCGGGCCGCAACACAGCAGCTCGTCAGCAGAGGGCGGTGCCGGAGGCTCTTCTGCCCCCATGGCACAGGAGCCCTTCACGTCAGAGGGGGACAGGTCAGATCCCAGGGGGCTGGCGTTGTATGAAGGGGCCCTGTCAGAGGAGGTTGGGACAGGCTGCATCAGCAGGGCCACCTCGGCGCTCTGCAGCAGCAAGCCCATGCAGACGTAAAGCGGCTTGGCGCAGCTGCGGTCCTGCCGGTCGGGGCACCGAGCGTCTACCTGCCCGCGGTCTTGCTGCAGCGTCTGCTGCAGCGACTTGAAAGACCGCTGGAGGCGGAGCAAGGAGATGTACTGAGAGTGGCTCAGCTGGGCACTGAGGTGCTTCTGCACATGCACCAGCACATGGACATCGGCGTCAGCCGGCGACGAGGAAGAGGAGGAGGAGGAAGAGGGTGAGGGGCAAGGCGGGATGCCGTTGGCGCCGTAATATTCCTTCAGCAGCCTCTTGCGTTGCAGGCGGTCAGCCATTTCCACGGACTCACTGCGTGCGAGGCCCTTAGGGGGTCCAGGGGCCGCCGCTGCTTGCTGCTGCTGCTCCTTGTAGCGGGCGAAACGGGCGGGGTAGCAAACCCACAGGGCAAGCGGGAAGGAGTCAACGAATGGAACGGGTCTGCCACGCCCACCACCGCGGCCCTCGAAGTCGGCCCAGAACTGGGCAAATCGCACTGCCCAGAGGTCGGCAGCAGCAGGCGTCTTGAGGGCATCGCCGGTTAGTGATGGCGGGGCCAGGCCCCGGTAGACGTCGTGTAACCATGTATCGCGCTCATGCGCGTGCCGCAAAAAGGCGGGATGCAGCACAGGGAAGGCATTGGCTGGGTGGGGGAAGGAGGCGTGGCCACGGCCAAAAAACTCCTCCCCCTGGAAGTCCTGCAGCAGCGACTCGAGGCAGGAGCGGCTGCAGCCGGCAGCGTGGCGTGTGTTCGTCGCCACCATCTCCGACGTCTGGATGGACACTGAGCCCGGCATTTCCGCAGAGCCCGATGTGTCCTTCTCTATGGGGACCACCAGCTACAGACACGCGGAGACACATAAATTCAGGAGTACTGCAAATAACTCATTACAAACAGGTATTCTGCTGGGGAGTCGACTAGGCATTAGAGAGCTGAGCTTAAAATGAATGCCCAGTTATAAACGCGTTATTTAATACCATTATATTAATACTATTATAATGACTGAAAGAAGCTGCAATTTTAGTCGCTCACCCTGACATTCTATCATCTCAGCGCTGTGTTTCTCACTTCTTTGATGTGTCTCAGTGGATCTCAGTTTAGTGACTAAGAAGGTGCCTAGAATTCTTTCTATGTGTCGCATGCACAGTTAGTGAATGAAGGTAATAGATGAAAAGCACTCCTGTTATATATAAGTCAGTTTCTTTTGCATTTCACATACCTCAATACTTAAGTTTATTATTACAATTACAAAACTGTTTTATGTAGGGATAGAATTGCTGGTTAAATGGTTAATTAACATTCATGCATTCCATGCATTCCAATTTGGTTGGGTTGTAAACAAACAAAAAATAGTGATCTATAATCAATAACCAAAAATATTGTGATATGACATTTTGTTCAAATCACCCAGCCCTATCAGGATATAAAAGTACAATGAGCATATATTACAATAATTATGTACCCAGCACAGGGGCCCACGAGCGGCCCACAGACTCCCACCTTCAGCATGAGTCCATCCACCTTGACGTCGACGTGCTCGTCGGGCTTCTGCGAATCGTCGAGCTTGTAGAGCTGCACAAACTGCTCCAAGCTCTGCTGCAGGTCCAGTGCAAACTGGTTCAGCCAGACCAGGCTGCGTGTGTCCAGGACCAGCTGCAGGGCGTTCAGCTGTGCGTACAGGTTGGGGCATGGAACTGGGGGGGGCAGGGAGGGGTGTCATTGTCACACTAATACTCACATTCCATTTTGCATGTAATAACCAGTATAGAAGCATCTTAAAGGGACAGTGTGTACTGTCTTATGGGAGGGCAAAAGGAAAAATGATGAGGTAACCAATCATATTGTAGAAGAGGCGGGACCAAGATATCTGATTGGTTAGTCCTGCCTCCTCTAGCTCGTTTAACCCACCTCTTTTTTAACCCACTCTACAATCTGATTGGTTATCTCTCTAAACCAATCATTTTCCTTCTGCCCATTTTTATGTAAGTAAAAGTCCTATAAGTATCTGTCTTACTGGGATAATCTTTGCCATCAGGGAAGTAGTACTCTGTGAACTCCACATGGATGGCGGGCATCTCCTGGGGCAGGTAGAGGGACTTCTTGTTGCAGGAGATCATGGTCTTGGGGCTGGATCGGCGCTGCTCGGCTGTGGACACCTGAAGCCAGCGGAGCACAGTCAGCCGGGAGAACTGCCAGGCAAAGTGCAGCTGAGTGTGCGTGTGTGTGTGAGAATGTGCACGTGTACCTGGTAGATGCTGAAGTCAGCCATCCTAAGCACAACGGAGCTGGACATGAGCATTGCCCTGGGCGTCTGGACCGTGGGGGTGAATGAACTTGTGGATGTAGTGGAGATCTTCCCTGCAGGAGAGTTAGCACAGAGTTAGCACCTCAGAGCTCCCCTCTCAGGCGATCAGCGGCACAGCACCTGGTGCTCATACCAGACAAAGTATTAACAGACAATACTGTCCCAGCCCCCACCCCTGAGCAACCCACAGGCCTCAGGTCCACAGACGGCCGGGAAACTTGGCAGGATTTACACCGCGCCCTAGCCCCCAACAGCGAGAGCAGCATCTGGGGTGAAGGGGGGGGCTATCGCATACCGTGCTGAGGGGAGCCGTGGGGGGGGGAGCCCAGACTGTGCTGGTCCTTCACAGCGTTCTTCAGCATCTCCACATTGGCCTTGAAATCGTCCAGTAGGCCCTGCGCCCAGCTCTCTCGTGCCTTGGTTGCTTCACCGTAGTGCATCCAGTGCTGGCATGTCTCTCCTGGGGAGGTCGTGGGAGGGGGGCATGAGCCAGAATCCCATGTTATAAACGCAGCACCTCACCACGGCCGAACCACTCGACCCGGTAACATTCTGCATCATTCTGTGCGCTCCCCGAACACCCAGTGACAACCCCAGCCCAAAGCACATTGCCCTCATCCCATAAGCAGTGCAGAAAGGAGGAAGAGGAGGAGGAGGAAGAGGAGGTGGTCAACCTGCTGCTGCGAGGAGCTTCAGCCGGGCCCTGGCGTTCTCCCCGGGGGTGGAGTCTGAGTCAGAGTCTGACGTGACACGGAGCATAAGGCCCGGGGCCGTCACAGGGGCGAAAACACAGACCGAAACGCAGCCCGATCGAGAAAGAGGACAGTCACTGCAGGTCAAATGACTGCAGTATCCCATTGCCATGGCAACACTGTGACATTTACCTGCTCTGTGAAAGGGGTAGTAATCAACGGTGATGAGACTGAAGGACAACTGCATGGCTCCACCTGTGATGCGTTTATCAATCACTGCAGAGGCAAAGAGGCAGCATCCATAGTGCATTGTGGGGGAAAAAAAAACACAACTATAGCTGGAAAGTACCGGAGAGGAGACCTTGCTACCTCGGTCCTTAAGATGGACATCGTCACAGATGTGCAGGTCCAGGTGGGTGATCTGCAGGTGGTGGGAAGTCTCACGCACGTCGTAGGCGTTGAAGAGCTTGGCCATAGCAGCATTCTGGTCTGCCGCCACCGTCGACTGCTGCGTCCGCACCTGCTGCGACGAGGTGAGCGAGGCTGCCTCCTGAGAAACAAGGGAAGTGTGCCTAGTCATTTCTGCATATCGAATATGAGATGGATGACAGGCTTGACCGTGAAGAGGGGGGTGGGGAGATTCCCGGAGGGCCAATAATATTATGAAGAGCATGGGATGGGGGCGAGGGGGGAACAGCAACAAGTCATGAGTAAGTTAGGTAGTCATGTTGACTCTTACTATCATGGCAACTATATATTCATGGCAAGGGTATGGAGGAATCAAAACAGGCTGAATAACTGAAACGGTAAAAACAGAAAGACTACATAAATAACTATAAAATTGCTAAGTGATGAGAAGCACTCAGGGAAGGGGTGACCAGGGTAACCTCTGGGGAGGTGCTCTGCAGGAGAGATGAGGTTTCGTAAGAGCCAGGCAGATAGTGGGTGCTGCTTTGATGTGGGAGCTACATCTGAAGTGTCTAACAGTTGGACGCCTGAAACACGAGTGCTCTGCATCACCATACCCACCCAGCCGGCACGGCAAGGGCCCCCACCTGCGAGGACTCTGAAGCTGTGCTCTTCCTCTGCTGGGCCGACTTCTCCATGGCCTCGCTGAGGGACTTGGCGTACTGGACCATGGCCTTGAGCTGCGAGTCCGTCAGAACCCACAGCAGGTCATCCAAGATGAGGATCAGCTTGGAGGCCACGACGTTGCAGTCCTTCATCTAGCAAAAGAAAAATAAGATATAAAAATATAATATATATGTTATGGCATGCCAAACAGGAAATATTTAATCATCTTTGATATATATGGAATGAACGCCGATATATATACAATGAAAC
>JAODLD010000001.1:10437847-10456412 GCA_026781065.1 Mormyrops boulengeri | reverse complement strand
ATATTTGGCTTGATGGCAACATCTGGTGGAAATTTTGTGTCAATAGCCCACTTAGAAATCCCCTTACTGATAAAAATACTTTTTTTCCCTGCTGTATATATGTGTGTATATTTTATTTATTTATTTATTTATTTATTTAAGAGCAGTCTTAGATGAACCCATGAAGTCAATCAGCCATCCATTCGTAGCGTCAGCCCAGCTGTTCCTAAGGGTAACGATACACAGGGCATTTTTCAACGATTTTGCAGGCCAATGCTGCCAACGAATGTTGCCCAGGCAATTTCCTACTGATATTGGGCAACAAATTCCTATTTGAAAAACTCTGCTCAGCAGTGGTCAACTTTTTGCAGTTGCCCTATGTATCGTCACATTAAGTCAACATGCAGAACCACACAAAGGTCTTTGAAGTACAAGATAGGATGACTTCTTGCAAACAGCGAGGCAACAAACCATCCATTTATCTATTTCTAACAGAAGAAAGGGGCAGCAGGCACACAGTGCAAGACAAATGGGGGACCATAATGAATCTCTGGGACATTTATGAAAACAAGCAAGATGTTCTAAAGATGCTTCTCGCTCAGAGTGTGGGTGCGTGCGGGTGAATGCGTGCGGATGTACACACCCGTCTCTTCAGCGTAACTCGGATCTTGGACTGGTTGGTGATGAGCCTGATAGGGGCGCTCAGCACCTCCACATCACCGCTCTGGATGGCGTCAGCCTCGATGCGGATCATCTGCCAGCTGATCTCTTTGAAGGTCAGGATCTGGGGGGTGGACAGGAGGCAGAAGTCGTCGGCTGAAACAGATGGGCATGGAAACCGCAGATTCTCACTGTTTTTTCCGGCCACCATGGTCTGTTTGCCCAAAGACGTATGGTAAATGGACTGCATTTATATAGCGCATTTTTGCTACTCTTCCGAGCACTCAAAGAGCTTCACAGTTATGCCTCACATTCGCCCATTCACACACCGGTGGTGAAGGCTGCCATGCAAGGCGCCAACCTGCACACCGGGAGCAATTTGGGGTTCAGTGTCTTGCTCAAGGACACTTTGATGGGGTCAGGAGGAACCAAGGCTCGAACCTGCAACCGTCCGGTTGCCGAACGATAGCATTACCTCCTGCGCCACCATCTTCCCCTCTTTCCCTATGGTACCTACTGACAGAACTCAAGGCACAATGGGGCGGCCTAAATTACTGATAGCCCTGTTGCTCACGATTATAGCAGTCCCCCCTGCCACAAGATGGCAATGTTGCAAAAATGACCAGTCCCACAAGTGGTCCCCATGCCGTCATTCCTGCGGAAAGGACCAGGCGTGCTGACCTCTCCACGCTGTGGGTCCTGGATGCGGGTGAACCTCAGGTCGCTGGCCACCCAGCTGGTGTTCACACTGTAGACCTGCAGCTGTGACAGCTCAAAGGAGGCATTGAAAGCCTTGGCGCTGATGCGGATCACGATGGAGTTGATGGACAGAGAAATGCCTTCCACCACCTTTTCGGCAAAGCCATATTCACTGAAGAGGGACAGATATATACACACTCAGGACAGTGATTCTAGGTCAATTCCTGGACGTAAACAAGAAGGGCCAGACACAGACAACATTCAATAAGTGAAAACATATATTAGACAGTCCACACTGTTGCTCCCTCACAGCTCCCAGCCAATAAAGAAAAATGAATCTCTAGGTCTCAAGCAAAGAGAATGCGCCATGCCTAATGGCCACCCCATCATTACTCCACCCCCCCCCCACACAGGTTCCTGAAAGGTTTCTGGATATTTCTAGCCTGCTGGATATGGCTCTAGCCCCCACCAGGTATACAGTGTCCAGCTAAACAATGTCAAATGGTATACAAGCAGAGGAGACATTTCACAACTGACTCATTTACAGAAAGGTCAACAGGTTTCCTGACCTCTGACCCGATGCTGTTGCTATGGGAGACGGCCCATTGGGCGGCCGGGGCTCATCACATGTGCTCATCTCCATGACTACTTTGTCGAGTGACTGCGAGAGGGAAAAATAGAGGGGAAAAAAATTAAAGGTACAACCACTGTGACAAGACAGCTCATGTAAGTTGCTCTTTTGTGTTAATCCCTGGATGTGAGGCTTTGAGGCAGAATGCTTACCAAGGAGATGGGATGGGTCTTCAGCTTGGTCCATGGGATCTAGAAAACAAGAAAGTGTTTGAGTCACAGACCCCTCAAGCTTCACTACGAGAGAGGTGGGCTGACAGTGGGGGTCTACAGGCACAGAGCATCATTACCACAGCAGAGAAAGCCCGACCTCAGTGTGAGGTGACACTCTCACAGTGGGTTTCTGTGTAGTGACAACAAACATGATGTGCGCGATTCAAGGCCGCTGCGGACCACCTTTACACAGGTGATCTTCCACCAGCATACAGTTTCCATTTTTTCAAGGACAGACGCAGGCTGTGTCAGTGTGACCCTTGTCTTGAGGGGATAGGGGGCAGAGAAAAAAACCCCAGAATCGATTTTTGGATTCGTCAGAACGGGAGCCACACATCTGCGGTCTGGGTTACTAGGGCAAAGCGAAACAGACCACTGCTACCGTCAAACCACTGGGGAAGAGCCTGAGACAGTTCTGAGTACAAAGACCTAGGGAAACCTAGAAACTTCCCCAGGAAGGGGAACTTGAAAAGAGATCTAAAGGCCTGAACTTAAATTCGATAAATCTATCAAGATGCCATGGCCTTTTTCCCCACAGGGATCTGTTTTACTGAATGATGTTCTTTGACGTCACTGAAGAAATAAGAAATTGATTACAGCAGATTATATTTTATAATCACAGTTCAGCCCTCCTGCCATTCCATCACCAGGAAGAAAAATAGTTGTGAAGGTCAAAATGTGACGGTTCTGCTGTTTATTTGATGTTGTCATACAGATTAGAGGTTGACCGATATATCGGGCCGATCTTTGGCATTTTTTAATGTATTGGAATCGGTCAATATCCAAGTGTAGTACACCGATTTACAAACAGGCACGTCTGCGGGCAGCCCAGCGCTATTGTTGGTGTGGACCATGTGACCCATGCTGCCTTGTGCAGGACCCCAGCCAGAAATTGCTAATTGCTGTATGTTTTTTCTAATGTCTTCTAAAAGCACCACCAAGGCAAATTCCTTGTATGGAAACATACTTGGCTAATAAAAGGATTCTGATTCTGAAGATTTGGAAGAGTCCTGGGTGAAAACGGTAAAGCTTAAATTCTGATCTTTCAAAGACCTATTTATTTAACTGGTTTGCTATGAAATGTTGCTTTACAAGAAAACGCGAGCGCTTTTGAAAGAGAACACGAATTACACTGTCGGGAACTGGCGTAATGATAATGAGCCTTCAACCAACTGTAGCTTACAGGTAACATTAAGGATCATTGATTCTGACAGAGTTAGTTTTGTGCGCTTGTCGATGGGCTCACAGATGTTTTTTAATCGTTAAAAATCATTTTAATTAAAATTTAAATTATTACCATATCAGCCCGATGTTACCAGCTCTGTTTTCTTTTCTTGTGTCGGAGAATTTCACTCTGTGGGGGGGCGGGGCAGGCAGCTCTCTCAAACACTGCAGCGTGTGTGAGAGTCGCGTTTCTCTGCCCCGATCACAGACAGCACCGTCCTCGGAGACACAGAGCTGCTAAGAATAATGCATGGCGAAGAAAACTCTTTGTTCGAAAGCGTGGTTACCATTCACTTGAGCTGATGCTAACAATGGTCCTTCTGTGCAACTTGTTTGTATTTGAGAGCGGAGATTCGAACGCTTTGTCAGACGTCTAAATAAAAAGTGCACGACTTTGCACAGTTAGTTTCCTCATTAAACATGTCTATCCTGTATACGGGCTTACCCGTCGACAACGACACAATCATTAGGGGCTTACGTTGTGCTTGCATACAAGGCTGTGTTATACGGCAAAGTTATTTTATCTTCTGCGATCGCTAGATTCTGTTTGTGAATTTGGCTTGTAAGCTATCTGTCTGCTAACATAAACAACATGTTAGTGAGGTTTTGGGCCTCGTGCACTACTCATCATACCATGGTGCACTTAGTTACTAGTGTTTTTTTTCTTTCAAAATGTATTACAGTGTAATTGTTTTAATGTGCATGGAATACTGGAATTGTAGAATGAACTGAAGATGAAGGCACTGTAATAAAAATGCTAACCTTGCATTTTTTCTTCTGTTTTAGTAATTGCCATCTGATGGCTGAACAAAAATCTAATCCTGTATGGCAGCATTTCTGGAAGTGGGATTAAAACTGAAGATTGCATGCACATTCCTTTTTGTATTGTTTACAAATTTTCCTTCCCGCAGAAATTAGGAGTTTGCTGCTATATTGTGCACTAGAAGAGATTCCGATGATGCTATTTTTATTGTTTATGAGTTTGTTATTGTTTACAAGTTGTGTTTTTGTTATTTACGTTCATATTTAAATTTACACAAGTCAGTATTCAATAAATGCTAAGTTGGGAAATTTTGTGTGTCGTTTGTTATTATTAGCGTGATATTTTACCATGCAAATAGGGGGGGAAACGTCCAATTGTCGGGCAAAAAAAAACGCCAGCATCGGCTATTGACAAACCCATATCGGTCGACCTCTAATACAGATTGCATACATTACCTTTCAATGTGCTCCCAAATACAATTTGTACAAATGCCTTCAACTGCAAAACTAGGGCAACCGTTTCCTGCGGATGCTTCAGCTTAAAATAAAGTACAAAGCCGAGGCAATGAGATGGTGTCTTTTCTCCTGAACCTCATGCCCACCTATACAGAATACCACTAACTCTTTCACACTCTCACTCTCAGAGCTTTAAAGATTCCCCTTCGTCACGCTTGAACCTGCAGTGACATATTAACAACGGCCATTTCTACAAGAGTTCCTCGCCTCTGCACTGCGTACGTTTACATGATTGAGGATGATGAGAAAAGACGCCAGGTTAAGGATGAAGATTTATGAGGGGAAGTGGGCGTGGCTTACCCGTATGGCGGCCTTGTTGCAGCACACCTTGTTGATGGCCAGCCAGGTGGGCAGGTCCAGCATGTTCTGCAGTACCTCCTCATCCAGCTCCAGGTTGGTCAGCTGGCCCTCCCCTTTCAGAGTGCTCAGATTGATCTTGTCTGGAGAAAGGTTCTTAGCAAACCTGCAGCAGTGGAAAAAAGGCCAAGAGGCCATTGTTAACGTTCTCTTGTCAAACAAACAGTTCTTCTGGTGGAAATATAACCAGAAACCAGGTCACATGACCAACTAGGTATGACCCTCACCCCCTACCAGGTGTAGTGTATCCAGCCAAATCATATCAAATCAAGACACATGAGAAGAGTGGACTGACATTTCACAAAAAGGTTAACCGTATGGAGTTCAGAAGTACAGGGTAGACTACACCCCAGCAACCTGTAAAGGCATTCTTGTAGACAAAGAAAAAGATGACTGCATGCAACTTCTGCTGATCAGGGAACAGGAAATGGACACTGACGCAGACCGTTACTAATAAACTACAGCAACCGAACTGGCAGCCAAACAAGCTGGTGACAAAATGAAAGCAATGAAAACAAACATTAATTGTTGCTAATGTGTCGGGCCAATCTTCATTACGACGGTAGACAAACAATCTAATTTAACAAGGAACACACAGAGAATTGTATTTTAATATTTATTGCAAATTCATCATTTAAGCAATTAATCTGTCTGGATGAAGAACGGAAGCGCAAGGAAAATGCCCTGGACCAATGAAGAGGAATTTCAAAAGAATATCAAAATGCAGGAAGGGCCCACATATGCACAAACCCGTAAGCCAGGCAGACAGTTACAAATATCTGAGACATGTTCATGAGTCCACAACCAGCCCTAAATGAGGAACGTACCACAAAATGAGGTGATTTTGCATTATGCAATGGCCAAGTGTCACTACACCTGCTGAAATGTTGTTCTGCGGCCTGGTGTAAGCTATTCTTGCGAAATAAATATCATCTCCACCATCCATCGTCTAATCATTTACCCAAAGTAATGCAGTTAGGCGAAGTGGCATCTTAAAATTGCCCCAAAACATAAATAATAGATTTAAAAAAATAAATTGGACTGTAACAATTTTATATCTCCTAAGTGTTGTGCAGATCTGATATGCAGCAACACGAAATGTTTCAGATTTTTGCCACAAAAGTTACAAGATTCCATTTTAGCTGTGGAAATTACCGATTAACCAGTGTGCCGACCGTGTAGCACCAGTCTCTGAGGTGCCACGGAGAAATGGCTTGGAGTCCAAGAATTTCATTGCTGGTAATTATGTTGTATGATATCAGCACATGTCGGCATACATTTGCAAAGTCATACACAGCACAATTAAATAAGTAACTGAAGCAACAGTTGAATAAAGTTCTGCAATCTCTAAAAATTGGAAGTGTGTCCACAATTTTTGGCCATTAGCGTCTGTGTATATATAGGCAGGCAGAGACACACACACACACACACACACACACACACACACACACACACACACATACACTTCAGCATAAAGTACTCCTTTACATTTGTGAGTGGTGGGGCAGAAGATCCCCACAAATATGAAATTTTGCGAGTAAAGGGCACGTTCCTCTTACTGTCTTACACATCAAAGACACCGATGCTGAACCATGGGCATCATTAGGCCCCATCAGTCAGAGCTAAAGCCCAGAGTATTTTAACCCTGATGCCAATCTTCCTTCAAAAAAACAAACAAAAAAAAAAGTCAAGGCTGACTAAAGTAGACTTAGCCCTGATCTTTTCAACAGCAAGAAAAGCCCCTTTGCTGAAAAAGCCTTTTCACAATAACTACACTTTATAGGGCAAAGTCCCTCACTGTTACATTGTCATGTATTTGGGAAATTCCTTGCAAACTGCCACTCAACGCAAACGGCAAATGGCACCATACATAAAAACATCTGATGTATATTATAATTTATATTTATCCCATTGGTCAGCTTATATGAATGATGCAAGTTTTGAGGGAATTCTATTTTACGATCTATACTTTTCATTCATTCAAGTCTCTCTGATGTTACAAGAAATAGTTTATACAATTGCCCGAATTTGTAGAAAATCAGTAGTCTCCCAAAATAGTATAGTGTCAGTTCCATGTCACATCTATACACTGATAAAATGCTGTGCATTTGTAACATTTACAAATAAACCAACAAACTACAACAAAATATTAGCACATGGAAACGCGCACAGAAAAAATAATCAGACATTTTCTATGGAAAACCATCTTTCCATTTAATCATTTCAGGAACAAAGAAAAATGCCCATCACGTCAACTAGGGTTTCCCTTATTGGTAAATGGACTGCACTTATATAGCGCTTTTCTACTCCTACGAGTACTCAAAGCGCTTTATGATTTATGCCTCACATTCACCCATCCACACACATGCATTCATACACCGGTGGCGGAAGCTGCCATGCAAGGCGCCAACCTGCACACCGGGAGCAATTTGGGGTTCAGTGTTTTGCTCAAAGACACTTTGATGGGGTCAGGAGGAACCAGGGCCGAAACCTGCAACCCTCCGGTTGCCAAACGATAGCACTACCTCCTGCGCCACCATGGAATGGAACAGAGTAGTGATTAGCGATCTAATTCATCCCCACCGGGAAACATTCCCCCCCTGTGTTCGTTCAAGAAACACAGAGTTCCCCTTTTTATTTAACAGCTGACGTAGCGGATGTAACACTGCCATTTAATACACTTACTAATTGCTTCGGCCTCATCAACATGTCAGAGAGATTCACAGCCTACACAAGGACTGGGAAATTCCACGATGATCATTTGTATGTGTTGTAAATGCATAGCTGCATAAGCTTTGCCCTTTACCGACGAAGAAAGCGGTTCCACTGAAGTGCCTGAGTCAGAAGATCGTGTGGAAACTCTGATGGCTAGGAAGACAGAAAAATGGAAAAACGCACAGACAAACCCTGTGACTGACTGGGAAGCGACAGGATAAGAAAGAAGCGCAGTGGAAATGAAAATATGAACCGGTGGGATGAGAATCGGGACAGCACTGGGTTTTTCTAACTTTAGCTGTGATACTTTATACACTGACTGGCCAAAAAAACTCACCATGTGAACTTAAATCAGCCAGTACTTAAGAGCCGATGACTGGATCATTATTACAGCTCAGCAAGATTATGCAGCAAAATGAAGTCAGCTGGGCAACTGAATCTCCTGAATGGCCAGGTTATCCCAACAATGGAGTTTTTCTTTCCTAACGGCATGGGCATATTCCAGGACAAGAACGCCAAGATTCATCAGGTTCGAATTATCAAAGAGTGGTTCAGGAAGCATGAGGAATCATTATCACTCATGAATTGGCCACCATAGAGTCGTGACCTTAACCCAAACGAAAGTCTGTGGTGAAGAAGACTTTACAGAGTGGTTCAACTCACCTACCATCAATACAAGATTTTGATAAGAAACTAATGCAAATATATACTTAGGCAGTACATACAAAGCAACAACAAATTAGAGTGACTCAGACGTGCACTTTTATAAGGGAGAGGACCTCTGTCCTCATGTCATCTCTGTAACTACTGAGGACCCTCACCAACCGTCACAATGGAATGTCTCATCTCATAGCGCACGCGCGCGAGCCCACACACACACACACACGAGACAGGGCAGCACTTTCTCTAGGCTGCAAAATGTCACTCCACCATGGCGTGGGTGTCACAGCCTCTGGGGGAAAGGGACCTGATATTACAGTCTCCACTTCCCATCACAGGATGCTAAACTACCCTGCAGAAAACTGCCTTGTGCAAATCGCTGAAACAGTTTTTTTAAATATGACATCTGACGGTTCAAATCCACAAAGCTAACGGTTCAGCTACATCGTAAGCACACTCAGGTTGGTCCCGTTCTGCTTGGTCCAAAAGGAGCAATGATCCTCTCAGAGCAGGTACAGCATGGTAAAATATTTATATACTTATGCAGTCAAGTGTTTGTATGTGTGTGGGGGGGAGGGGGGTCCATGCTATCAGGTCACTGGAAACTTAGGTTACCTGCCAGGCCAACAGCTACATTCTCGCATCATCTGTTGTTAGACTTAAGGCTGGGATGGTGACATCACTTCCCCTAAATTTAATCACCAGCGCTAAATGATGACCAGATTCACAGTCACAGTGAGCTATTGGACCCTATCCTCCAATCACAGCAGGCCGTCTGTGCCTATTCTCTCAACTCAGCAGAGTGTAAAAACAAACTAAGGTTTTCTGGCTTATGCTTGGCTTGAAAACACAATCCTGAGGCCATTTAGTGCTTAGGAGACCGAAGGAGAGGGTGGGGACCGAAGCGATAGACTGAGACGGGAGTTTGGCTCCAGCGGAACTGGGCAGAACCTATCCTGGGAGCAGTAGCTGGTTTTCAGCAGGCGCATGATGCAATGGAACAAGAAAGAACAGACAGCCCTGTGCATTTCAAGGAGAGGCAGGCAAGCCTGAAGACCAGCCTGAAGAACAGGATTTCAGAACCAGCAGGAGAAGCCAAGTAACCCACTCAACGTTAATCAGGCATGTCGAGAAAGGTTTTATTCTGTGAGGAATTTCACATTCCTGTTCTGCAAATTACATTAGTCATTGCATACCATGTTTTTCAGCCTAACAACTTTGTAAAACTACCTAAACAAGGGGGGGAAATCCCCAATTCGTTTTGCCTTGGAGCGGCCCGTGCCTTCCAAGACAAAAATAAAACATTAAACAAAAACGTACGTCTTTAAATTTAACTGGCCGACTTAGCTGGCCTAATGGTTGACTGTAACGAATACCAGAGTACACAGTGGACACCCAGGACAGGATTGGGACACTCTATATTGAACTCAGGACAGCTGTTTCTATCCAAACCCAGCAGAATGAAAGGGCATCCAGGGCTGGCTCCCATTTCTCCCATTGCTCTCGGCCATTTGGAAAGATGGCAATTTTAACCAGGGAACCAGGAGCAAAGCTGGTGGCAAAGATGTTTCACCATAGTGTGGGAGATGAGACTTGTTGATTTCGTATAGACAAGGCTAGAGTTAGGGTTACATGCCACATACAAACAACCTCCCCAACCACATCTGGCTGAGGTACAAACAGCTGGCAATATCAGAAACCACCCAAAATAGAGGGAGATGGGGAAGACCTTCAACTCAATATGATGATTTTAACCAAGTAATTGACCAATTACACATCCATTAAGGTCGGCAATAAATTTTATCCATCCATGCACTTTCTACCCATTGCAGTGCATAGAAACCATTCACATCAATGGGGAATTTGGGAACTGCAATTCACCTCATCATGTTTTTTTGACTGTAGGTGAACGTACTAACCACAGCACCATAACCAATTTAAATATTATAAAAACACCTAAACTGACACCTAAACACCTAAGCTGTTAGCTGAACAAAATTCAATGACCTTGTGAGGTTTCAACTGCTTAATTAAGAGACCGGGAATATACCTGCTGATTTCAAGTCTAAGTATCTTTATTAGGTCTCTAATGGTAAACAAATTCATCAAAAGAATACGTTTACTGAGACAGGTGGACCCTAAACTCACAAGTAGATGTTCAAACGTTATGGTAATTGTGGCTACTTTCAGCTAATGCTGGTTACAGTCAGTCATAATCAGCAATTTGGGAACATTTTAATTTCCCAATAAAACACACCAACAGAAGGGCGAGAAACTGTCTGTTGCCTCTGCTACACCAAACTCGAATATGTTGATGGTAACATCTGACATGCTAAATCATTTGAGACGACATCATCCGAGTGTGTGTACGACCAGAGCAAGACCAAAAAGCCTCAGCAAGTTAGGGTGTGCTTACAATAGGTGATGCGTATCGTGCTCAGCATGTGTGACCACCTAAGTCTAATTTGTTTGACTAGTGTGATCGCTCTATACAGTGCCCAGGCACGGTACGCTAAACCTTTCCCAGGCCAGCTTGAAGAGATGGGACTAGGCATGGTTAGTTGGACTTGGGAACGGTATGCATCTAGTGTGATCGCGAACCGTGCCCAGGCACAGAACACAGACATGACGTCGATGATGCAACTGACACGCAAAGCGATCATGAACTTGACCCGGAAGGAACAGATCAGATAGGCTGTACAGTTTGGGTAGCGACAAATACTCAACAAACATTGTAGCAAAGGGACCGCTTTGGTCAACGGCAGAGGCGCAGTGTCTGCAGGAAATTTGGGTTGACAAGACTTTCCAGGAACAACTGGATGCAACAAACCAAAGTCTTACATATTTGGTAAAATACTGGACTATCTCCTTATACATGCAGCACGATTAAATGAAAATCACTGCATTTCATACTCAATAAATCTAGAAGAGGACCATGCATCATCGCGCCAGAAAACGACCCTAAATAAGCCACAAAATAAGGACGTTAATCAAGAGCTCCACTGTGCTGTGCGTTTGCGCTATTCCTATGTTCTCAGCATCAATGTCGCACGGTGATGACAAAAGCATGCTCTGGCTCAGAACTTAAAGAGCAGGAGCCCAGACCAGTGGGAGAATGGGGAACAATCATACTTGAGCATGTTTATCTCTACAGAAATTCAACCTAACTTGGTGGTAGAGGACCTGGGATTTAGTTCATTATGATTGATGATGATTTTTTTTTAATTTTACGCATGTATATTTAGAATATGCAAATAAGTGACTCTGGTTATTCAGACACTTGTATATTTAGAATATGCAAATAAGTGACTCTGGTTATACAGACACTTGTATATTTAGAATATGCAAATAAGTGACTCTGGTTATTCAGACACTTCAACAGATGCGCTGCCTTTGGTTTACAACTGTTCCTAATTGTTTGTTTGCAGCTTACATAATTTCCAAAATTCCCTGCAGAACTGAAACCCAAGTTTGTGAACCCAAAACCGAGGTTTGTACCAAATCACGAATTCTGTGTACCATTACAGCCATAATCTTTACTGTCATCTCAGCTCTATGCCGCATGGGTCAAGCAGCAGGATGAAATATCATTTCCATTGGTAAATATTAATAAATAGAATACACAATATGTAAGACATAAAAACAACATATTAAGGCCTAAGTAATGTACCTGACTAGCTTTGGACAAACGCATCTGTTAAATCTAAACATGGATATGCATGATAAACGTTGGTGTTCTCTAAGACATCTTGGACGTTTACGATTATTTTAAGGTTGCACTTCTAACCCACATTATTTGTCTTATCTCTTTTATCATCAATTCCGTCCTGACAATCGCCTATAGCGCTCAGTCTAAAATAACAGAAATAGGCACATTAATAGATTGACTCTCATAATTTTACAGTCCACTGCTGCTCCTTCTTTCATAACTGTATGCTGCTCTCATTTCATACACAGACTCTTTTCAAATTTAGTTTTATATAATTCTGTCAAATTTTTGGCTCTAGAAGTGCTGTTCGGGTTAGGGTCAATCACCCTGCGATTGCAACCTGTTTTTAATCGTTATGTAAATAATTTGCTCTTCTATAGAATGTCAAAATAAAAAAGGACACATTAAAGGAGATCAATTAAAGCATGATAACTACCTGCAAAATTGTAGTGCAAATCAGTGTAATGAAATTGAACAGAAGTAGGGAAAATGCCAGGCATTTTATTATCCGATCTGTTCGTGCCAGAGCTCTGTGCACATGGCCTGAAACCAAGCCTAAATCACACTGACAGGCTGGTGTATTTGACCTGTAGTTTCACTGGGTAAAGTTCACTAATAAAGATACAGCCACACGCACAAATGCAGCAGCCAAAGGCAAGCTTATCACCCAGGGCCTGATCTGCAGTGAGGGAGGCCACAGACTGTCCATTAAATGCTAGTCAGTTTGGTCCAGGTGTTTTGGGCCGTATTCAGATGTCCTTCTGCAACTCAGAGAAAGATCTGTTGACATGGATCAGACAGAAAGAGTTTTATTGCAAGATAAACATTTTAAGCTTCTCGAATCGAGACAAGCTAATGTTTTGTAGATGTCACTGCAAATATTATCATGACCTTCGGTGGTTAACATGCTTTAATACCGCCTCATGACAGTTACAATGAAATTGAGCAAAAGTGACTTGGAGTCCTTCACAGGAGGTCCTGTGAGCAGGCATTCTCACCCTTCCTTAGACCAAGGAACCCCCGATGATAATCAGACCACAACCATTACACACTGTACGCCCTAAGAGGTCCTGTGACGTTCTTTGAATTTGCTGCCAGTTTATGAATACGATCCAGTGCGCAATCAGTTCATCAAATCAACAAGCATCATGAGGGACGACTATCCACAGCCCAAGCATTAATAGGAAGCTCTTCAGTCCATCAGATTTTCCCCCTGGCGTCATGTATCAATAAATAATTCAGGCCCAGTGAAGACAATGGGAATACACCAGGCTTTGCAAGTAGGGTCACCCTCCCCCTTGGATAAATTAAATAAAAAAGATACACTATGGATAATCAGCGCCTATTAAGTAAAGCCTGGATCACATCAATTCTGTTTTACAGGCAGGTGTATGGGATCTTCCTCTAAGTCACCTCTAAGCGCTTCAACTGACTCCGGGGGCGGTATATGGGGGGAGATCTGGAGTCTTCCAGTGCCAAGCCCGAGCCCACACGGGAACCATCAGCCCAGCCCGGTTCGGCCACCAGAAAGCCGCGGCTTTAACCGGATCGGGATTCATTCCCACGGCAGCGTGACATTGGCTGTCACACTCCGAGAAGTTACGAAACAACTTAAGGACGGCGCCACCGCAAGAATCCTCCGAAACGCAGATTCGGGCCCGGACCGGCAAAAGCCACCGGGTCGGCGGCAAGCAGGACTAAGCAGATCGTGTCGAACTGTTAGGGACAAAGAATTTAAAGCGTGACCATTACGAACGGTTACCAGTCAGCCGACTCGCCCCGCTGGATTTTCTGCTTTCCTGCTAACCAGCTAACTAAGTGTTAAATTGGCTGAAATCGGCGAGCGCTCGTCACGTACTCGGTGTCCCCATATCCGTACAGACATTTACCAGGCGACGGATACCGACCTTGAGAGATGTTTCAGGATCTGCTTCTTGATCAGTCCGGCCATGGTTAGAAAACGTGTATTCCCAGGCGCAGTTTTAAATTCTCGGGCAGGTAGACATTTTGATCGTGACTCTGCTGTCCCTTTTTAGCTCTTCCCGCGAACAAAGGGGATCTGCGATTAACCCCGACACAGCGCAGATACGGGTAGCCCCGCTACCATATTGCCTTTTACACCCGCGTCCATCTTTACCGCAACATCACCTGGAAACGCGGCCCTGCTCATGGAAGCGCTGGCAAGGCGGGGCGGGGCGAGTGACGAAGGGTGTCCCAAACGGACTTCCGCACTTCCGTCACGTATTTAATACGCATAATTTTGCGACAGAGGATTTTTTTGTAGTCATAAAAAAGAAGTTATAAAAAGAGAAATATATAAACTGTCAATGCAAAACATTAAGCACTTTTCACTTAAAATATTTAGGAATAACCTCATGACTTTGTCTGTACAGTGTGACGCATTAGCTTTTGAAATGAATTTTCCAAATTCACTTTTTAGTTCTTATATGGAGTGTGGTAATGTAGGTATTTGTCAGCAGCTATACCACCTTCAGTTTGAACTAGATAATCCATCTTAAGCTGAGCAGGTTTGGGCCTGGCCAGTATTTAGATAGGAGGCTAACTAGGAAAGAAGGCTGCTGCTGGAAGAGGTGTTGGTGAGACTAACAGGTTTTACCTGTCCTGTGGTCTGTTTTACTGTGCTGTAAAAATAGTGCAACATTCAGATGATACGTAATAAAGGTCCTGACTCTCTGAAGTCATAAATGATCCCTGGGCATCTTTCTAAAGACTAGGATTGGTACCCTGTTACCTTTGATAAATTGCTCAGTGGCCCTTTCAAATCTGACCTCCTAATCACCCCCTGTATTTAATTGGTGAATCTTCTGCCCCTTCACCACCTTAGCCACTGTGTGGTGAGCGTACTGGTATAGAATAGTTGCCGTTACATCATCCAGGTCGGTGCTACACAGTGGTAGTGATTGAACTGGCTCCTCACTGGTTTTGCAAAAGCACTTTGGGTGTCTTGAAAAGCAGTATATACTGTAAATGTAACAGTCATTCATGAAAACTTAAAATTGATACAAAATAATCTACTATTGAGTTTAGTGGACATAACCCTAGATTTATGTGGAATTTACCCAAGGTTAGGCCTTTGTGTCGGTGATCTGAAAGTTGTGGAGTCTTGGCCCCTTGGTCAAGGCCCTTAAGCCCCCCCAGAAATATTCCAAAGGCACCAGACGAAGGGCCTGACTTTGTACTCAGACCCCAAGCTTTGCTTTCACTTGTATGCATGTGTGTGTGCACCAGTGTGTGTGTCTCAAAGGAGAGCAAAATAGGATATGCGAAAAGAGGCGATCGAAAATTTTAGTCGAAAACATTAAGAAGCGATCGAAAACATTAGTGTGCCGCGGCACAGTGGTTGAAAATCACTGTATTAGGTAGTAGGTAGATAGAAAACTTTATTAATCCCTCGGGAAGGTTCCTCCGGGAAATTCAGTTTCTAGTTGCAACATAGCACCATACAAACATACAAACAACATACAGTCCCACATAGTGCAATTATGGATCAAAAGAAATATATAGGGAGAAGTAACAAATAGCAGTGGGATGATGGTACTAATAAATAATTATTGCACGGGTTAATTGGTCTATTGTACAGTCAATTAAATGTCCTTCTGTCCCCCCTCCTGCCCCCTAATGAGAAGTTGAACAGTTTATTGGCGTTGTGGGACGAAGGAATTCCTAAGTCTGTCAGTTCTGGATTTGAGGAGATGCAACCTGTCACTGAGCATACTCCTCTGGTTGTTGATGACAGTGTGCAGAGGGTGCCTGACATTCTCCACAATGGCCATCAGTTTGTTCAGAGTCCTTTCCTCTGCCACTGTGGCCAGAGTGTCCAGCTTCATGCCGACAACACAGCCAGCCTTCCTGATCAGTTTTTTCAGCCTGGATGAGTCCTTTTTTGCTGTGCTGCTCCCCCTACACACCACAGATAACCACGGACAGATAACCAGACAGACCATCTGGTCAAGGGAGTAAGATCATTCTCCTGCTTTACCGGACCATCCTCCTAGGTGCCTTATCTTGGAAGATTCTGATGACCTCGCTATGGTTTATCTGGATGTCTTCCTCTATGGTAAACAGGAGAAGGTCAGTTAGCCATTCTTCTCTGCAGAGACTTCTCAGTTTCTTCTTGATTACAGTATTTGCAGTTTTGAGAATAATCTCTCTACAGAAGCTGCTGACACAGGCAGTGTTGCATAGGTTTTTATCATCTTCACTACGGTTGTAAAGATGGCATGGATGACTATGACAAGGATTTCTTCACCAGGAGTGGAAGGACTGAATGATTGTCAGTGGGATTTCCAGTGTTGCCTCCCTTGAATCTCCTGTTATGCCCCTCAGTTGTGATATCTAAGAATGTGTAGTACACACTAGTCCTGAAGTATACCTCCACAGACTGATCCCTCACTTGTGACGGTTTTGGGCTGTGTTGGAAACATTTGCACTTTCCGTTTCATCTCCTCACCAGGCACTACAGTAGGTATTGGAATGATGAGGCTCTTTGTCCCCTCTGATGCACCTCCAAATATTATCTGAAACTTCTCCTCAGACCTCATTGTTTGCAATGTGCAAAGCATATCATCAATTACCTTGTAGGCATTGGAGTGGCACAAGCTTTCTTCCTGCAAAGAATCTGATGCTAGAACAGTGACGTGGAAGACTGGGATGGTCATTTCCAGGCAGAGAATAAATATGAAGTTGATTACATTTCTATGCAATCTTCACATCCCCTTGGGCCAGGTTAGGTGGATTGCTTTCGCTGACATCAAGGAGCTTCAATACTCTGGAAGGCCTTCAGTGCTCTCTCACACCAAGCCCATCAGGTACAGTATTTGACAGCCTCTTGAGCTCCGTAACATGCTGTCCAGGATACGGAGACTGCTGACATTTCAAGCCCCCGCTATTTTCACATAATTTCCCACAAACAGCATCCCACTTCATTTAGATTTTTTCCAATATTTCCTTTCAAAACCACACAGAGTGACACTGCACACGGGTCAGCACATACAAACAAAAGGGAACATAAGCACGGTCCTCTTGCCAATGCAGAGGAGCCATTATCGTCGTGTTAGAAGCCAGTATGGAAAAACAATGACTATTAATCGAATCACAGTTTCTGCATTATAGAGCAGAGTTGACACCATCCATGGGGAACATGCACACCTATTACTAACTTGCACATTTATTGCCGAATGAAACTGTTCCAGATAGATGACAAGATTCTGGAAGCCATAAGATCTTCACCCCAGAAGGTTGAAGGCAAGGACATACTTTCATTTTTAGCTGCACAATGCATTTCCGCAAGCCCTAAACAAACCTCAGAAAATGGCCTCCCACACATTCTTTGTTAGGTTCCTCATTGTAAAATCTTAAGACACGGAGCGGAAACCAGTAAGGTTTGAACTAAGTTCTTCTTTTACTCTATGTAAAGCACAGACTCAAACACTTTTTCCAGCTTGCCTAAATTACTTCCTGTATCAATCTGCTCTGGCCGCCACTTACACATCGTCGCGCATCAGAAATCCCCACCAACAGTAATAGGGAATTTGAATAACCACAACGAGAAAATCAGACAATATCTGTTAATTTCACAATGACCATCAAACCAGCGAAGCTGAAATTATCCTACAGTCTTGAGCAATATATTTTCAAGACTCACCAGGAAGCTGCGTTTTTGCTCAACGCCAAAGAAAAAGTGGGTGATTCATAAAGACGCCCACAACCTGGCCATGCCATGCTGTAGATTGGTCAGCTATAAAATATAGGACAGTTTATAAATCTGCACAAGAATGAGATTGGTTTAATAAATGGGACTCAGCTTCAAGTTAGGGGGCAGATTCCTCAGTATCACATGATTCGTCATTTTGGAATTACACAGTAAAATTTCAGCTTTTTGTTCTTATTCTCAGGCTAGTTTTTTTTTCAGCACATCTCCTTCACAATGTACTACTGAACCCCTGATGCTTTGCTTTCCCTTTTGCAATAATTGCTTTCTTTAATACCTTTATAAGATAACATCACATTCTTACAGATCACAAATCAGTAAGTAAATGGGCTGAATGACTCCATTAAGCAAGCAGCTTCTCTTGATTACTACAGGAAGGTTGTTCTCAGGGGAGAACTTGGGCTTGTTGCTTGGTCCTCACTTTTTAAAAAAATATTTTTTCCCCCCATAACCCACCTCACAGGATGAACACAACAGAGGGATACATGGATAACCTGACATCACATGTACTTTAATTTCAACTGAGAATGAATAAAACCAGTACAACAAAATATATGTCCTTTAAAGGCCCGTAGTGTTGTAATGTAACAGCAATTTCCTTATTAAAAGGTGCCACCACCTTATTTTTTTTTTACCGGTTCGGTCGTCGTCCCCAGATTCCCCACAAAAACCAACACACAGAAAACGGTAACAAATACACTTTCCTTTAT
>JAODLD010000001.1:10405929-10417195 GCA_026781065.1 Mormyrops boulengeri | reverse complement strand
CATCGCTGGTCATAACATCTACTGCCAGTGGCCAGGCCTTACATTTCTTAAATATTTTAAACAGCATATTTAGAGCACAGCCATGAGTTAAAAGCACAACAGTTTTAAAACATAGATGTCAATGATATTTTTTTGTCCCTCCCTTGTTTTGGCGCCCCCCCACCCTGGCGGTGCGCCCATGTACACCGCATATACTGCATACCCCATTTTTGCACCACTGCAAGCACATAACCATGCAGTCAGGTTTACAAACATTTGTGAAAGAATGGGCTGTTCTGAAGAGCTTGTTGAATTCGAGCATGGTGCTGTCATAGGATGCCACCTTGTGGAAGCATTTAGGAACAACAGAAACTCAGCCGTAAAGTGTCAGACCACATGATGTAACAGAGCGGGGTCGCCGAGTACTGAGGCACAAAGTGCGTAAGAGCTGCTAACACTCTGTTGATTAAATAACTACAGAGTAACAAACTTCCTCTGGCATTAACTCCAGCACAAAAACTTTGCACCAAGAGCATCATGGAATGGGCTTCCATGGTCAAACAGCTGCATGCAAGCCTCACATCACCATGCACAATGCCAAGTGTTGGATGGACTGGTGTAAAGTACATCGCCACTGGACTCTGGAGCAGCAGAAACGTGTTCTGTAGAGTGACGAATCACACTTCTCTGTCGGGCAGTCTGATGGATAAGTCTGGGTTTGGCGGATGCCAGGAGAATCATATAATGAACAGGATTTCCGGGATACTTGGAAAAGATCACACAGGAGTTTAAGGAGCAATCTATATAAAAACAGGCAATTCTGGAGCATGAATTATGAACCTTGGAAAAGAAAGAACTTTTTTTCGTTAAAGGACAATGGGATCTCTCTCTCCGTTTATCGGCCCATTCTATGACAAAATCTGAGAAGGACTTAGCCATAGCAGACTGGGAAACTGCAAGGATTAGAACAATCTGGAATTGGGTGGATAATACAGTTCAAAATAATTACTAAAATATAGAAATATATTAAAAATTACATAAAACTAAAAAATCAATATTATACGAAAATATGAGAACAAAATTCTAAGTGCAAGTTGCAGTGGTAGGTGTCTCTGATGATATTTAATGCCCTGACCTACGTCGCTGAATGTAGATGTCCTGCAGGGCAGGCAAATTTGTCCTGGTGATCTGCTCGGCACACCGTATCACCCTCTGTTGGGGTCTGTGGTCCTCGGAGCTGCAGCTGCCATTCCAGGCAGTGATGTTCCTAGTAGGTTTTTGGCAGCGAAGAGGAGATTTTGAGTTTCCTCAGATGCCTTAGGTGATACGGTCACTGCCTTGCTTTTTCCACCATGGTGGACTAATGGGTTGTCCATGTCAGGTCCTCAAAGTACCTATGGCTGCTAATCCTTTCCACTGGTCTTAAAGTCTTGAAAATCTGTGTGTACTTTCTCTGCTGGTCCTTCTTGAACTCCATAACCATCCCGTTGGTCTTAGAGACATTCAAGACCAAGCTGTTAGCCTGGCATCGCAGAGACATCTCATCCAACTTTTGCAGGTACGCCATCGCATCCTCCTTGGAGATCAGACCTACCAACACTGTGTCATCCTGAAATTTCATGATGGTGCTGGAGCTGTGTGTGGCGGTATAGTCATGTGTACAGGATTAAAGCAGAGGACTCAGGATACCTTGTAGGGCTCCGGTGTTGGGGATGTGGGGGTTTTAGGAGCAGACACTGACCATCACCACCTGCGGTCTAGCAGTCTGGAAGTTCAGAAGCTGGTCAGGGAAGAGCTCAGTCCTGGGTCTTTGAGCTTGGTGACCAGCCTAGGGGGGACTATGGTGTTGAAGGAGGAGCTGTAGTCATTAAACAGCAGCCTCACATAGTTACCCCTTCCGATGTACAGGTGGGAAAGGATTGAATAAAAGACGTAAAAGATGGCGTCCTCCATGTACCTGTTGGGTTGGTAAACAAACTGAAGATGGTCTAAAGAGCTGGGCTGAGATGTAGAGGTGAAATCTTGAAGTCGTTTCAAAGCACTGTTACCACAGAGGTCAGTGCAACTGGACAGTAGGAATTTAGGCAGACTGGGTTATTCTTCTGGAGCACAATCATGAATGTTTGTCAGAGACTGACTGAAGATAGTGGTAAATACCAAGGCTAGTTGGTCTGCCTGTTTATGGAGTGTGGGGGGGATTTGAGCCGATTTAGTCCCTACCAATGCTGAAACCAAACATAAGACCCTTGCTTTACTGCACTTATTTGCTGCTCCAGTGAGGTGCGCTGCATACATCTCGCAAGTAATTCTTTTCGCAGTATCCTTTTTTCCAAATTGGTCGAATGTATCGGAGTAAAAAGTCGGTGAGCCAGAGATGTAGCGATGTCCAAGTAAAAGTTGCAACAACGTGAAATACTTAAGTAAAAATCAAATCCGGGGAAAACTATTTTAGTACAACAATGAACTATTTGTACTTCGTTACTTTACACCTCAGTCTTCATGCTAATGACAGGAGCAACCGTTATGAAATAAAACAGTACACTGCCATTGCTAGTGTCGTGTTGTTATCCCCTCCGCACTGTAGATGGCGTAAGTGCTGGATGTAGATTGGTAAGTACTATTAAATCTAGAAAAAAAGACAAAGAAGAGCCACCCGTCACACACAAACTGGGTAACGGAGGTGCAACACTTTCCAAGATGAAGCTTTGCTGTCTGTCTGTAACGTTCGGCTGCTTTCTTTACCATTTCCACTCGATCCTTCCATGAAGCACGCCGGGAGCATGGGGGACGGTGGAATCGCAGCCCGGCTGTGCAGCATTAAGACTTTGCTGGGCTTGGTGGCCGGGGCCGGAGCGTCATATGGGATATACAAACTCATGTGGGGATCCGGCGACAAAGCAGTTATGGCTCCCCAGCAGGAGGGAAGTAGGGGTAGCGGCGTGAGGGGGGCCGAGGTGCCTGAGCAGGGGCCGCCTGAGCGAGATCCGGCCGGCAGTGCGATGCTGCAGCCGGGGTCGCTGCTGGCGAAGGTGTCCGGCCTGGCGCTGCTTAATGGGAGCGATCGAGGTACGACGGAAGATGGGGCTACAGCGCTTAGACTATCGTCAAAAACCTTTAAATAACTAAGTTACAGAAATGTTTTGAAACATATGCGCCATATATAATGTAACTTGAATGTAACGTGTGTGAATTAGATATTATGGTGTTCCAGCTAGTGGTTGTTATAATGTCTTTTATTTAATGGTTTTGTGCTTGACCAAATGTAATAATCTCGACCACAGTATGGATGTACATTATCAATATTAACTGTCGTTTTGTACACTTCGGGGTGTGGAGCAGGACGCTGTGCCTATCATTGGAAGGTGGGCGTTTCAAAGCGTCGACAGAGTGCTAAAAATGTATTTTATTATTATGATTATTATTATTAACACATAACACGGTCTCCTATGTGTTTTAATGTACTGCTTGGTTGTTGAATGGATTTATGACGTCACAGATACCGCGGATAGCTCTGTGTACAAGTGTGAATATGTGGGCAGTGGTGGCCTAATGCTTAGGGAAGCGCACTTGTAATTGAAAGACTGCAGGTTCAAATCCCCAACAAACAAGGTACCACTGAGGTACCCTGAGCAAGGTACTGCTCCCTGTGTGCTGAATTAGCTGCCCCTGCTATGTCACATATGGGTTAAATGCAGAGGACACATTTTGTTGTTGTGCACTATGTGCTGTGGTGTGTCAACAATGATGGCTGATCACCAAATTCTATTTTAAAATCAGTGCAGCAGGACACAGGGATCCAGTGAAAGTCAGCTTGTATAGAAGAGAGACAATAAGGAGTGTGTGGGAGGTCATGGTACCACTATTTCGAACATACTGTAATTTGTTTATAGATTTGGATAGAGGGCATTACAATCTCATCTTAATATTATTAAGGCATGGACCAGTCATTCAGCATCAGGCGGTGACAGACATGAGCTGAGTCCAGCAATATTACGGAGGTGGAAAAAAAGGAATTTTAATTACATATTTTACTTGTTTGAAAGCCAATTTCATCGAGAAGGATGCCACGATTGCGTATGTGAGATGATCGATGTACCTGAGATGTACTTTAAAGATTTAAAGTTTGGTTACAATTTCGTTTGGAGGAATGCTGTAAGGATATAAATTTGAGTTCACAGTTTTTTTTGTCAGTTGTCATTTTTCCAATCAATTTTGCATTGTTGATTTGTAAGCAGAAATTCTGTAGGCCTAGTTAGGCCTGTCTCTGAATTACTTTAACTTTCTTTCATTTTCTCATTTCAGGTGATCTATCCACATCTTCTGGCACCCTGGAGCCACATCACATAAAGAAGCTGTTGTCACTCCTCCAAACGGATGCCTGTGCTTCTGACAGAGCCCAAGTCTTAGTGACGTTAGGAAATGCTGCCGCCTTTTCCGTGAACCAGGTGAGGGCGCTGTCTTATGCTCAGTATCAGATACTGTAGACTTTCTCTAAATACTCTCTTAAAACTATACTCTTAACCTAGATGAACCTTTTATGCACTGTGCTGTTGTTTTTATTTGATTAATCAAATGGTGCTTGTATGATTTCAACTAATTCTATTCAAAAATCTAGGATCTTATTCGGGAATTGGACGGGCTTCACATCATTGCCGGCTTGTTGTCTGACCCTCTGCCTGAAATCCGGGTTCAGGCTTTGAATGTGCTGAACAATCTGAGCATGAATGTCAGAAATCAAGAGCATTTGAAGGTATTTACCTGAAAACAATGTAAACTTCCCAAATGAAATGTCAGGATATGTGACATGGACATTTCATGATCTCTACCCCAGGTGTACGTTTCCCACGTCTTGGACCTGATCGAAATGTCGCCAGTGAATTCTGAACTTCAGTTGGCCTGCTTAAGGTTACTGACCAATCTGTCAGTGACAAACTGCCACCAACATCTGATGAGAAACTCAGTTACTCTCTTTTTATCACTACTGGTTGTGAGCAATGAACCATTACAGGTAGTTATTTATGCACTGAATTGCCTGGTGTTGACGATGATTGCCTAGCGTCTAATGCTAAATTATGTTGATACTCTAGTAAACCCACCTGCCAGTGTGATCCATGCATATGTATGAACTTAGGAAAATCTTATATATATGTATATACACACACACACACAACTACTTCGTAGGTATATTCCTTGCAGAGGTGATTTTTAAGTTGTTTGAGAAATACAAACATGTTTAAAATGCTATCGGTTATAAACTACAGTGGAGCTCAGTAGTTTTTAAGCAGTATTTGTCTTTTTTTCTGTTCAGACTCAGGTTTCAAAGGTGCTTGTGAATTTATCTGCCAATCCAGATATGATAGAGGACATTATGCAAGCCCAGGTAAACACGATTTACACGAATATGGCCTGTCCTGAAATACTTTTCGTAAGACTTGACGCTAGGGCTGGGCGATATCTAAAAAGATAATGATATTTTAATTTTAAAATATTGGGATGAATGATACAGAGTTGTACATTAATTTAGGCATTGTGTTTTTTTTTTGTATGCGAACAGAAACATGCAGATGTGTTGGGTCGTCTTAGGAGTGTATGAAAATATGGGACAAATCATGTTTTTTCATGGATCAGAAGGGGACACAGCGTTTAATTTTACAGCACAGAACGGTCTGCACACCACAAGGGGCAAGGTTTTTAAGCTAATTACTAGCCTAGTCATCTAATAATTATCAGTGGTTCTTTATTTTTGGCTATAGCATGTGAAGGGCGCCCCACCCATAAATGAAAGGAGCTGCAAAGGAGAAGTTTGTAGCCAGGTTATCAAATCATTCGGCAGTTTGAACGGGAATTAACTGGGAAGCGCTTGTCTCGTTTGGCCATTCACATACATTGGGAAGCTCGAAATTCCCACCAAGAAGTTGCACCGAGACTGATACCGTTCTAGCTGCTTACATATAAACAACAGTCAGTAATGTGACAACGAACATCCCAGCATACAAGAATGGTGAATATGCTATCACTGCAATGGGCACTGCTGGTGAAATGAAATGTTTTTATTTTTCTTAAACTGCGCCTGAAATGTCTGCTAGAAGGCTGAACTGAAAGGCAAATCATAAACCATCCCAGTATCTTGCTTAATATGTGTGGCCTAAGCCTACTTCCCCAACAAGGACGATAATCACCAGTTAGTCGCTGTCGGACATCAACACAGAATTACATTGTCTGATAACCAAAAATATCATCATATTGCCCAGCCCTACTTGGCACTTTACATCCATTTTCCATGTGTAAGACCCCCGTTCATATAATTTGCATGTTTTGTTGAATATAGAATACAACCATTTCAATATGTGTAGGGTGTGCAAACTGCTATACGTCGTTCTTTTTGAAAAACCATTAGTGATGGCTGGTATGAGTAACTTTGTCTTTCAATGTGATGAATTGCAGGCCCCAGCCTCCCTGGTGTTACTCTTTGACAGTAGCACACACCCCGGCGTGCTGCTGCGCCTGTTGACCTTTGTGAGGAACCTCAAGGGTTGGCGCTTTTTGGACCAGGCAATAGCTTCTCATCGTGGGAAGGACTCTGTGTATCACATACTGCTGGCTGAGGGCTCGCCTCTCCAGGCCAGGCTGCCACAACTCCTGACACATCCTGATGCGGAGATCAAGGCCCAAGTGGCCTGTCTCCTCACCTAGAACCCCGTTCCTACCCCACCTCACCATCCTGTGCCTCCTGCCTATGCAGTCATGTAAAGTAATGGTACTGGGTGCATTTCCGTGTCTTTTGACCCACTGCATAGTGAATGTGTTTGATCTTGAGAGGCAACCTCTCCATTTTCTCTATGTGAGAAGGACTCTGGAGAACTTTTTTTCTGAATCTCACCGCACCTATTGATTTAAAACTTATGAACAGAATGGTGGAATGTAAATCATAGCCCAGATTCACATTGTCTAAATAAAGGGAGCTATTAATCTCCCTCGAATGTTGCTTAACGTTGGTAACGTGAAAAGGTGTTTCTGTTATTTAAGTTTGTGTTGAAATCAGAACATGGGGGAATGTTGGATTTCGTTTCACAAAGATGTCATTTGGTTAAATCATAGACTGCTTATTATGTACAGGAACTCTTTCTCAAACGTCTAATTTTATTCCAAAGCAAGCAGTGATGTCTGTAGTTTAATAACTGTATCCTGATGTCTGCTGCAGGGAACTGTCCCAACAAACATAATCAAGTCATCTGGTTGTTCACCCATTCAACTACCTCCCACACTGCTTATGCTGTACTGCAGGGGTGTGGTACCTGGTCCATGGAGGACTGGTGCTGGTTTTTGAGATGACCACACCAACCCTCCATGGAACAGGTCTGAAACCTTTTGTAAGAAGCAGAACATCCTGGACAGGATGCCAATACACCACAGGACCCAAACAGCCAATGTATGTTTTGTGTTGCTGCAAATGCTGTCTTAATCAGCATCTGTATTGTCACATTCTCAAGCTTTTTTAGTTTTGCACACTTTGTTTCATATATCAAATTCAAATTAATGTTATAATTATTACTTTTCATGGTATTTTCAACTGTTTGCCCTGCCAGCCTATGTGCAGAGTTGGGTAATTCTGGTCCAGAGAGTAAAAGTCCAGACCGGGATTTTATTTCAACCCGCCAGTTAAGTACTCTGTAACTGTGACTCTTTATGCTCACCTGGTTGGTTGAAACAAAATCTTGGTCTGGACTTTTACTCTCTGGACCTGAATTACCCAACTCTGCCTACGTGTTTACAGTATACCTACTCAGTACCAGGTTTAAGGGTCATATAATGGGAGCAGTAAACTGTGTTTAAGCCCCAGGTGGCATTACCCTAAAGCCCCAGGGGTTTCCTGTGGTATATTTTCTGTTTTCCTAATGGATTCATGGAACAAAGGGCAGGAAGTGGCAGTTGGGTGTGACTGGTTCTGGGTGATACCTGTTTTGTCTGTTTTGTAGTTTGGAAACATAATAAAACAAGTTGCACATATTTATTTATTGGTTGATTGGTCGATTGGTTGATTGGTCGATTACACGTCACATTGACAGGATCAAATTTTGACCAAACCAAAAACATGGATTTTTTTGGATTGCAGAAGAACCCAGAGGAAACCCAAGCAAACATGGAGCGGATATATGAGATCCACACACCGTTATGGAGGTTCATACTGACCCAACCTTGAAGATGTCAGGCACTGCTATTCAAATACATGTTATGCGAATTATGTTAAAAATGTGTTTGATTTATTCATTGTTTGAGAATTCCATCCATTGATCCATCTTCCACTACTGCCTATTCCATTACAGGGTCCCATATATCTATTTCAAACGAGGACATTGTGGATAGGATTCCAGTCCATCATACAGTAAGAGCCATTCGGAGAAACCAATACACCTGGCGAGATGGACTTAAGGAGAAAACCGCACAAACCCCACACTCAGGAGGGGGCAGTAGGGCTTTGAGTATGAATAACATCAGGCGGCAGGACTCACCTTGTTCTTCACTACTGCCAGATTATGAGAGGTTCAAGAAATGTTCCGAGTACTCTGATGAGAAAAACAAAGGGTACCAGTACTTACTAAAAGTAAACATGCATTAGTTTTTGTTTTTAAACGTAAATATTGAGACATATTACCAAATCTCATTGAAAACAACTCCTGAATGTAATAACCTATTGCAAGTCCTTTTAAATAAATACTTTCTTGATTTTGGGTGCCTTCTGCTGCCTGGGAGAGTCTCCAGTCCCCTCCACGTATATATAAAAATATTTTTTAGATAAATTGTTTATATAAGTTGCTTATTAAACTATCATCAAAACAACCTCTCAGTGATTTGGTATTGGAATTCCCTGATAAATTATAGATCAACATATAAACATAATCTGCATGTATTATAAAAGGCAGCTCGGGGAGAGAAAACATGACTAACATATCTATTGTATTTCTCAAATTCTTGATCGCTTTTCCAGCGCACCGACCCCGCAATCTTGCGCCGGGTCCTTAGCGGGCGTAGAGTGTCACAGCCGCCATAAGCGGACATCAGCAGTCAGCTGACTTCGCAACTTCCGCCTGACAGCGACACCTGGAGGCCGTGGCGCTCCTCACCTTTTCTGTTCAGTAGATGTGTAGTATTGTTAAAGATTCCCAATGTTTCAGAAGTTTGTGAAATTAATAAGCAGTACAGAAAATTGTCTATTTTTGTACAGTAATTTATTCGGAAATGACATGCACGCAAATCTTGTTTATTAAACCAAACGGACATCAGTTTCATTTGTTTACAACGTGCACCGTGAGTAGAGCCGCCGAGTCCGCGCCACAAGACTCTACGGAGCGGGCCTGCGCCGATCGGCTCGGCTCCGGGTCGCGCCGGACCGCCTACCGCGCTGCGATACTCGTACTCGGCTCTGACTCGGCCCACGCCGCCCTCTGACCGGCTTCAGCAGCTCTTCTGCCCCTGCGCGGCATGGTGAGCCGGTAGTAACTCCCGGAATCGTTAATCTCCGTACCAGCAGTGTTTGGTATTTTGATTAACGTCGTCTTTCGGTAACGGTCGTACCGCTAGTTAGATACCGAGATGCAGTGTTTCAATGACGACGCCGCTCCATTTTCGCTGTTCTTAAGCCCGGATTTACGGCTAAGGGTGTTTATATGCGCCCGGGCGGCGGTGTCCATCAGCCGCTCCGCTCCGTCTGCAGTCCGCGGACTCGTTGCCTTGGTTACTCGTTGTCTGACGCGCGAGCTACTTTCCTTACGCTTATTTCTGTAACACTGAATTTAAAATTCATACCTTAAAACAGAGCACCATTTGGCACAAAATGCATTAATAAACACCGAATACACGTACTCGGAGACATGGTAGCTGCTAGGTTTGCTGTGCAACTGGTTGTGTTGGAAAACGTTGAACCGATGTATGATGCATTTGGGATGCGGAGTTCTGAAGCAGCTTAATCGGTTTAAACGTGTTTTTTTTAGGAATGCAAATGATGCCTGCGATGATCTTGACCCCAGTGACTTGGACTGCTTAAGGAGATGAGAGCATGATGAAGAAAATACTCAAATTTAGCAAGAAACGGAGAGGTCTGTCTCCAAGTTCGTCTGATGCTGGGAGCATTTTATCAGTAGGATATGAGATAAAGGAAAAAGACTTGGGAAAGGTTCATAAGGCTGCGTCTCTGGGTGACCTGACCAAACTGAAACAGCTTGCAAAAAAGAATGATTTAAACCAACTGGATAAGGAGAACAGGTAGGAGAGCCTTAAGTCAAATATACCAGGTATCCAAACCTGATTGGGATAGTTACAGTACTGCATAGTGTTCTGTATGACAGTATGACAATTTGAGGGGCTGAATGATTATTGCACAGCTGGAAGCTACACAAGCATATACAAAGCATTACTAACTAGAATCTATTATGCTTTTTATTGCACATACAAAAAGTTGGCTACCTTATGTTATTACTTAAGATCGAAAGGGGACGACTCTTGTCACTCATGTCCTAGTTTGGAAAGCGGTGGAATACATTTGGCAGCAATATGCTTGTGACCGCAGCAGCTCTCCACGATTTTGACTTTTTATAATTGAGAGTCATGAGTCGCTTTCACAGATCTCAATCTGATTATTATCACATGAATCAGTATTTTCTTGTACTGTTACTCTTATTAAAGTGACGGTGTCTTTTGTAGAAGCTGTGATGCAACTGCTTTTCAGAATTAATCAAATAACAATGGACACTTATTTCACAGAACTCCTCTGCATATTGCCTGTGCATACGGGCACGCGGATGTTGTTCTGTTCCTGGTGGAAAACAAAGCCAAGCTGAATTTATGTGACAATCAGAACCGATCCCCACTGATGAAGGTACAAACATCAAATCTCAAATACATGATGACAAAGATTTTTTTTTTACATTTTAAATTGACCTGTTATTGAAATAATATATAAAAGAATTATTGACACAGTAGCTAATTTTTGGTCCCACCATTCATTTGTTGTATTACAATAACTTATATCTATTGAATTATAACAACTTGAAGTATATTAACTTATCTAACTATGGTAACCTGGACCTGATAGGGTGCAGCACTGGAATCTCAGTACGCTCACATATATGAATTTTAGTCTCATCAGAGTACGTACAGGAAACCCACACACACACGGGCCTATGTACGCGGGGGGGGGGGGGGGGGGGGCGCGGCCGGGGGGCCGCCGGGGGGGGGGGGGGGGGGGGGGGGGGGGGGGGGGGGGGGGGGGGGGGGGGTGGGGGGGGGGGGG
>JAODLD010000001.1:10395368-10405829 GCA_026781065.1 Mormyrops boulengeri | reverse complement strand
GCTCACATATTTGAATTTTTGTCTCATAAGAGTACGTACAGGAAACCCAAACACACCCGGGAATTTGTAAACACCCCCCCCCCCCCCCCACACACATACACAACTGAGCTTCTGATATAGTGCAGCAGATCACATTACTATATGGTTAAAAATATTAATCTGACTTTTTATCGGAATATCAATTTTGAATCAATGAGAAGGTCAGTTGATCCATTTTTATGCTATAAGATTCGGATAATGTGGGATATTCTCAGCTGAAGCCAGGCTTAAATGTATGAATCCCTGGACAAGGGATGCTGATGTGGTCTGTGTGGGCAGGCAGTACAGTGTCAGCAGGAGACGTGCGCCACCATCCTGCTGGAGCACAGTGCCGACCCCAACTTGGTGGACATCAATGGGAACACAGCCCTGCACCTGGCTGCCCTTATCCCGTCCGTGCCCTTGGGTACACAGCTACTGGAACATGGCGCCAACATCAATGCCGATAACAAGGTATGTACCACAAGGTCTCCTTACACACATGTAGTCCCACATGAGTGGAACACGGCTTTAAATACTAGCTTTATTTTCAGGATGGATGTACTCCTCTGATCCAGGCAGTAACAGAAAATCACACTGAGATGGTAGAGTTTCTCCTTAAGGAAGGAGCTGATGTCAATGCTAAGGACCAAGGGAAAAGGTTTGTGTGATTTCAGTGAAGCTGTAATTTAATGCATAAGCTGAATAATTAATTGAGTTACACCCATGTTACATTTAATTGCTGAGTGGCTTCCATTTTGTACCGGTTAATATATGTGGAAATGCCGTGCTTTGTAGTTGAACCAGCAATTATGAGGCGCTTTCCCACCAAAGTTCAGTGAAGTAATTTCATACAAAACTACAGCATCATTCCCAAAACAGTGGAGGATGAACAAGCCACTTTGTCAGACATTGGGGAGATCAATCGCATTGTCGAAAAATAAGGGACAATTCACAGCATGTGTTCCAAATGGGACACTGCGTTTTTTTTTTTTAAATATTTAATTTATGCTTATTTATTTTATATGCTTATTTTATCATTTATATGGCCTGTGGCATGTTTATAATCCATTATTAAATCGGGTCAGCAGGTTTATCTTTCATTTTCCATAGAATAAAAAACACTATGTAACATTCCATTAAAAACCGCTGGTAAGTTTCACCTCCAGCACCGGCGATAGAAATATGTTGGTTATTTATTGAATTTTCTGATGCAGAAATATGGAGATGCAAGCAAAAAAAAGGTGTTCATTAATGCATTTAATAAAGTTACAAAAATAATTTCATCTGCCCAATTTTTGCTCCGCTACTGCTATCTTCTTTTTCCCTGACCGTCAACATCACTTCCAGGTTAGCGCTGGTGCTTGTGGTCAACCAATCAGTTTATCGCTGTAAGCCTCACCCAGTAATTTCTGATTGAGCGAAAAGTACCTAAAATGGCAAATGTGCGTTTTTGAGTGTGTTTTGATTGCAGACGTGGTGGTTCCAAAATCTCAGAAACAGCCACAATTCTGGGATTTCGACACAGTATAGTGTCAAGAGTTTACAGAGGATGGTACAACGCAGAATAGACTAGTGATGCTTAAAATGGAATAGTGATCCCACTTGGTCGAAGTTTTGCCTCATAGATTTTAGGTGACTCTCTGTGCAAAAGGGGGTCACTATTCATATCCAAAACTAGGCTAGTGTACCTAATTAAGTGGCCACGGATTGTGTGTTCTTATATGCTATGCTGTCTACTCCCTGCATGTAATCATTATAATTATTTTTTCTAAATTGCATATTTTTTTCCCTATTTTAGAACATCCTTAATAATTGCTGCCTGTAATGGACAAATCAGTATGATTCGTCTGCTTTTGGCGTACAATGCAGATATAGCGGTTAAGGATGAGAAAGGATGGACATCTGATGACTATGCAGTTATTAACGGGCACCATGCGTGAGTATCAGAGAAGATGACACGTGCTGCACATTTGTTTGCTTGGGAAGGTGCTGGACCATCTTCTGGCAAAGCAGTCATCTTTCAGCTGATGTTACATCACTAAGAGCACGCTCTCATGTTGTTTTTTTGAATTTATTTATTATTATGAATTTTTATAGCTTAATAATGTCTTCTGTTATGTGTTGCCATTTTATACTGCGATTGATTTGCATTTAGCTTAATTTATACTACAAATTTACAAACTTGGGGGGGGGGGGATACTAAGTCTGGACACCCAGCCCCCATGGCAATACGATTACGTCGCTGACCATAGTTTTGAACCCACAACCTTCTGTACCGGGGTACACAGCCCTAACACACCGAGCTGCATGCCACCACCACCGTAGATTATGCCTTAGAGATTAGCTTCCAGATGTTACATGTTGGTTGCACCTCAGATCTTTTGTAGAACTGTTTGTTTTTGCTTTTCAGTTGTTCCCATTTGATAATTGAGCATGGGACCAGGAGAAGGTCCCAGCAGTCGCCCTCTTTCCCTGGGCAAAGCAGGCAGCAGCGGCTGGTGGGCAGCCCAGGGGGAGAGGGGGAGGCGACCTTTTCACTGGGGAGACCAGCTTCTAACAGAGACGGTGAGAGACAGTCAAGATGTGCTGCCGTTCCTCACTGTGATCGTTTTTTTTCATGCTGCACATAATCACTTCTTTATATAATCAGTTCTTTTCTATGGAAACTGAAAAATCAGTCGTGTGTGACAGTTCAGCTCAAGTTAGTTCTTTTTACTTAATTGTTATTCTCTGTGTATCTCCATCATTTGGCATCCCAGTCACGTTGTTTTAGCTGATGTCACGTCTGTAAGTGCAGGCTCTCGTTTATTTATTTATTTATCTTAATAATGTCAAATAATCTAAGTTCTTATCTCCACTGCAATTAATTTGCAGTTAGCTTAATTAATTTATATTGCAGTGGATGAAATGAGTTTACATTGAGCTTGCATTGTGTTATTTTTCTCATTGCATTTTAAGTGTTAATCCCCATTTGTTTGTATCATCTAACCCTCACGCGTATCCTCTTGGCTGGATCTAGAGCTGCACCTTGCAGGAGCAAGTGAAGCAGGGAAAGGTATTGGAAACAATAGGAGCCATAGATATAGGGGTACTAGAGTGAAAACCATGCCCTATACACTGGGTGTTTGTCGACTTATATTAAGAGAGAATTGTGTGCAACAATATGCCAGCCTTTTTCTTGCTTTTTAAATTATCTTCTTCATCCTGTCCATTATGCCTGTAGAGCTTCTGTAAGATATTTGCCATCAGATGGGTATCCAGTTGAGCAGAGGTGCATTTGGGCTTACGTTATTCTCATTGTAGGGACCCATAGCTTCTCACAAAAATCCTTAGTTTCCTTTTTTTGAAACTGACATGATTAGCAAAATTGGTCAGCAAAGTTAGCCCCAGCTTTCTGTAATCTCAGCTGAAAATGATTCTAGTGGTATGTTTTGAATTTTTTACCCCATATCATATAGATAACATCAGAATTTATTTTTTTGCAGTTGATGATAATTCACAAGTAGAATCCATCAGTAGGTGAGAAAATGCATTTATGACATTTTGTTCGCTTCGATGATTTTGCTTCTCTGTTTCATGTGTCTGTGATGTATATCAAAAATACTGTTTTCTAGGGCATCTAAATCCGGTGCTGGAGATTCGTGGCTTTCATCAGATGAAGATGATGGCTTACGTTTGAGCCCAAAGGTGTGGAGCTTTTGTGTTGCATCAGCCACTGACACAAACCGGCTTATTAGTTTACTAATAAATCTGCTTGCTGCGTTCACACAGAAACCACAAAAGGTGAACCTGAAGAAGTTTATCAGCTCTTCAGAGAAGGGTAGAAAAAAGGGTAACTATTAAAACAGTGCGCACTTTCATATGCTGCCGTTTTCTGGTTTGGAATATAACATTATAGCACTATTGTGTAGCTGCAGCAGACTCCAAGTCTTGGAGTGAGCGCGAGTCTGACGCAGAGAATGACGACAGAGCCGAGAGGGACTCGCCCCCTGAGACTGCACCCCCCCTGAGGGGCAACGCACTGCCCCCACTATCCCCTTCGCCCGCCCCCTTTTCCAAACCACCTCAGATGACATCCACGCTGCTCCATAGACCCAGAAAGGTAGCGTGGCCTGAACACATTTCTCTTCCTCCTTTCCATTTTTGGAATCTTTATTTTGGGTTTGAAATTTTTTGAATTTGTTTTTTGTTTGGGGTGTTTCTAAATGCCATTTGGGATGGGCATTTGCTCATAAATATGAAGGTCAGTGAAGAATATGAGAGAATATAAAAAAAGAAAGAAATGAGAATAATAATAGTGCAACAAAATCACCTCTTATTCAATTATACCAATATACAGCACAGGATTTCGTCATGTAGTACCGTGTCCTGCATTAGAGTCATTGTTATGTCCTCCAAACCAGCACTGCACATATGTTATGCGTTTGAATCCCTAAACTTTTTGCGTGTCGTCTGCAGCTTGTGTGAAACCCCCATAAAACTTCCCATTTCATTTCTTATCCCAACCCTGTGATATATCGAAACAGTTTGTAAACTGGAATGTAGGGGCGGTTTTATGTGTACCCTAGACTACGATGGAACTTAGGCCACCGGTTCAAGAATGAATGTCTCAAATAGCAACTGGTAACTGTAAGCTTGATGTGCTTCCAGAACAAGCTGGGGGGTGTAAGGCCTGCTCACTGGAGGTGAGACGGTTATCAAAATACGAAGTCAGGGTCTTTCAGATGAGCTGAGAGCATTTTGAACAGTTTGAGGCCTACCTTCATTAGCCTATACATTAGCCTGATTAAAAATGTAATAATGACAATTTTCTTCATGGTAAACTTGTGTTTCTTCCATGTCAAAAATTAATTTATACTTGCATCTGAGTGCATAAGAGAAAGTATTTAAATATTTAAGCAATATGACAATATGTTAGATTTTACTTGTATTGTAAGTCTGACACAATTTTGCACTTAATACTGCAGCTTCATTGATCCCAATGCATTTTGTTTTTCAAATAGGAAGAGGATTCTACAGATGCAGATTGTGAGGAGGAGGAAGGGGAAGATGAAGACAGCAAAGAAGAGGAGTTAGGGGAGGTTAAGGATAAAGTGCTGCACAGTGAACATTCGCATGATGATGGTGAGAGGAATGACATGCCAGCACAGAAGAGAGGTGAGCAGGAGGAGCTGAGATCTTCCTGATTGTGTTTATTGGAAAGTCTAAGTGCATTTTGACAGGGAAATGATTACCATTAGCCTTTGGCGTGTCTCCCCACCCCCCCACAGATTTTCTGTCAGAGTTGGGTCTTGGGGAGCGTACAGACGATGACTCCTGGGACTCTGTAAGGACTGTCTGTCGTTGTTAATACACCAGTGACGTGGTATTTATTGACATTCACGTAATCTGTTATTTTTCCCTTTAAACAGCCTGTTTCTGACAGCCCAAGGAAACTGCATGTTGGTATTAATTCCCCTGTAATGCCCAAAGAAGAGACGGCCATTATCCCTGAGAAGAGCACTGAAGGTATTTTTCTCAGTGTCTTCATCAATGACCTGTGTCTGCATATGTGCTGAATATGCTATGAATAAACAGCTCTGTTGTTCGGCTGGTTTCTAGTCGTTTAAGTTTTAATTTCCCTTCCTAAATCTGTTTCACATTCACGTGTTGTAACAATAACTAGGAAGCTATAGGAGAGCTTATCCGCAGACCTTTGGAGAGTTTAGACAGGCCAGGAGGCCTAATTGTCGGGGTATGAATACTTCACAGAGGCCAGGTCTCAGCCATCATCAGACACATTCAGCCTCCTGAATCTTCCTCAAACATCCAGCGTGTGTTAATCTGCGTGAGGCTGGCACCGAGTCTTATTCAATGTATCATTAGTTTGAGTCATTAACGCTTACATTTGATCTGTCTTCAGCTGGTCCTTGCGAAGGTTTACAACGGAAGGTAACTTAGCTTTCAGATTTTAATAAAATACCTAAGAGAATGCTATAAGAGAAATTGGGTGAAAGACGCATTACCTCTCTTTTTCAGCCTGGTGTACCGAACACTAAGCCAGTGCATGTATTGCCGACGCCGGCCATAACCATGGACAACACTAACGTAAAAATCGGTAATTTCACAAAATCATCGCTGCACGCAGGAATCCATAAACATTGACAATTATCCATATTTGATATCTTCTTGCATGAGTGTAAATCGGTGCATATTGGAATTACAGATTTAATGGAAGAACTTGGACTGGGAGATGTAGATGATCTTGAAGGTAAATTATTTAATTTGTTCCATATTAAATTTGAAATTTTTCGGTGTGACAGCTTTCTACGTTTTCTGTTTTTGTGTTTTTCCTTAAAAGAGAGTCAGAAAAAGCAAGGAGGTCGGAAAGAAATCACATCTTTTCGGTGCTTTCAGCTTCCTGTATTGTAGTATTATCTGCTGTGGCTTTACTTAGTAAATTGGAAATATAAATACAAATATTGTCGGTTGACTTATAGGTCACCTGGCTGGGTTTCTTCTCATGTTTGACTGACCGAGTAGGTTTTTATGGAACCTGGAGATGAGTACAGACATAGTGTGGCCTCTGCATTCCTCTGCAGATCCTTCAGACTGGGACAGTTCCAGCTCCTCCAGCAAAAGCCACGATGTCATCAAGCAGGACTCTTCTAATGAACCTGACCCACTGGCCACAGAGAAGAAACCAATTGCCACCCCTCCCTCGACCGTCGCACCAGCCAGTGGAGGTGAAGAGCCTGCCACATCCGTGAAAGAAGGGAGTTTCGAAAATACAGAGAGTGCCCAGGCTCCATCGCAGAACCTGCCCCCCCCCAATGGCCACCCCATGCGGCAGGCCCAAATCAAGCCCCAGGCACAGCCTCGCACCCGGAAGACGGCTGCAACCACAGAGAATGAAGAAGGTGAAGACAGGTTTTTGTATCAGTCAGCACATAGCGTGCCTTTGGTCTCATTTAAAACTGATCTGGCCTGTGTGTATCACCAGACACCTCACTGACCGAGGTGGTGGCAGACGATGCGGAGGATAGTCCTGGCGCAGGACCGGCAGAACCGCAGAAGGTGGGTTCTTCACGATCTCTTGGCACTCAGAGTAGGAAGCATGGATGGATGTTGCTAGAACAAAGGTTTGACTACACAGACAATAAAAAGTTGGGCTATTTAGCTTAATTTTTATTTGAATGTGTTTAGAGGACACAGAATGACTGTATGACATTTATATCCATGCGCATATTAAGTAATCAATCTCCTCTTTAGCCCTGATTATGTGAAGTGCGGTACAACAAGTGAATGGGCCATTGTGGCAGTTGTTCATTGATACCTGATAGCTTAAATTGGTTTAAATAGCATTGCAGTTATTAATTAATCATTAAAAGTGTATAATGAGTTTTTGAGATTTTTTTGATTAAGTGTTAGCACTGTTATAGAGTTAACAAATGTTTCTTTTTTATTCAATTTTTGACATGGAAGAAACACAAGTTTACCATGAAGAAAATTGTCATTATTACATTTTTAATCAGGCTAATGTACAGGCTAAATTTTATTCTTATTTTGAAGGGGAAAGGTGTATTACATACATGTGGGTTAGGTGTGAGTGAGCTGTACCACAGCAGTCCTGTGGAGTGTGAAACACAAAGCGTTCAGCAGCAGGAAGGTGGGGGTGAGACTGATGAAGACAGCAATGCATCATGGGAGAAGCGCTATGAGAAAATCTGGGTAGAGACTGAGAAAAGGGAGGTGAAGTCTCACTACAGGAGCGTAACAGCAGAGCTAAAGGAGAAGTTTGGGGAGCTTTGTTGGAGGGACACTACGGGAGCATTTGGGGCTGCTTCCACCGTGGACTCCAGCGGGGGTGAGAGGATTCTGGTTCCCATTGCCGAACAGAGAGAATCTGGGTTAGAGGACTCCCTCACTGAGCCCTCAGAAAGCCTGCGGTCCAGAGACTCGGAACCCTGTGCTTCTCAGAGTCCCCAACCCAGGCTGAACGTTCCGGGCAATGAAAAAGACGCTGCCCGTGCTAGCAAAGAGATCGAGAAGGAAGAGCTGCTTGGAAACCAAGAAGAGGCAGCAAAGCTTGGAGGCCATGAGCGTAATGCCTTCAGAGATCTCAGCTACTCTGCTGATGGCTGCAATGTGAACACAGGGCTCAGCAACCTTGGGCCAAAGGGAGAGAGTCAAGCCACTGTCACAGTACAGAAAATGAATGAAGACACTGAAGCGGAGAGTAAAGGTGTCGTCGACGCCGCAAGGCGCCTCTCTGACGAAGCGCTTGAGGAGGATATGCAGAGATTCAAGTATGAGGTAGGGATGCTGAAGACTGTGTTCCTGGATTTGGAGATGAAGGCCCAGCTACAGAACGAGGTAGTAGACTGCATCCCATCAGTGCATCTCCTTTCTGTTCTCCAGTCTGTGTGAGAGCCTCCTGATAGAGACTGCAGACACAATCCTGCACTTTTCTCCAGACCATTCTTGCATCTCTCTTTAGTAGTGCTGTGTGTCCTTTCATCAACTTTCAGAGGGATGAAGTACAACTGATCCTCTCCTCACCATCTTTTTGTTCAGCATTTCGACTGGAAACTTCTTTCTTCATATCATCACTGAATCGCCAATCATGATGCATGCGTACCCTCTTTGTTCTGCAACAGATTTTTACCATATTAACTGTGTGTTTATTTCTACTTCATGATTGTATAGACAGGATCCATCTTCTGTACAGTCCATTTGGCTTATTTATATTGCACATATATATGTACATATGTAACATATATGAATCATTCACTTAGAGAATGAATGAGCCATTTTGGTGTATTATATACGTCACTTAGTGTTTGATGTTTGATTGACACTTTACTTGAGGGGGCAGAAATATAGTAGATACTTGAGATAATTATGAACAAACATAAGAAATTTACAAATGAGAGGAGGCCATTCGGCCCATCAAGCTTGTTTGGGGAGAACTTAACTAATAGCTCAAACATGATTGGTGTTTCACTTGTGCTGTTCAGTACTTGTTCCTTCAGTACTTCACAAACGCTTACTGAATTAACAGATATAGTAACTAAAATAAAGTAAGTGCTTGGGGTAAAACACGTCATGATTCATTAATGATGAATGTTAGTATGTAACTAAGACCTTTCTAAGAAGTTTCTGGTTAATTACTACGTAAGTAATAGCACAGTATTACATTATTTGTGCCCCCTCAAGTAACGTGTTACCTCCTTTTTGTGACATCTTTCTGTGCTGACTTTTTAAGTAGACATTTGTATAAATTAATTAAATGCATTTATTAAAAAATTTCGTCAGAATTGTGGGTCGGACCATGTCAGTGACCGCTGATATTACTCAGCATGGCGTTTGAGTCCACTTTGCCCTGTCCTCATATCCTTTGTTCTTTCAGGTTTCTGAGGAGAAGAGACAGGTGCCAGCCGTCCAGCATCATCGTCCATTAATGGGAGTTGAAGGACCAAGCCAGAGTTCTGTGGGAGAAAATATAAAAGAAGAACTCAGTGAAACAGTCACCAAACCTCCATCTGAAAAGGAACCTGAAGTTAGATTAGATAAAGGATTAGGCTCAAAATATGCCGAAAGGTACCTTCATGTTTCCATCACCCCCGTATTAATGTTGCTGTGGTTCAAGTACTACAATTGTAAACTTCTGCTAAACTAATTTGCTTACAACTGAATTTAAATACTGTAGCGACAATGAGATCTATTGTGATGTTACAAAAAGTACAGCTAAAGATACAACTTTGATTCCATGTTAACTGAAGAATACAGTAAGAATGATCTTTCAGTGTAATATGCATCACTGTGGTTAAGGGTAACCACCGGCTCTGCAAGCCTGGTCATAATCACTTCTGTGAGGCCTGTAGCTCAGCTTAAGGGGCTGCTGTAGATACAGGTGCACACCCCTTCCAGAGGTTGGCAAGCTTCGTGTGTTTTTGGAGATCCTGTGTCCGTTTGAGGGCGGCACTTTAAGCGAGCTGTCAGGGCTGTTTCCTATGTATGCTATGCACAGTATGCTATGTATGCACAGTGTGCTATGTATGCACAGTGTGCTATGTATGCACAGTGTGCTATGTATGCACAGTATGCTATGTATGCACAGTATGCTATGTGGATGGTGATCCTGAGTGTAAACTCTGCTTTCTGTTCATTAAAATTTGGGAAGTTTATAACAGAATTTATTGTGGAAAGAAAGAAGCAGAGCATGCAGGCCACCTCACAGCTGTGTTGTCCTTGTAGGTTCACGGCTGCACGGAGCACAAAGGTAAGGTGACATCCATCTTTAAAAACATGACCAGTGAAAGCCAGGAAGATGCGTCTGTCCTGCTGATATCATCAAACATTTCTGTCTGCATTGCATATTCATTGCAAATCCATTACTTAGTAAATTATGGGAACTGGGTGCCTGTTGTCTATAATGTTGCAGGTGCCTGAAGAAAT
>JAODLD010000001.1:10370968-10388550 GCA_026781065.1 Mormyrops boulengeri | reverse complement strand
TACTCTGTGACTGTGACTCTTTATACTCAACTGGTTGGTTGAAACAAAATCTTGGTCTGGATTTTTACTTTCTGGACTGGAACGATCTATCTCTGCAAGCAGTGATGCCTATAGCATTGCTTTAAGGCTATAACCTTCACAACCCAGACCCAGGCCGCATCTCAGGAGGCTTTGGAGCAAATGAAAGCTGCAAATGAAGCGAGTCTGCGGGCCCAGCAGGAGCAGCGCATACGGGAGCTGGAGGGCGAGCTGAGCCGCCTGCGAGGCAGCCAGAACGACAGCCTGTCCCAGAAGGAGAGTGCGCTGACGGAGCTGCAGCGCTACCGCGAGCTCTACAGTGAGGAGCTGCAGCTGCGCAAGAGCCTGGCAGCCAAGTTGGAAAGGTTCAGTGATAATGATTTGGTTTGCTTTTAGAGCAGGGTTTCTCACCCTGGTCCTCAGGGGCTCCCAGATAGTGGACCTTCTGGCAGGTAGCTGGGGGGGAGCAAAAACGTGAACCATGTGAGGGTCCCCGTGGACCGGGTTGAGAAACACTGTTTTAGTGGCTATGTTGGAGTCTCATTCCAAGGATCCTCAGATTTAGGTCCAGTATGTAGACCTACATGCCTACACACTGAATCCACCCGAACCCACTGTCACTTCAGGTCCAATGAGCGCCTGGGAGAGGCCAACGCCAAACTGCTAGGTGAGCGTCAGCGCACCCGGTCGCTGATCGCAGGCAGCATGGGTGGCAGCCTGATTGGCCCCTCACTGGATGTGGAGCAGCTGAACCCAGCAGGGCCCTATGGAGGCGGTCTAGGAAGTGGCTTCCTGGGCCCAGTGGGGAATGGAGAGAACACCAAGGTGGAAACGTTCCTGGCAAAGGTGAGACTCAAATGGCGCTACATGCTTTAATCAAGATGGACACTGTCAGACTTGAATTTTAAATTTTTAGTCACTGAAAGATCTGCTCATAGGTTCCTCAGCTATTTTTCCATTTAACTAAATTGTGTAGTATTGCATAAAAACATTTTTGAAGAGTATTAATATATAAGACTATAAGATGATATATAAGACTATTGTGATAACCTATAAACTAATATATGTCTTTGTGATTTATAACTGTCAGAGCCACTATTAGGGATCCTGTTTTTAACTCCTGTTGCAGGAATATATCGTTAGTTCTTAGTTGGGTTTTAATTTGGTTATGCAGTATAATATTAAACTGACAAATTTGGATAATCTTTTACATAATTGCAGGTTAGTTGATGACACAGCTTGAACCAGACTCTGGTGCAGCCATTTTAAACGAACATCATCTAACAACCATTGTATTGTTCTGTACCTTGTGGTATTTGGCGCTGTGCTGACACATTCCTGTTTGTTTCCACCAAGATGCAAAACGAACTGGAAAAAAACATAACAAGGGAACTAGACAAGGGTAAGTGTTCCTGTCGTAGCATTGGGTCAGACTCGCAGGATCTTTGGTGCACTTGGCCTTTGGCTGAGACTCTGCTGTGCATCTTAGCTTCCGCAGAGCTGGGGAGGGAGTCGGCCAGATTGTCCCCAGTGGGGTCAGTAGCAGCTTCCCAGAGGAGCCTCAGCGTGGACCAGGACCCAGTGGCCAGAGCCACACAGCAGTATCTGGACGTCTTGAAGAAGAACTACAGGATCTGACGCTCCCAGAGTATCAGCACCTCTTCTGTTTACAGCTGTGACATTTATGACATTTATACAGTCTTTGCACTCAAAGGACAACTTAGTTTTGGCCTCACCGTTGAAACCACAGTGTCTTAATATTTATGACTAACAGTTGCATTTGAAAGGCTTTCCTTTCAGGTTTGCACATGAAAAAAATTAAGTACACTTTATATTCTTTATAAAACCTTCCCTGTAAGGTTGTCCTCATTTCCTTGATTTCACACGCATTCCTTTTCATCATCAGTATTATATCGTTTCATTACTTCATGATTATAATTTCATGTCATTGAAAAAGTTTTTTTCTGACAAGTTTTCTTAAGAATGAAAACAGATTGTTTATTTATCTAGGACACTGTTTTGAATTGACTTTTATTGTTTCTATAATGGTACAAAATGACTTCAGCGATTGTTACGTTTGATATCGCAAAGTTTGAAATTGGAGTTTTTTGACAAGTTAACATGATGAACTCTGAGTTCTCAGTTAAGCAACCGAAATAAAAAAAAATCAATGCCGATTTGACAGTCCTTGTTTAAACGGTAACAACTGATCGGTGTAAAAATCAATAGTTTACATAGTGAGTCATGGTAAATTAAGCAGAGTGGTAATGTTTTTTCCACCAGCTGGTCAGACTAATACACTTTATCAATTTTCAGTCACCAGAGATGTTTTTATGATGCGCAGCAACATGAAACTTGGTGTGCAACAATTTCATTAAAGATAAATGTACAAGCTGAACTGCCTTGATTTTTTTCTTGAATGTCTATTTTGGTCAAATTAAATCAAGCAAAAGTCCATTCATGTATTTTTAAATTTGGACTGTTTCTTATTCAGAAAACATAATTTGACAGAGTTCCACAGGCTACATGTAAGGACTTTTGAAGATTTGAAAAAATTACAAACTGTATGTTTTCATATCTTATTCTACAGAAACATTTAAAAGCATTTATTGAAAATATATGCTCATGTTGCTTTTAAAAAACAAACAAAAAAACCCACATCCTTGCATACTAAGTAATTTACAGAATAAATTGTTACAAAGTACATCATCTTTACAACAACACAGGCTGGAAGGTCCCTGACACGGCTCAGAATTATCAGTGAACCACGGAGTTGAGAGGCTCCGCACGAATGTTTCCAAGGTCCAGGGCAGAATCGGTTTCCTCATCAATCTCTCCAATAACAGCCCTGAAACAGCCACCAAAGAAAGTCACTTCCGTGCCAGTCAGGATGCTTCGGCAACAACATGCGAACATCCGCAGACTGACGTGAAGATCGTGTGCCATTGCATTGTGCTGTACCCGATGGATCAGCACCCAAACGGGTGTGAGGTTCAACAGTTTGCTTAATACTTACACGTTGTCTCCTCTGACAATATACAGCCCCAGCACGACCTGTTCCACCCCCTGAGTGGAGCTGAACACCCGCTCATGACTCTCGTCAAGGATTAGGTTGATCGTCTGATCAAATCCTTTTAGTGTCCCCTAATGAAACGTGGAGGGAAAAAGTATAATGATCAATGATTCCAATTCCTGGCAAATTCAGAATCATCGTCTTATAAAAAAACATCTTACCACGATCATTCTTCCATCAGACGTTATAACTGCTACGGTCCCTGGAGTGTGAGTTAAAGTATTTACTGTAACACATTCATAAAAGTCACAACATAAAATGTAACCCATTTCATCAGATTGACCTCCCATGGCCCCATGCTAATTAATGATCACGCTACGTTTCTTTTAATAGCCATTTGGTCAAGAACGTCTGAACCGCTAAAGATGTTGTCATGCGGCAGGTCAACATCCACCCATCCATCCTCCAACTGCTTAATAATAATTATAATAACAACAATAACGACCCGTCGCTAATTTAGAGAAGATTTTGCGGTGTACATTTCACGTAACCCGGTCATGCTGTAGCTATGCTAACTAGCCCAAGCCGCGGGATGCCATTGTTTTCTCTCCGGTTTTGCAAATCCCTTTCTGCTTATCTTACTCTGTGAGGACCTCTCAAGTGTCCTGAACAACTAAGGATACTGTTAATGTAGCTTTCCAGCGCGGTCGACATGATCTCCGTACAAAGCCTTCAAACTGACCGGGGAGCAGGGCGCCGTTTACAGATAAAACAGAGAACAGACCCAACAGCTCGATTGCCGAGCGCCTGGAGGCGAAATGTATTACCCGGATCATGTGGCCGCTGCAGGATGACGTAATACGGGTTTGAACAGACCCGACTGCTCGGGTACCGAGCGCCTGAGTGAAAAGCCCAGGCTCCAGTTTTAAAACTCCACTTCCCACCGCCCCTTAGATCATTGCTAAGTCAAATGACAGCGCTGCAAAGTGACTGCGTATTTTTGTTTACCATGCGATATATGAATGGGCATGTCTTTAGGTAAATAAATATGAAATATATGAAATGCCTATTACTCGTACTAGGCCTTCGATTTTCGTAGATATTGGTAAGTACCCGTGATATGTATTTCGTTTAGCTGCCAGTGGTTTTTAGTGGCTTCTCTGAGCATTGTGGTGTTGGTTATCTTGGAACATCATTACGTTAAACACCGGTGAACTCATACGAACGTCGCCGGTTATAAATGCCGTCTAATTAAATTCAAATTCATCATGCGTGCCTGGATAAATATATTTGTACCTTAAAATATGTTTTAAATATTATTACTCACAGGTTGCAAATTAAAGAGCTTTCATGCAAACACCAAATACACGTACTGTACAATCTAATTGTAGTAATTTCTATTTCGCTGTTCAACAATTAACCAAATATTAATTTATATACACGCGGTTTTGATTATGTTACATGTTACATGTTTTATTAATGTAAAATGATTGAGAGGACAGTTATAGGCACAATAGTTATTTTCACGTTGCAGGAAGAATATAATGGACCATTCAGTTAACAATGACAGACAGTCGTAAATCGTTTAAAATATTAGCTTTCTGTTTTTGAACATCCTGTGGTTGCACGTCAGGCTTCTTTTTCTAAGCGTTATATGGCCTCAGCTCATGGCTTGGGGTTCTGGACCGACCGCTCGGTGGTGCACGAGGCTGCCTTTCGGGGCCACGTGCTGGAGCTACAGCGGCTGATCCAGAGTGGCGCCTCTGTCAACATGGTGGCCGTGGACTCCATCACCCCGCTGCATGAAGCCTGCATACAAGGACAGGCACAGTGTGTGAGGCTGCTGCTGGACGCAGGCGCACAGGTGAGAGGAGACAGGGACATACACACACACACACCTGGCACACAGGTGAGATGGAGAGAGGGACACACACACACACACATCTGGCACACAGGTGAGATGGAGAGAGGGACACACACACACACCTGCCACACAGGTGAGAGGGAGAGAGGGACACACACACACACACACCTGACACACAGGTAAGAGGGAGAGAGAGAGAGAGACACACACACGCACCTGGCACACAGGTGAGAGGGAAAGAGGGACACACACACACACACACACACAGGTGAAGGGGCTTTGTTTCAACTTGTTGTTTTGACTCAGGTGGACGCTCGGAACATCGACGGCAGCACCCCGCTATGCGACGCCTGTGCTGCAGGGAGCCTGGAGTGTGTCAAACTGCTGCTGGAACACGGGGCCGCCATCAACCCCCCTCTCTACACTTTCTCACCTCTGCACGAGGCTTGCATGGGAGGTGGGGGGGCCTGCGTTCCATTGCGCATTAACCTCTATGTGGTGCAGTTTGCCTCACAGTGACGTGCAATGGCACTGATTATGCCCCGTGTGGCATCAGCCCACTAAACAAACGCATGTTTTTCATGCCTGCAGGTAACATTGAATGCGTGCGGCTCATGATCGCCGGGGGGGCGCGGATGGAGGCTCACGACTGCCATTTCGGTACCCCCCTGCACGTAGCATGTGCCGGGCAGCGGGTGGACTGCGCCAAGGTTCTGCTCAACGCAGGTAAGGGGGTGTGACATGGTGCTGGCGTGTGCCACAGTCTGGTGGACCTCTGAGTTGCAAAAACTGTGCCCCTCCCACCCCAAGGTGCTAATGTGAATGCTGCCAAGTTACACGAGACGGCTCTGCACCACGCAGCCAAAGTGAGGAACGTGGACCTGATCGAGCTGCTGGTGGAGTTTGGGGGGAACCTTTACGCCAGGGACAACCTGGGCAGAAAGCCCATCGACTACACCAGGCCCGGGTCTCCTGCTGCCCTCTGCCTGGAATTCTATGAAAGTACGCTATCAAAATATTGTTTCATCTGCTCTGTCACATAATGTATCTGCAACAAATGCGACACGCATGCTTCAGGGTTTACTTATAAAGTTGAAAGCAATTGCTCATCTGATTCTTGAAGCATCCAAAAGGGGTTCTTTGGAACATGCGTGTGACGATGTCATGTAATAACTTCTTTTCCCATAAACCTCTTCTGTTTCCTGTGTGTTTTAAAGGAACACCACTAAGCTTGCAGCAGCTGAGCAGAGTCTCCATCAGAATGATGCTGGGTCCAAGGGCACTGGAAGTTGTGTCTCAACTCAACTTGCCTAACCGGATCATTACCTACCTCTCATATCAATGACTTGCTTTAGTTTGTCAAAATGTAATGTACACATCCAAGTATGGTCAGTCCTTAGTGCTATGACCGCAGGGAGAGCAGGGAGACAACAAAGCCGTAGAATTAGGAATAAGGGGTTTATTCCACAAGATGATAAGGCAGGGTGCACGCGGTAAACAACATCGATGACAGACCTAAGGAAACGTACTCAAACGCGGACTGAAATACACAAGACAAGCCGGAAATAACAAGATATAGCTGGTCACAATCGGGATTGCACACGAGGTTAATGAGGGGGTGTAGCACTCGAGAGGGCGGTACAAGCAGGTCATGACACTTGGGCTGTTCAGATGCTAATTGGATAGGCATCCTGGATGTCAGACACATCAGAACAGAGACATCCTTTATGCTGCTGTTTAAAAACTGACAGTATCAGACTTTAATCTCTGAGGCTGGTGGATTCATGAAAACAGACTCGCATATTCTGAATTTAGTCCTGCTAGATTGCTAAAACTGTAATTAAATAAGGCACTGGATAAGATTAAATCTAATTGCATTAAATCTTATTGTATTCCTCAGGTGGAATACCTATGGTTTTGGGACACTTTCTCAATAAGGCAATAACTCAAAAAGTTATTTTTTCAAACTTTGCACACACATTGTCTGCATGACAAACCATAACTAATAAGATTGCGAGACAGATCCCTTAAAGGCAGCAAAGAGAAGGGTGAAAGCAGATGACTTTTGACCTTCTGAATGTGGTGTGAAAAAGTAGATCTTACTAGAGCTGTAATCGGGCCTTAAAAGTTAGACCCGACAAGGCCCAAGCCCAACAGAATTCGGCCCGAGCCCGGCCCGAACCCGTGTAAAATGATAGAAATTAAGCCCGAACCCGACCAAACCCGAGTCGGATTCCGACTTTTGAAGCCGGAAGTGATGACATGTGCACTCCCGTTTCTCGGAGATCTGAGAAATATCTCGGAGCAGCACCGAGGATCCCGAATTCAGAATCCAAGATGGCTGCACCCTTTATCGACAGAAGTTAAAGTTGTAGTTTTATACTGTTTAAGCAATACTTCTAATTTGTGGCTCATTAAATTGGTCGCACACACTAAACCGTCCAACTTATCTATGGACGTGTTGCTACGGAGTTTTATACGTAAAGCACCATGCATAATGTGTTATCAACTGATATTGCTAACAATTAACCGGGCTAGAATTGGATTTCATGATTACTCGGATTATTTGTCGGATTTAAGGTAGTTTGGGCTAATTGTAAGTGAATGAAGATAAAGGCCATTTCAACTGAGGTACCTTAAATCCGACAAGTTGTCCGGCTCAGCAAAAAAATCGTGCTTTTTGATGCGGGTCCATGGTATGCTACTTCAGTGGCAAATGGACCGCGTCCGACTCAGTTTTCCCCAAGTTTTTGGCAGATGTGATGCAATCTCAGCAACCGTAACTTGGATCCGAAGGCAAATGGAACACACCATAAGCCCGAACCGAACCCGTGGGATCCCGTTGGGTCCTGGCAAAGATCTTTAGCTCTATACCTGATCACTCATTTACCGCACAAGCCCGAGCCCGTGTAAAATGATAGAAATTAAGCCCGAACCCGTTGGGTCCTGTTGGGTCCCATCAGGTTCGGGCAAAGATCTTCAGCTCTAGATCTTACTACTATGTGATTATATTTTGAGACAAACAGCCCCAAAATGAAGCAGCAATACTGTGTGGCAGCAAAAGGTCCTTTCACACCACCAGAACTTTTTTTTCTGGAACCAGGGATTTTTGTTGTGTTCACACCGCAGGAACTCGGCCCGATTGTAGTTCCTCGGAGGCAGTTCCGGGACCTTTTTGTAGTTTTTACTCCAGACTCAGTACTTTTCGTTCAAACACGATGTACTGGAGAGGGGCTTGCAGAGATCAACTTGCTGATTGGTTGACCACACATGAACGTTACGCTGAACTGTAAAAAAATAAATGTAACGGAGCAAAAAATGAGCTGATAGAATTATTTTTGTATCCCAGTCACATGACTTATGGATCAATAAATACAACTTTTGCTTGCATGTTGATATTTCCTCGTTTTTTGCTTTAAAAACGCAATCATTAACCGCTATACTGTAATAACCAGCTGACATCGGCATCGCAGTAGCAGGAACGAAACAAACTGCACTCGTTCAAAGACAGCATGCTCTTAAATAACAACATAGGTAAACACACTTACATACACAGCACAAGTAACAACAAATACGGGGAATATTTACATAGCTCGCGAGCATGCAGGGAAATGCAAATAGGCTTGTCCCTGTAAGTTTCCTCATCAGCATATGGAAGGCACGCTCAACTGGATTTAAATCGGGTGACTGGCTTGACCATTCAAGCATTTTCATTTTTTTTAGATTTGAAAAACTCCCTTGTTGCCTTAGCAGTATGACTAATAATAATTTTAAAAAGTTGCCTTAGTGTGACTTGTTACATTTTGTCTCGATGATGCGGCTTGTGCACTCACGTATATAATAATTATGATGCAAACGATAGTGTGTCATCCGATATCATAAATGGGAGATGTATTTCGGCCGTTTTACTTATTTTACACATTCTGGATTTATCATAGGGTGGGAAAAGCCATCAGTGACCCTAATTGTGAGACTGCAGAACTACACTTCCCATGACTCCCACTATACCAAAAGGGAGAATTGCATCTACAAGCCATAATCCAGCACACTAACTATAAATAGTGTGCGCCTGTAGGTGTGTTTACCGTATGAACTCACCAAGTGACCGAATTATAATGTGTCGCACGGAAATGGAAATGACAACCCCTGGGCCTGAATTCTTCGGAAATCTAGGTACGTATGTGTCTTACAGACGAAAGATTAGGGTAAGGACATATCAATTTGATCTGGATGTTTCATTTTGAGAATAACGTTATAATTATTTTTACCTGGTAATTTAAATGTTTATATTAATTTAGGGAGCAGTACATTAACTACCAACCTTGGTATTAGGCTACGTAGTATCGGATCGTAGAGAGTTTATACTGGTATCGCATTTGTGTCCCATATATTCAAACATCAAACTCCATACTCAGCATAAGTGGTCGGACTGTAGAAGTTTGTTATATAACAATTAAGTTGGAAGATGCCTTACAACTTATATAGGCGTGCAGTTAAAAATTCATTGCGCTACAATGTAAACTTGAATTAAGTTCACTCATATAACAAGTCGATTTAAAAAGGGCATAGGCCTTCGTAATAACGCAAGCGCAAGAAATGTAACTAAGCCGAGTCCTGACCATTGTACTATATGCACATTAACAAATGAGTACCCTACAAAATGTACTGAGAAAAAAAATACATTATAACTTAACGCGTCTGATTTGCTTTTATCCAAACATCATAAGAAATTAACCTAACATATTTTACTGTAACGCATGGATACATTTCTCGTGAACGCGCTGAATAGAAGGGCTCTGGGTGGGCCGGACAGAACTGCACCAGGCAGCGTCGCTCGGGAACGCGCTGCAGCTGGAGCGGCTGATCGATAGCGGCGCCTCCGTCAATGCTGTCACCGCGGACAATATCACACCACTCCACGACGCCTGTGCAGGAGCACAACCCCAGTGTGCGAAGCTTCTCCTTGCTGCAGGAGCGCAGGTGGGAGAAACTGCACACAAGTAAGCCAGGCACTGGACGTTCTGGTTGACGCTGGATTGCATTCAAATCCAGTAGTTTTTGTGCCACTGCTGCCCCCTGCAGGTAGACATCAGGACCATCCACGGCAGCACGCCGCTGTGCAATGCCTGTGCTGCCGGCAGCCTTGGGTGCGCAAAGCTTCTTCTGGAGCACGGAGCCTCCGTTAACCCATCTCTCACCGCCCTGACGGCCTCGCCGCTCCACGAGGCATGCATACGTGGTAAGAGGCAGCTCCGCGTTTTCTTTCGCTAGCGGATGATGCCTGTTCCGTTTATGTTCGACCACTTTCACTGTGTTTGCAGCGCTGTTCGATAGTTCAAGTCTTAACGCGGGGGACTGTAGTGAAATGCAAATTAAATACCCTTAGGTTGTTGATTCAAATCTGGCTCGAATGATGCAGTTTTGAATAAGCGAAAAGGGGAGCATATTCAGTAATTCTGATATTATAGTGAGATGGTGTGTGTCACAGTGGGTTAGAACTTTGTGTATCTCCTCAGAAGGTCACTGGTTCCCATGGTCGCCAGAGTGATGCCACTGTTGAGCCCCTGAGCAAGGCCCTTAACTCCCAAATGGCCCAGGGACTGGCTGCCCCTACTTTCTGAAACACACATCACTTTCGATAAAAGCAATACTACGATTTGACCCTTAGTAGGGTTACCACTTTCAATCTGAAGAAATATCCCAACTGAGACACAAAAACAGCATGGCTGAAGCCCCCCCCAAACAGGGTCTAGAAGATTGCAGTGACCTTTGGCATCTGCTAAGATAAATACCTGCATGTGTGTGTTTAGGTGACCCAGAATGCGCCCAGCTCATGATCGCAGAAGGTGCCCATCTGGAGGCTTTCGACATCTATTTCGGGACACCATTGCATGCGGCGTGTGCCAGAGGGAATGTGGACTGTGCCAGAGTGCTGCTCAGTGCAGGTGAGAAGATGAGCCCCCACTGGTGGAGTAGCTAAAAGACATTATGATCATGGGATGGGCGGCATGGCAGCTCGCACCTCCAAGGTTCAGGGATGCATCCCACCTCTGATGTCTGTTTCCTCTGTGTTACGCTGTTGGGTTTTCTCCTATAGTACAATGACTTGCAGTTAGGCTAAACTATATATCTATAGCAGTGTTTCACAATCTGGTCCTCAGGGACCCACAGACAGTCCATGTTTTTGCTCCCCTGGAGCTGGCAGGGAGCAAAAATGTGGACTGTCTGGCAGGAAACTCGGAAGGAGCAAAATCATTGACTGACTGTGGCTCCCCGAGGAGCGGATAGGGAAACACTGCTCTATAGTGTATCTGTGTGTGTGTGTGTGTGTGTGTGCGTGTGTGTCCAGCAAAGCATTGGCATCCTGTCTAGCCTGGACCCCAGGCTTGTACCCTCTGCCCAGGTTCCCCGACAAGGATAGACTGCTGGAAAATGGATGAATACATGTTGGACATTCTGGGGAATAAATGGTCTTGTTTCTATGGTTTCTATGTCTCAAAACTGGGAGAATCAAATATGGAGTAAAAAAGTGGAGCTGCTGATAGGTTTAGACGTGGTGACTAACCCAAGATCTGTAGCTACAGGCACTGCTGGAACTAGAATCAGAACTTCAGGAAAACCTTTCAGTACCATGTTCCTCAAGGTGCCCGTGTGAATGGCACCAGCTTCCATGAGACGGCTCTCCACTATGCAGCTAAAGTGGGGAATGTGGATCTGATCCAGATGCTGGTGGAATTCGGGGCAAACGTGTACGCCCGGGACAACCTGGGCAAAAAACCCATCAACTACACCAGGCCCGGGTCCCCTACAGCCGTTTGCCTGGAGTTTTATGAAAGTATGTCTTTACCTCCTGTAATCATGACCAGTATGTGCAGAGGAGTGTGACAGAATGGGGTACCCCACAAATTTGGTGGATTTCCCTGTTTTACAGGCAACCCATTGAGTCTGCAGCAGACGAGCAGAGCCTGTTTGAGGATAGCACTGGGTACGAGGGCCCAGGAGGCTGCGTCCAGACTCCAGCTGTCACAGCGTATCGTTGACTACCTGTGCTACAGATGAACACCCGTCTGGAAGTGCACCCCATGGATTAAATTACCTGCAAACCTGCCACAGCGGATCACTGCCTCGATGGACAGTAAAGCCTAAAAACAGTCCACCTCAAAAAGACCCGAGTAGTTACTTTTTCTAACTTCCTGGATGCCACGAAGACATATTGCTTTTTCTTGTCATTTGAAATTTTTGTAGTGACTACATGCTCTTATACTCGTTAGTTTTCCGTAAAAATATCATTAAGCTATATAAAGAGGTGGACATTAAGCGAAGAGTTTTGCACCTACTGTAAACTACAACTCCCATAAATATTATCGAGGCGTGCGCGCTCCTGTGTGTCAAAACAAGGACGAACTCATAGTGCGCTGGCTCGGTAATCCCATAAGGTGCACTGTGTACTTTTGTTTTTCTCTTATCTGGGTCTCGTTGTGTTGTTTATTATGACTTACTGTAAATGAATGCAGTAAAAATGGAGATCGTGCCTGCTAAACCTTACTTCTTCGGGGACATCGGTGAGTCTCAGTCGTTCAGCCGTCGTTTGCCGGTATTAAAGCGATCAGTCCTGCATGCTAGGAGCGTAGCTCTGCCTCAGCTGGCAACGAAGAAAAAATAGGCGCAGTCGTTCTTGTGGATTAATGCATCATGACGTCCCGTATTTATACACCAGCGTTTAATGTCATAAACCTGCCAGGAGGTGCATTGTACGGTACGATCTCCTGTATTTCTGCACCGGGGTTTAACATAATAAATCCGATAATAAGGAGTATTGCACGGCATAGTATATTTTTTGCCTACACAACGGTGGGAACTGTCATGCAGCCGCCTGGACATAAATCACCGACGTGCCGTCCCGGACGTGTTTTCATTTGCTTGCTCCACATCTCATGGCATACATGCCTATACAGGCAGACCGACATTCAAGGACATTATTTTTGGACTGACTGGGTTGCCGACGATAACGTTTGCCGAGCGGGGCGCTAATTTTTTTTACCTGATTCGCCGGTGAACGTGCTCCCATCGACACGTGCTACCTGTTTTTGGAGGGTGATTCGGGGAACGTCATTAATATTCATGAATAAGCTATCTGATTGGCTGGTGAGCTGGCGGTCTAAGCCGGCATTCACTGGCCAATCAGCTAGCGCTTCTCTTATGAATACAAATGTTTTCCTGAACCACCCTGCAAAACGAAATTATGCGAGTGGGGCTGGAATTAGCCAATTAAGTCTGTTCTGTACATACTGTAATTAATTAATTTTTTTGCTGTATGTCTGTCCTGTGTAAATACACTGAGATCGACGAAAAATCCAGAGACAAATTCCTTGAATGTGTAAACCCAGTTGGCCAATAAAGCTGATTCTAATTCTGATCCAATTGCGGCTTGTTTCCGTAGTTTGGTTAATTTCCTTACTGTCGCAGTACCGTTTAATGCTGATTGCGGCAGTATCGAATTAGCTCTGGTTATGTAAACCTTCGCTTCGCGGTATACACCACAGATCTATCGAAGTTCAAGTAAACGGATCATTGGCCTGGACTAAATTTGTAATTCTGGATACTTACAATCTGTTTGTGTATCTGTGTTTCAATCACATCAGATATATAAAAGTGTATGATCTGTCAGATTCACACAGTTTCATTAATTTGAATATATATGATTTTGTACAGTCCAATTGACTTTTTGGAATATTTGCTTTTTTATTTCAAGTTTCAGGTAGTAATGTTGCCATTGAATTATTCATATAACGTATGTTTCTGCGCTAAACCCGAATTTAAGTTGTTAGATTGTTTTTTTCCCATTGCCTACATATAAAATTTAAACTACTGTCCATTACTATTAATTTATTATTATTATTATTAATTTATTTTTATTATTATTCATTTATTTTTATTATTATTATAATTTTTATTATTATGAACCAGGCAGCTATCCCGCAGTCCATCAGACCCTAACCCCCCCCCCCCCCCACACACACACACACACACACACACACACACACACACTCTCTCTCTCTTCACATTTGTTGCAGGATTCTGGGCTGAAAGAACAGATGTCCACAAGGCGGCGGCGCAGGGCCACGTGCCAGAGCTGCAGCGGCTGATCCAGAGTGGCGCCTCTGTCAACATAGTGGCCGTGGACTCCATCACCCCGCTGCACGAAGCCTGCATACAAGGACAGGCACAGTGTGTGAGGCTGCTGCTGGACGCAGGCGCACAGGTTAGAGGAGACAGGGACATACACACACACACACCTGGCACACAGGTGAGATGTAGAGATGGACACACACAAACACACACCTGGCACACAGCTGAGAGGGAGAGAGGGACACACACACACATACCTGCCACACAGGTGAGAGGGAGAGAGGGACACACACACACCTGCCACACAGGTGAGAGGGAGAGAGGAACACACACACACACACACACACACCTGGCACACAGGTGAGATGGAGAGAGGGACACACACACACACATCTGCCACACAGGTGAGAGGGAGAGAGGGACACACACACACACACCTGCCACACAGGTGAGAGGGAGAGAGGGACACACACACACCTGGCACAGAGCTGAGAGGGAGAGAGGGACGCACACACACACACCTGGCACACAGGTGACAGGGAGAGAGAATCACTCATAATACAAAGAACCTTATGATTAGGCTGTAAAAACTTGAGCCTGGTAGGATCATTTAAAAAGGATGAGTTTGTGAGGCTGCCCCCCGCAGGTGGACGCACGGAACGTTGACGGCAGCACCCCGCTATGCGATGCCTGTGCCGCAGGAAGCCTGGAGTGCGTCAAACTGCTCCTGGAACACGGCGCCACCGTCAACCCAGCCCTGACGTCCCGCACCACCTCGCCTCTACACGAGGCCTGCATAGGCGGTGGGGCCTCATTTCAGCTCCCGAATATGCTGCTTGCCAGAAAAGCCCTACTATTGGTCTTTTTGACAAGTCAATGAGTAATGGAACAGAGAATTTTAAGAATTTTGCGTTCCTTGTGAGCAGCATGATGCCAACCCGGGTGTGTATATGCGAGGGTTAGGGTACATCTGCATGTGCATGTTCAGGGGTGGAATTCGGGGCAAACGAATTCACAACAACTGTTTGTCATTATTCTCCACTTTCAAGTTTGTTTATTATAATAATATTAATACATTGTCCGTTAATAATCAGGCATGCTCTATGTTCAAAGGTTGTGATGGGTGGCAATAGTCTCTATGGAAATGGCGTGTATGGTCAGGGGTGTGTTGGCGCTGAGGTCAGCTGACTCCCGCCCACCCATGTGTGTGACCTCAGGTAACCCAGACTGCGTGCGGCTCCTCATCAGGGGGGGTGCTCACCTGGAGGCCTACGAGCTGTACTTCGGGACCCCGCTGCATGTGGCATGTGCCAATGAGCAGGTGGAGTGCGCAAAGGCTCTGCTCAAAGCAGGTAAGGGTGCAGCAAAAACATCAGGGTAGGGGCGCCCCGACCGACTTCCGGTCCCAACAGACCTGAGCATAACACCATCGTGTACCCCGAGGTGCCAAGGTGAACGCCGCCCGGCTCCATGAGACGGCCCTGCACCACGCAGCCCGAGTGAAGAACATGGATCTGGTGGAGATGCTGGTGGAGTTTGGAGGGAACGTGTACGCCCGGGACAACCTGGGCAAAAAGCCCATCGACTACACCAGGCCCGGGTCCCCTACAGCCACCTGCCTGGAATTCTATGAAAGTATGTTACTATTTGTTAGTGTGAGTGCATAGCATATATTTATAAGCTTGGGGATGTAGCTCAGTGGTAGAGCGCATGCTTTGCATGTATGAGGCCCCGGGTTCAATCCCCGGCATCTCCAGCAGTGGTTTTTTTGTGGGCAGTGGTGTTTTAATGGTTAAGGAAGCACACTTGTATTTGTAAGATTGCTGGTTCGAATTCCTGACCAGCAAGGCACCACTGAGGTATCCTGAGCAAGGTCCCGCCCCCAAGCACTGCTCCCCAGGTGCTGAATTAGCTGCCCCCTATGTCACGATGTCACATATGGGTTAAATGCAGAGAACACGTTTCATTGTTGTGCACTGTGTGCTGTGCTGTGTCAACAATGACCACCAATCACCAAATTCTAAATATTAAAAACTATTTTTGCTAAAAAAAAAAGAACTGGGATCTACACATCTGGCACTCACATGACGTCGTTGGCTGTCTTTGTGACTTTGTCTCAGAGTAAATCCTTACCTTTTCAGTCCTGTTAATTTTTGCATTTTCAATAATGGGCCCAAGTATTGATCGCAAAGGAATCTCTCACCCCTGTACAACGAATGTGAAGCTCAGTGCTGTTAAAATAACGTGACTGACCACTAGATGGTACTCAAGAGCTTCCACATGACGTGAGGTTATGTTTTGCTTTTGTGGAACTCTAATATCCCATAAGCCTTTGCTGTCTCTCTCCTTGTTTTGCAAGGCACACCCCTGAGTCTTCAGCAGTTGAGCAGGGTGTCTCTGAGGACAGCGCTGGGCACAAGGGCACTGGAGGCTGTGTCCAAACTGAGTGTCCCCAACAGAATCATTAAGTACCTCTCCTACTGCTGACCCACCACTCAGCTCAGCTCTACCAGCACAAATTTAGCCACATTCAGCTATAACATGCACTCAGAGGAGCACAAACCCACTAAGGGAGACAGTGGGAGTAGGGGCTGGCATCTAGGACTAGTAAGTGAAAAGCATCAATCCCATAATGCAACATTCTTCCCAGATTCTGTGCCCAATGAACCCGCTGGCTCCCAGTTAGACACAAGTGGGAGGAGCAGAGTGGTTCCTGGCCAGAATAGCACCCCACGGCAGCCGGGCACTAAGTGACAGAGTTTCACACCAGCACACCTGTTGCTATGACAGAGGACCGCAGGACACTCTCAAAATAAAAGGGCTCGTGGCATGCCGCTCAGAGTGAAACAGCACAGATCCTCTCCAGATACCCCTGCTGTCCTGGCTAAACCCCTTACACGGTCCTGTTCATTTTTATTTCACGTTGGAGGTGGATCAGTGAGAAGATGGTAAAAAAGATGAGTCTGTCCCATAACTACCTCTGTGGTAACGCTGTTTGTTATGTCCACTAAATTTAATTGTTTTAAAATATGTCAATTTAACTGCTGTTGAGCCAAGTAAATATTTGCTAGAGGAAGTCATTTTAGTTATTTGGCCACTTTCCACAATCCTCTGCTGGCATGCTGGACTTCAAGGTCACACTGGTAAATTATTGATATAATTATTCCGCAAGCAGGCATCTGAATTCAAAACAGTTTATCGGGGTCTTTTTATGCCAGGCATTTCCTGTTTAGTATTCAGCTGGGCACCAGCGGCCTTGCTCGTGCTGCTAACCTGGTCACCTTTCTCCTGGTCCACGTCCACGTCTCACCTTCACACACACTTTTGGAGCGCTACGCAGCCTCCCGTTGTCAGCTGACATCAGCATTGTGAGGTCTCCTGTGAGGCGAGAATGTCACTGACATGTGGAGATGCTCAGGTGTGGGGTAGCCTACAGTTTGCTGGGGGGGGGGGGGGGGGGGGTGGGGGGGCGGGGGGGGGTGGGGTGATGTGGACCCCAAATAAAAAAAGTGTGTTTTATAAAAATTGTTTTTGGTTGTGGAGAAGTGGTGTGGTGTT
>JAODLD010000001.1:10360843-10370958 GCA_026781065.1 Mormyrops boulengeri | reverse complement strand
CCGCGCGTGTGTGTTGCTTGGGGGGGGGGGGCCGGGGGGGGGGGGGGGGGGGGGCCCCCCCCGGCTGGAGAGCACGGAAGCTGGGGTGTAATTACTCCCCAAAATCAAAAATGTGATTTTGAAATAAATTGTTTACGAGACATGAAAAGGTCTGAGGTTTTGGCAAGGAATCATTGTTTTCCTAGGGCAGCCGCATCCCATTTTAATCTGGGAAAGAGATCCAGCAGGAGACCAGAACAATGCAAGAGGTTCCTGTTCCTGTTCACCTCCAGGTGAACGTAGCCTGGAGCTGGACTGGCTGTTCAGCAGTGAAGCCCAGCTCCAGGAGACACTCAAGGACCACAGCCCCAACCTCACAGGCCACAGGTTCTTCTCCAGGGCTAACCTACACCCCCAAAGCAATATCAGGCTAAAAACTCCACAGAAGGACCACCCCCAAAATACTACCCCACGGTTGTTTCTCAAAACATCAGATACACAGATAGCACACTGCACCATGTCCATAATAGTTAAGCCCCTTTAAAATGAGTCACCACACAGATCCCAGGCATGCTAGTGTCAGGATTCTCTACACAGATCACAGCCACATCAAACATACCGGTACCCAAAAATGAGTTCCTGCCACCCCACCTACAGAGCCCCAAAATTCCAGAACACAGCGTTAACTCCCTCCTACTTACGCAGAGCTCTTAAAACCCAAATATCTCCAGTACATGCTACCATCACACCCCATTTATCTAACAGCAGCTCCATAAGTGAGATGCCAAGAGAAGCCAGGCCTCTCTGCCTACGGTTCGCCTTAATATAACATCAGGAGTGTCCTCGTTATCCAGTTTACCCAGCTCTATTCAAGCCCTTACACAAATATCCGCAATCACAGGCAGCCCCCCTCAATATCAAACGCTCTTCTATGCAGTTGGCCCCTGTCCTGGTGAAAAATTATAAGCTGTCTTAATTTATTAGATATTACTCTGTATAATTATACCTGGTGCTTTTTGTACATTTGCACTGTGCAAAAGTCAGTCAAAGAAAATTATTGTTGTTGTAAAACTTGTATTTGTGTGTCTTCAAAGTGTGTCAGCTTTTTTATTTCCAAACCTTTCCTAAGGTCATCCCACTCTTCACAGGAACCATCCCATATATGTATATATTTGTTGACTCATACCGTGTTTGGCTAATTAATACCTCATCAAATTACAGATGCTCCTCTACTCACGAACGAGATACGTTCTGAACGGCCGTTCGCAACTTGAAATGTTCGTAAGTCGTAATTCAACATCATTTTAAGGGCATACGCAAGTACTAAGAATTAAGAACTTGGAGTACGCACGGTACGCTGCTGCGCGGCGGGAGTAGCGGCCAGAAGTCGTACTAGGCGGAACTGGAGCGCAGAAAAAAAATTTGATGTTGCGGACAAGAAAAAGGAGCCCAGTGAACACAATTTTGACTTACGGTTCTCTTCGTTCGTTTGTCTGAAAGTCTGTAAGTTGAACGTTCGTAAGTAGAGGAGCATCTATTTCGCAAATTAAGTTAATTAAAAGTGAGATGGTGCTGAAATTTAATACATGGAATGGCTGGGGTGCCACTGCAAAGCGGTTTGTGAACCAAAGCCATGTTTGTCTAGCCAGCCAACAAGGTGTCTGTAACTTTTTGAGAAAAAATTCTTGTTATTTTTTATTCATTGTATATATTCTATTGTTAAATTGTGTTTTTCTCAGCAAACGTACACTTAACCATTTCCTTAACCATTTTCTTTGCCTGCCTGAGGCTTTTGCACAGTACTGCATGTCATGTAATGTATTTATAATATAACCTATGCTCTCTTTCTTTTTAAAATGTTATTTTTTTTGGAATCGCTGTTGATCAATGTGTTTTGTGTTCTGTACCATGATTTTGTGCATTTGGCAAAGATATTGGAACAAAAAATGAACAAAACTGAAACAATAGTATGAATGGCCTTCTGCAGTTGGGGCCTTCATGTAAAAGCCGCTTTATGGAAAGTGAATATGCACAGAATAAAAATCAGAAAACATCATGACATTGTTTTTTCATTTCTGATCCAAATGCCTGGATTGTTTTTCTTCTGTTTAATTTTTTTTTTTTTTGGGGAGGGGGGTTAACAGCTCAAAGTTTGATTCGCTGCTGCTCTTGTTGCTTTTCAGTCTTTACCATGGGCTCTTCAGGCAGAAGGTCTCTGTTTCCTGTCCCATGTATTCTGTTTTTGATGCCGCCTGCATTTTGAAACCATGATCTGTATCTTCCTTGAACCGAGTGCCTGAGTCACCATGAATATGACGCTTTGTTGGGCTCCGCTGGAGGTTTGCCTGATCTGTGTCTATCACGCCGTCACGGTGCTAACAGACCTGCCCTGTGGGGAAACCAGTAAACCTGTCACTGTGCGGCGTCTCTCCTCCTGTGAAAACAACAAAACTGAGAGAGGACTGTCGAGTGACTCACACTCGTTCAATCGGAAGTTGTTTTACTGTAAGAAGACATGCTTCGAAGCACAAGTTTACCTGGGCTGAAGCCCAGGGACCTCTGACCATTTTAACATGCCTCTGACTGCAAGCTTTGTTTCGAGGGGCCTTAAGTCACAAATAGTGCCGTTAAAGCTGCGTTTGACTTGCTGTAGCTGAAGCCAGTGCATCCCACATCAAAGCCTTTCAGCTCCCATGATATCTACAGCTAATGTCTAGAAGGGCTGATTGCGCTTTGTGAAGGAAATCGTTGGAGTGTCTCTTGGGGGTATGCCACACTGTGATGGTCCACTGTATAGGGCTGTTCCTGATCTGCTCCTGGTCTGGGCCGGAATTCTGCCCATGAGAAGTCAGGTCACTGCTACCGATACTGGGTTCAGGATTTGATGTGAAACGTATTCAGGGAGCGGGTGCCTGAGAGGAGGCTGGGGTCTCAGCATCTGGCTGGAGCTCCGGCATGCTGGCTGGCTTTTCTGGTGATCCATGCCGTCGATCCTTATCTTCAGATTCTCGCTCAGGATGAGACCCCACTCCCACCAGCCACACATACACTCCACGTTACATCCATGGGATCTGTCTCCTCCTTTCGGTTTTCTTTCTGGTTATAGCGATTCTTCTTCTTTTAATCCTGCTTTGACTAACTGAGAAAACACTTCATCTTCTGATGAATATTATAACTGTTGCAACATAAATTTCCATGACTTAAAAACTGTACTCCTGCTTTGTGCTGTAAGATCTTGTGACGTACGGCTTTAGTTTTTCTAGGAAACTCCCCTTAGAGACTCCATATGCTAGCAGATGTGTCATCACCAAACATGCTGTACATTTCGTGTGTCTGAAAGAGAGTCGATTCTGACTGAAGTGTGTGTGTGTGTGTGTGTGTTTGGGGAGGGTAATCAGTACAAGCAAAGGCAGAAGAATTTCTCACATACCATTTATAGTCACTTTAAGATGTAATCTGCTTCCAGAAGGCTCTGTTCTGCCAGCAAGGTAAATTACAAGCATTGACAGTAGGCTTGTTCAAAGCCATTCCCACTCCCCAGCCCGCCAACTTCACACTTCAGACATCGGGTCATGTGCAAGCGCCATGTGTGGTCCAGTTTCAGCTCTGGGCCGGCACAGCCCAGCCCCGACTCCCTCAGCCATCTTCAGTCAGGGGCCAACGCGGACTCTCATATAAATCAGCTGTGTTACTGTCATCCTTCGTCTGATTAAACTTTAAAAGCAAATACACTCTTGGTAAGATACTACTTTTGGAGATCATACACACAAAGATCATGTTAATAACAACTAGATCAATCGGTCTGGTTAGGTAAGATTAAATATCACGTTCATAGCATATGCAGATCTATTTATCTGGTTGTGGAGGGTCGAATATCGTGTTAATAATCTAGCTATATTTGTTTGGTTGGGTAAGGGTAAATATCGTATTATGTTTTGTTCATGGTGGCGTGTGAATTTAAGCGCCTCGTTCTGCTGACATTGTGTGAACTCTGGCTGTAAAATCATGCTGCCAGGACAGAATGTTCCTGTCTGTTTTGATGTTTGTGTTCTGCCCTGTATTCTCTTCCTGAAGCCTATCATTTTGCTAATTGCCAGGTGTGGTATCTTGCTTGGGCGGCTATTTTGCGGCATTTTGAACCCAGCTGACTCGTAATGATGCTTAAACCAGATTAGACCAAAGTGAGAGATGCTTTATGAAAGATTGCAAAAAAACACAAGCCTTCTGCACATTAATGCAGGGAGACAGTATGGGGTAAAGGTAACTCAGGGGTCAGTACCATGTGACTGGAATGCTATCTATATTCAGTCATTCAACAAACTGTTTTATCCATAATGCCTTACATATATCCATAGTTTATCTCATTGCACACAGTTACCAAATAAAAAATTCGATATTATGGAGAGTGCTGTTTGTCTCTCTAGGCGTGAACCTGGAGTCTATCAGTGTCCAAATTTGTTACTGCTGAGCTATCTGGTGCTTTAGCTACATAAAGACGCGGTGGATGGATGTGCTCAGAGGGCTTTTATGGAGAATAAATATTTTTTCCAGTTACTGTCACGTTTACATGGTAACGGGTCAGCCATTTCACCCATTACCTCTGGGAAGTGCATTGGTTAGCGTGAGTACAAAAACTTATCCAATTAGTTATCCATGAAATTAAATATTTACTTGAGTGAGGAAAAATGGATTACTCCCGCCGTTCAGCACAGTAGACGGCCTTGTTGTAATTGGTACTAATCTTGGGGTAATTGTGGGGCAGTATTTCCATATTTAATGAACCCAGAGAGTTTGTCTCAAAACCCTTACCTGCTTGTGATGGTCTTTGATTTACAGAAGATCTCGAATAGCTGACTTAATCACAGATAATCTCCCGGGAATTTTTTCTCTTTTCGTTTTTTGCCATATTCATAAATTCCATGTTCCACAATCTCATTAATGTGTTGAACATTGAACTTTGACCTCCCTCCTGGACCAATCACCCGCTAACACCTGGGGTAGGTTTGGATATGAAGGGGTCGTGTGAGATCAGGTCTCATCCCCTTTGAATAGGATTTACTTAGGTGGTTACCCAGCTGGCAATGCCACCAAGAGTGCCCCCGCCTGGCTGTTTTCATTCATGTCATCTTCTCAAGGTTGTGCTGGTTCATTGGTTCATAAAGCAACAAATAATAAAGCAGCTAAATATGTGTCATGTCCTGCGCACCTGACCCTCCTGTCTCCCCCCTAACATGGCCCTGATGGGCCACGCCTGTTACTTGTTACCCCTTGTTAGTCCTTGTATTTAAGTACCTGTTTGTCTTGTCAGCCCCAGTCTGGTCATTGATGTTGAACCTTCCTGTTGCCTGTGCCCTTCCTGGTTGCCATTCCCCGCTCTTATGATCCTTTGCGGTCCTGTATATCCTGTCCTGTCCGGGGGTTCTGTCCTTTGGGAATTGTGTGCCATCTTCCCCGTGCACCCTGTCAGTCCAGCCATGCTCTGTCCAGCCTGGTGTCCCTTCTGTCCCTGGCCCTGTGTGTCTACCTTGGTGTCTGGTCCCATCAGTTTCCTGCCCTGTTCGTCCTTTGGGGAAGGGCTCTGTTCCGTCTGGCAGGACTGACCCTCTTGTCTCCTCCCTAAAGTGGCTCTGATGAGCCATGCCTGGTACTTGTTACCCCCCCGTTAGTCCTTGTATTTAAGTACCTGTTTGTCTCGTCACAAAGTTCCCAGAATAAGTTTTCTAATAGCAGAAGGATTAAAAAAAACTGAAGGATTAAATCTGAGGAGAGGAAAATCTGTTGTACTTTCGAGTTCATAGGTAAAAAGCAAAGATACAGAAACTCCAGCCTGAGCAAAAAACCTCATTATCTGCATCTGCACTGCTCCTGCTGGAGCTGCCCAGGTGCATTATGGTCATAGAATGCAGGGTCCACTGGAATACCAGGCATAAGTGGAGAAATGGTCATGCAGCCCACTCTCCATATCATGCGGAAGCTGTACCTTAAGCTACAAATATTTGCGCAACCACCAGGTGAGTCATGGGCCTACTGTCGGGTATTGGGAACCGAAGCCGTTGAATATCGCCGTGGCTCTCCGTTGAGAACTAGCGTCCTTAGCATCTTGGGAGATGAGGTAATGTCTAGACCTTTTGTAAATGGGCTGCCTTGAGAAAGGAGCACACACGTATATAATATTGTTATTACAAGTGTAGCTTCTCGTGCCCAGAACTGGACCCCTTCCTTGGCCCTGAACAAACACCATTAATACAGCAGTGGCTTCCGGCCCCGGTCCTGTTTCACACATGCCTGCGGTGGAGTGAGAGTTTGCCAGCATCCTGACAGAGGTGACAGCCATAGATTCCCGGAGTTTTTGGAATAAAGGGTGACAGTATGGAACGGCAAAAGAAGAAAGGTGAGTATTGAAGACACATAGCAGGCCTCTGTTAGAACTGACGCTCCTCCCAACCCCCTGCCCCTCCAATAAAGTCACATAGCGAATACATGACACTGAAGTGTTGAATGATAGCAAAACAGCACTATTCCTCAGCCACATGAATGAGGCTCTTTTCCACATACAGCTGGGGCTCCCTGAAACCAGCAGACATCTGGGACATATTTTACATGACAAACCATGAACTTTATTTCCATACAGAGAATAGTTTGCATGTTTATCTGCAAGACCAATTTATATGTATCTCAGATTTTCTGCTCTACCATTTAAACGCATTGTGCGTGTGTGAGTCGGGCATCCACGGCGTCCTGCTAAACGTGAAATAAACACAGGATGCAAATGGAAAGAGGGGTTTCAAACACTGCGAGGGGCTGAACTGTGTGTGTGTGCGTGGGGGGGTGGTGGCTTCAGTTGTGTTTTCAGTTACGGTTACATAACAGCCCACAGTTTCTGTTTTCATAACTCCTTCGAAATAAATCAAAGACCGAAATCCACATCGGAATGCAAACAGCCATCGGGCTTCAAGGGCTCTGTGTCGGCAATCGAATCTAGTCTGTTCACTTACCTTAATGGAAGTTAAACAGATTCCTGCGCAGACAGCAGAAAGAGCCCTTTACTTTGTTTTCACCTTTTCCTACAAACATAAAGAGGCGATATGCAGGGCACCACCCATCAGCATGTCACGCATTGTTTGTTTTTCCAACTCTCAGGCCTGACCGTCCTGGTTTCTTAAAACGACGCAACGTGTTCCAGATGCTTAACTGGTTTGGGGTCAGTCTGTCCTTCTTGGTCCCCCACCCTCCTCCATCTGCCTGCAGACTTCCAGTGGAAAATGGATGGCTTCTGTGGATGCCGCCACCTTCCACTGTATTACAGGTGCATGAAAACCCCGGCCCCTATTCATGCTAGGAAGCTTGTGAAATATAGCCGCCCTGCATCCATAACGGTGCCGTGTGTCCTCTGCTGAATTCCAGTGCATCATGGCAGCTGGATGCCAGTCTGTGTGTCTGGTTGTCCTGCATGGATCATATTCTCCAGTTCCAGGCCTGACCAAGACCGTTGTCTGGGGAGGAAATGGGCATGTTTTCTCGGGCCCTGAACTGGAGGAGGCTCAAGGTGACATTGTGTCAGGGGGGGCAGAATTCCTTGCTATGCCCCTGGGTCTGACCCCAACCTTAAGCAGGCCCTCACTCCCAGTGTTTGCTCCCACAACAACAAACCGCCAATCCCACAAACGCAGGGTACGTCATATTTCACACAGGCTGTACACCAGCATGGACCAAATGTGCCCTGGAAGGTTCTGCTGTTTCTGCAGGGCTTTTAAGTCATTTAGATTCTTCCCTGGGCTCCCACTGTGGGAGCGAGAAGCTGCTAATGGCAGCTAGCAGTGGCTAATGGCAGCTGACAGTGGCTAGCGGACACGGCTGCCAGTGATTGAAGGCAGAAGCCAGATTCAGAGCCATTTCCGCCTGGTGATGGGCCACACTGCCATCTATCATTAGCGCTTTTAAAGAGGAAGGCCGTCACTTTCACCGTGTCTAGGTCATTAGCTTGTTGCTGGCACCCCCTAGGCCTGCTGATCCCAGGTTTTCGCTCCAGTGCCAGGTGGCGACGCCAGCCAGGAAACGGCGCTGGGATGCAGGCTGTCTGGGGGTGTGGGGGGGGGGGGGGTTGGTGACGGCAGCTCGCGGCTCCAAAAAAGGCCCCCATTGTTTTCCGGACCCAAAAGGTATTTTTGGCAGCTCGTTATCTCCCTGGATGGATGAGCGAAAGCCACGAGAGGGAAACGGGTTATTAAAACACAGAGGGGGGCCCAACAAAGGCATTGGTGCGGCCCGGCCCAGCTCGGGCACACTCTGCGGGAGACTCCGCCATTTCAGCCCTTGGTCAGCGGCTCGAACGACTAAAACTGAAATAAATCTGAATTTCATACACGAAACATCTGCTTTAATGATCATGGTCAGCAAATGTTTCCAATATGTTTCATAGCTGCTAGACAGGGGCAGAAGCCAAATGATGGTTATAAAACTTACACATTTTATTTATTTTTTTATCCTGTTGAAAAAAAGTCTGTTTTCTATTGTGCTGAAAAAATTCTTACAACTGGAGAACCAGAGAAGGGCTGGAGAGTGCCCCCCCCACTGCTAACGGTGCGTCATGTTACCTGTCGGCCTGAGCTCAGACCCTCAAGACCTGCTGAAAGCCTCACCCCCCCTGCTTTTTCTTTGCATGGATTGTTCAGGCAGCCACATACTGGGGTTTTACCAGTGGTGGACATTTCAGGTCCAGAAAGTAAAAATCCAGACCAAGATTTTCTTTCTACCAACCAGTTGAGTCTCTGTGACTGTGACTCTTTATGCCCAAATGGTTGGTTGAAACAAAATCCTGGTCTGGATTTTTACTTTCTGGACCTGAAATGTCCACCTCTGGGTTTTACCAGGTTAGTACTATAATGTTAGACACTTTTATATCGTAACTTTGGGCACATTAGGTTTGGCGTGCGTTAGCAATAACCAAACCAAAATCAGCCGTTGGGGTTATGACCTTTCATGTTTGGCCCTCTGCCAGGGTATCCCCCCCCCCCATGAACACTCGAAGTGTGGCTGCGTGACCTTTGAACCGGACTCATATGGCCTATCCATGCTTCCATTCGGACAAATGACCCTCCCAATAAAACTTTTTATTTTGAACTCAAGAAGAAAACACCACAAAAGCAGATACAGATTATAGGAATTTAACACTTATGTACTTAATACTTCACTATCCACAGAAGACAGTATAGACATACAGTTTGTAATACAATGACTTTGATTAGCCAGCATTAAATAGCAGTGTCATGGCTGGATCATGAAAGTCCCTGGTGTGTAGATGGTCTGAAACCTTCACCCGGTTGGTCATACTGTGTCGTGTTACTGATGTTCATGGAAAAAACAACCATCGCTGTACAGCTCACAATGGGGAAAACAGCAGGAACGATCATTAACAGGAACTACTGGGAAAACAGAGCCCGGTCTGGCTGGCACCTCACCTCGTTGAAATTCCCCACTGAGCTGTCCTAAATCCTTATCCCACATGCAGGCACACCACAGAATTCCATATGCTTTCTGTATTTGACTCTCCACTTATCCAAGTTTTTACAGTCGCAGTGAGCCTGCCATCTATCCCATGAGCAGTGGCGTCGGAAGGAGTTTGACATTTGGGGGCTCTGAATTTTCCCTGGCAGTGGGGGGGCATATATATTGTCACATTTAAACTAAGACTAATGCTGTTTAGGGTACAGTTTCACAGCTACACATAAACAAAAAGATAATTGATTCGTATGATAAAAATGAGTTTGTCTGATACAGGACTACGGTCTTCGTTTGGTATGTGTTTCGTCCTCACACCCTGCATGCGGAGCGAATCGGCCTCAGTAAGACGCGAATACATAATAAAAGATATAAAACATGCTCTTAATCATTTATTAATCGTTTCAGGCGACAGCATGATGACTCATTCATTTACTCGTTCATTCATTCATTTTCCTTTGTTCCCTCTTTGGGTTGTTTGGGTTGTACTGTCACCCACACTCTCAGAAAAAATACAAATTTGTACCTTTGCTTGTCACTGGGGCGGTACCCTCAAGGGTCTGCCAATGGTACACTTGGCTATATATAGGTAATTGTACCTTTTAAGGTACAGAAATGGACTCTAAGGAACATCCCGG
>JAODLD010000001.1:10346584-10360337 GCA_026781065.1 Mormyrops boulengeri | reverse complement strand
GCTAAGGGTACAATTGGCAGACCTTTGAGGGTACAGCCCCAGTGACAAGCAAAGGTACAAATTTGTACCCTTTTTTCAGGTTTTTTTCACTTTTTTTTGTGCAGTAATCACCACACCTGGTTCCTGCCTCTGCTCTTTACATGTGCCAGTGTCAAATGCATAGTGCCTTTGTAGAACTATGATGACTGTTTTTATACCAGAGGAAAAGTTTTTCCCCCGATAAAAAGCCTATCTATGACTCCAGGTATTTCTTAGGTGAAGGACACGGCCTTGTACTCCGATGGCTGCAGCTTAGTAAGAATTAAAATCCGCTCCTTTAAAAAATACCAAGAGCAGCAGAACAGATTGAGTTGCAGATGGTGTAAGTTTTCGGACATTTGGTAATGTACTTAACTATAGCTCTGTTTGTTGCAATATGGCAATTCTTGTATAAACAGAAGCTAGCAAGTCTTTCGTGAGACTCGCATATAACAGCAGACAATCAGGTCGAGGTTGTTAGCATGTCATACACTTAGTTAGAAAAGTTTTAGCAACTAAAATTTTGTTCCATCAAAAACTGTTGTATGAAGCAACCAATCAGAGAACCTTTTTACAAAAGATTACCTGAGTTCTGATGTCATACTGAGGTCTCCATGGTAACATAATCACTGAGGTGAGGGCCTTGGCCTGTATGTTCAGCACAGTGTGCCATGACGAGTGCCCGGAGCAGTCCAGCAGGCAATCTCAGCGGGTAAAAGTACTGTCCTCTCACTGATGTTTATGTTGCGCAACTGCGGGACTACGCCAGGACTTCAGGAATTACAAACAATGCCGTTGTTTTTTTCGACACAGAACTTGTGCAGGCATGAAAAACAACATGTGGAGAAGATGTTGAACAGGCAGGGAAGAGTTTCACCAGGCATTGGCCTCACATGCTACAGCAGCTGCATGGCTCATGGGACTTTGTGTGACTCCTTTTCTAAAAAAAACAGGCTCACTAGACACATTCAGTTGTGTTACAGTCTCACAGTATAGCCTGTATGCGATAGCGTGAACTAGCTTCATAGTATACTAAGAGTAGGCCCACTTCCTCACAGTATAGCCTGTATGCGATAGCGTGAACTAGCTTTATAGTATACTAAGAGTAGGCCCACTTCCTCACAGTGTAGCCTGTATAATCAAGGCTATAATCATTAGATCTGACATATATGTTGTAGTCGAATTTTCAATATTTTATATCATTTATTATTCTGTATGATGATGCAATCGGCATCTCCACCTGCTAATACTTATCCATGTAAATCATGCATGATAATAGTTTGAAATTTGTATTGCACATCACATTTGCAGTTATAGCTGGAGAACAGCATTGTCAAACTCTCACGACTTCAGCCATCACATCTAGACCTCCAGGTGGTAGAGTATGCTGCAAGTGCAAAAGGTCTTAGTGCTGTACTTTGGAAGACTTGTTTGGATTTTAAGTTGATAATGTGTGGCCTTTGTCTCCTATTCGCAGTGAAACAGCTAAACATTCAGGTGCTTGGTGGCTACTTATTTATGCTTGTTACCAAAGAAACAGTCAGCTTTAAAAAATGCCTGCATATGTCCTTGTCAAAGAAGTAACAGCTGTTAGTCACGTCTAAGCTTCTAGAGTAGATGCATGGGGCGTTTTTTAACAATAGGGGTGACCTCATCGATGGTGGCCAATAGGGGTTCAGGAAGTCAGCGACCTGTAGGCATCCAGTAACCACCCAATCTTTAGGCATGACCTTGTGGGGTTGCTATCCCCACCCCTATGTACCGGTCCTTCTGGTCAGAGGGGCTGACCCACACTGCAATGTGCGCCATTTGGGGTAGCGCAGCCCCCCCCCCCCACCCAGCCTGGAATGGGCGCCACTGTCTGTCTGCTCAGCATGTCCGTGTCTCATGTCTTCCAGGCCCAACCCAATAGCTGTGGCAGCTCATCGCACAGCTGCTCACGTCTGTTACACTGACATGAGCTACACCCCCACATGGTTGGGGGCCATGCCCCCTGGGTGGATGTGGCGTGTGGAAGTGTCATCACAGACGACGGGATGGTGATGCCGGACTCACACCTCCATGCTGACATCGGCGTGGCATTACCAAGGATGGCGCCGAGGGGGTGGGTGAGGTCTCCCTACACAGACAGCATGTAGACAGACTGCCCAAGCCTGCACTCTTGTTCCGTCTGTCTGTTGCAACATTGTCTCAGTTTAGAAAAAGAAACCTCATTGTTCATTGTTTTACTCGCTTCACATTAAGGCCAGTTCATCTGTGAGATTATCTTGGTTTAGATGGAGCAATTGTATGTGTTTTTAATGCTGGTGCATTGGACCTGTTTACAGACGGCCTCAGAAGGCTGTTTTGTTTTTTCAGAAGGCAGCAGACAGATCAGGAAGGATAAGATGAACACGTCAAACCACCCTTTGTGACATGCTAACCGACGGATGGGTCACGGGGCTGAGATCTTCAGATCTTCAAACTTGTTTTCTGATGAGGACATGTGTCCTGTTGTATAGGAACTTTCTGCTATGTTCTTGTACCTACAGCAACACTGGTGACGTTTTTTTCTAATAACGATAACGTCACTTTATTTCTCTTCTATTTGTTCTCCTAGGGAAGCGCATCCAAACCCGGATATCCAGACCGCACCCCACGGTAACGATCTCCATGACCTGACACTTTAGCTTCAGTATAGTGTCACAACCACATCTTCTCCTGGCCTGGTTTTTATTCCCACGCCTGTCCCGCACGGCCCTGTTCTCCGAGGCTTAAATTTCGCTCATCTTAGACCTTAGAACATGACCGTATTTGTGGGGTTATAAAAACGAACTCCTGCAAATAGCCACAGTAAATGCAGAAAAATTCACATAAACCCGTCTAAAGATAACACTGGCCCCACCGTCAATAATCCATCCATGTTTATACCAGCCCGAATTTGGCAATATTTTTCCATTGGCTTTTTTTTACCAGTGGGAAACTTGCTTGTTCTACTCACCAGTACAGCCAAAAAACCCAGGGGTAATTGAGATAAATGTTTTGAATCTGGTACTCAGTGAACAGTGAAGTCCACCCACCAGTGTCTGGGACAGTTATCTTACCTGAGTCAGCTGATGGTCAAAAAGTCTAAAGTCATCTCAGGGGATTGTGCTACGCTGGAGAACAGGCACATGGCAGGGCGTGGCCGGCAGTAGCCTCTGGGCTCTGAGACGACCTCCTCCGCCTTGTCAACTTTCCATGTGAAGGTGAACAGGCAGGAGAAACGCCCAGTCACAATCACACCACTTCCAGTGGCTGTGGGGTTAATTTGCTTGTCAGGTTTTGAAGCAGGGGGTAGATGTTATTGTTACAAACTGGTCCTGGGTTTATAACAAAGAAAGAGGGATACTGGGAGCAGCCGTAATTCTGCCGAAAGGGAGTTTTATTTATACCGAGAAAACACACAAGTGACTGAAGGGAAATGCTTCAGATTATATCCATCAAGGAATATATGTTTACAGGAACTGAAGGCAAGTCTAGAACGGATCCCAGCACGTCTTTCATTCTCCCATCTACTAACGGCGACCGAATTTGCATGCCAGTAATCAGGAACACCTGAGCGGAAAAAATGAAAAGAGCAGAAAACCACAAACAGACAAATAGCAAAACCATTGCGACAATACATCTTGGGACGTGGCAGTTATACAAAAAAGAGAGAGATTATTGTGCCACCAAAATTATTTTCTTGAAGGAAAAACTTTATCGGGGCCCCTGCCAAATCTGCAGGCCTTTGGGTGATTAAGATCAGGTTTACGCCCAGGTACCTCAGATTACTCCCACGTTCTCATCAGGCAAGCAAAATGAAGCCACGGGTAGGAGAGCAAAGATGAGACCATCCCTTCTCCTGGGAGGTCCGAATCCTATCCCTCATTGCTGGGAGGTCCTACTCTGACTGGAGTCTCCTCCAGGGCGGTCACTGTGCAGGCCGGAGTGGGTCAAAAAGACTTCTTGTAGGCCCAGTGCCTCCCACCTCCATGCGTAAGAACCTCACAGCCTTGACACAACATTACAGCAATGTCGCAGGTGTCCTGGACTGCTGTCCTCCTGTTTGAGGACCCCACTGGAAATGTTCGAGGAACGTTGCGTAAATGTTCCCGAACAGATGTGCTGTTGCTTGGCATGTGACTGACCTCTGTGACACGGGGGCACCCAGGGAGTCAGGTTGTTGGGTTCCAACACAGGTCGCTTAGGTGTGCTACAAATGAGCTTTAGAGCAGAACCACCAGATGGTCATGTGAGTCACTGCACATACTCAGAAAGGTGAACAAACAGGTTTTCCTTGGGTGCTGTCAAGCAGGGCTCACCCACTCCTTCCCGTGTCCTGTAGGATACAGCAGGGATTCCGTTGAATCGAATTACCGTTTTTGGTCATTTTGATTATGTCACCCATTGAAGAGCTCTGTCATACTGCTGTTTATTTTTTCTAAATATAGAAATGTGCCAGTACAAGTCTTTGCTGTCTAGACATACATTGAGGCTGAATTAAAATGTGTATGAGAACCGGTTTCTTTTTTCCTAGTTTTATGGGATAATGAACATTAAAAAAATAAATAAATAAAAGAACTAAGCTTGTGGATTTGATTTCATAAAATTGTTTCTACAGGAGTGAACAAGACGGAACTTTGGTGAACTTATAAACCCACAAACGCTGAACTCGTTCATGTCAGACAAGCCTGAATGGCCTCCCTTCATTCATTTTCTTGACAGTGAGTCATTCATATTATCAGAAGCTGCTTCTGTTTTTTTTCCCTTCTGTTTAAGCTTGATGGCTCAAGACCATTTGTTCTGAAATATCTCTTATCTGCTGTTTTTTTAGAGTGAGATCTTTGATGTACCTGCAGAACTGACAGAACTGGCTGTGCATACAGGGGACTGACCCGGGTTGTATGAGCCACCCCCTAATTTAACACTGTTCCAGAATCAGCAAATTCTTTTCTCCAGTCTTACCCTGAACTTTTATGAGTTGGGCAGTCAAACTGACCCAGCATCAGTCCCCACAAGCACAGAGAGTACATACATTCATGTTACACCTACAGGGTAAGTTCTTCATTCAGGTCTTTCTATGGCCCCTTGTCTTGGGGGGGGTCACAGGCTGCTGAACCATAATCTGCTGCGAAGAGAGAACAGCATTTGTTCCTGGATGGTTTTTCCTGTTTCAGACGGGATTCCCATTCCGAGATAATGTGTATCTCATCCGTTCCTTTGTTGTTTTCTCCAAACAAAGAGAAACGAAACAGGCTGGATTTTTGACCTTCCTCTTTAAAGCTGAAACGAGTGTGAGTCACCGCACCAATCACTCGCTACAGATGAAAGATTACTTTATCGGAAATGGAGTAGCCATTAGAGAGCACAGTTAGCGTTCTGCATTGTGGTGTGTGCGGTTTAACGCCTTCTTCCCGCTAACCCTCAGCTGCCTCACACACGGGCATCATCAGCCAAGCCCGGTAACATCCCATACTTCGGGAAAAACATGCAACTCTCCGAGTCGTGGCCCAGGGGAAAGCGTGATCTGCTCTGGTCGGGGCACTGCTGCTGTGTGTCTGCTGTGTGTGGGGGGGGGTCATGTGACACTCCATGTATGTGTTGCCCTGAGCTTTGGTTGAGTAGCAGCCTGCACTTTGGGGTGGAGTGGCGTGGGGGGGGGGATGCTGAGGTTCCATACAAGTAATGGCATCACTCCAGGGAAAGAGGCACTCGCACGCAATGGTGGTTGGGAGCAGGTCAGCCTGTCTGTTGCGGGGATGGACCCCCCCCCCCCCCATTTTAGGGCGATGGGCCAACTCCCCCAGACTGAGACCCTTCCAAACAGACCAGTCAGACTGAGCTGGAACATTCTGGAAGCACAGACTCCTACAGCAATCAAAGGGGCCACCAAACTGAGTGTACCCCCCAGAGACTGACACACTGCAGCACTGGCACACACTGAAACACAGCACTGACACAGAGCAGCACCAAGACACACTCACACAGCACTGGCACACAGCAGTGTGTAGGTCAGTGTAGGTCTGTGTATCTTTGCACACCATTATGTAGGTCTGTGTATTTCTGTGTATCATTGTTGTAGGTCAGTGTATCTCTGTGTACCACTGCGTATGTGGGTGTATGTCTGTGTATCTCTTTGTACCACTGTTTAGGAATATCTGTTTCTGTGTACCTCTTTGTAGGTCTGTCTATCTCAGTGTACCACTATGTATCTCTGTGTACCACTGTGTATCTCAGTGTACCACTATGTATCTCTGTGTACCACTGTGTATCTCTGTGTACCACTGTGTATCTCTGAGTATGACTAACTCTGTGCCCCACTGGGTATGTCTATCTATCACTGCATACCACTGTTTGTCTCTGTGTATCTCAGTGTATTACTATGTACATTACCACACAAAGTTTTTTAAAAAATTGTTTGGGGGGGCAGCACTGTGGGTTGGGAAGGTTTTCTGTTGAGTGACCCCACCATTGGCCCTTAACCCCAACTGTCTCCTCTCTGCCAGTTTCATGAGGTCACCTCCTGGGATGCTTTTCCAGCTGCCCTCATGGAGGTCCCACATGTATGGCTGAACACCCATTGGCTGCTTTTCAAAGTCAAAGTCAAATGTTTTCTTTGTCACATACACAGTCATACAGTGTGTACAGTGTATACTGGAATGCCGGTCTGCCTGGCTGCAAGACAACATGGGTATAAATACATAAAACGTAATAAACATCAACATAAAACAAGATTATAAATAACTATAAGGAACTACAAATATGTGCAGATGAGGCAGTAATGTGGCGGACGTAGTGCAGAGAAATGAATAAAGAAGGTTAGTATTTCCTTTTCAGTCACTCTCTGGTCAAACTCCTCCCAAACCATCTCTACTGTGTTTAGGTCAGGTGACCAGGTGACGTGATGCGAAACTGTATCGCTCTTCTTTGCAGGCAGCTTGGCGTGTCCAAACTTTTGACTGGTACTGTTCTGTGTTCTCTGTCTGCTACAGGGTCAGGACAGTTGACCATGTCTGTTTACAGCGCTGGAAGGTGTCACAATGTCACACGCCAAGGCTTGGGAGTAACCCGGAGCTCTCTCTGTCCGGTATGCACGCCCGGTCCTAGTGAAACCCTTCCCACAGCCTTAGACAATGTCAAAGACACTCAAGGCACAGATAAAATCTGCTCTGAGAAGCTCAACTGTAATGCGATTGTGAAATGAACTTAGTTAATTAACCCGTTTGCTCATAATAGCTGTTATGTACAGTAATGACATGGTTACTATTCAGCACTCGCGGTCTATGACTTCAAAGGCAAAGTAAAAAGTTAGAGGCAGGAAGAGAGGCTTCGCCTCAGAAATCCACCCCCCCCCCCCCCAGTCCACAACCTGCAAGCATCATTCCTTATGAAAAATGGTTCGACTGGAAAAACGACTGCGATCTGCCTGGTGTTCATGTTGTCTTGCAGATGGGTACTCTGTGTGTGTGTGTGTGTGGGGGGGGGGGGGACCCCCCATCCATGAAGCTTTGGGTTTCACTTACACCCCCCCAGGCTCGCAGCCCCATACCAAGCCGTCCACGGCACATTCCCCAAACAGAAAACAGATGCACTCACTCGCTCAGCTCACCTCGGGGTAATGGGCGCCTCTGCAGAGAAGCCAGGGCAGATGACTTCACGATCTTTAATGAAGCAGACTCACGAAAAGGCAGCTTGTGTTCATACTGATATTTATATTCATAAGCATTGTTCCCAGATGCATGTGGCCTGCTCCCATTCACAGTCTCTCTGCCTGCTGTTGTTTTGTCCCTGTCTATGTTGTAGTCACGGTGGTTTGAAACGGTCGGGGTTTGATAATCGATGTGTTTTTCATCCTCTGTTCTAAAACATTCCAGTTGGAGGAAGGGCAGTAACCTTTCGGACAGGAGAGGCTTTCAGGAGCCAGGAATGAAAGTGATGTCAGCTATCCAGACAAACCCTAAGAGAAAATGTGGGTGATGCCAGAGGGCCATCTTCAATGAAGGTCTCTTCCTGCTTAGTTGTTAGAGTCTGCTCCATATCATGTCTGTACCAGCCTTGGGTCTTAGAGTGAGAGAGGTTTGGTGTTGCATTCTGGGAAGGGGAATGAGCCACCATATGTGGTGTTTATGGGAACAGAGCTCTACTTATAAAAAACAGAGTCAGTTAGAGGCTGCTTCTCACTTTGAGTCACGTTTTGACTTGCCTTCAGTTTTGTTTCTCGGGTGACGGAGGAAGCGGTCCTTTGCAGCCCCCATGGAGGGTGGGGTTCGCAGGTTCCGGCTGACATGCCGAGCACCCCTGACATCGCAGGCACCTCTGAGTCAGCGGGAGACACAGCCGTTCAGTAATTCATGCAAGATGATGACGTACCATCGATGGTGTGGGTCCCCGCCCCGTGTTTCTCGGAATCGCTGTGGGGCATTGCAACATCATTCAACAATTAGGTATTAAAAATAGATGGATGGATTACGTAAGATCCATTAATTCAGGGTCAGTATATTAACATTTCTATTACTACAATTATTTGCTTGATTTATGATGTCTTAATTAGAGACTGCTTTTCCGTCAGATCTTCTCCTTTTAAAGTTCTTGCAAGTTAACTAACAAAATGATTAATTAGCTCCGAGGCTCATACACAAGGGTCCAACAGCCATTCCCACCTAGTAGTGCTTTGGATCAGGGATCACTCCCTACAAGAACCTCAGGACTTGTATCCTGTTATCCAAGCTCTAACTAGGACTCCCAGCTGGCACTAAGATTTCCTCAGGCAGGGGTCACCGTCCTGATTCCACTGCACTGTGTCTGCACCCCCACTCAGAGTAGATATGATACAAGCTTTCAATTACGTTGCATAACCCTGACAAAAAACAGTGTTATACAACGCTCAGCTGAAAGGTGTCAGGGTGACATTTCCAAAAGCACCTCAGGCTAAACAGCGATGGCAGCCGAATGTTTCTCTGCACACAATGGGGCGACAAAGCTCTAACAAGCGTGCCATTTAACTGCGTTAAACACAAGCCTTTCGACCTCACGGTCAAATTTGTTAGGAAGCCTGCTGTGCCAGTCATGTCAGCTAATGAGAAATGGCAAAAATCGCCCAGTGGTGTGTTTGTGGATATTTCAGCACTCAAGTTAAGCACTGCTGTGGCAAACAAGCCCCGACGATTACAGTCATTCCCAAACCGGAGATCATGAACAGCACCGGAATTCTGATATTCCACAATCCCAGATGGCTGATGGCTCAGATCTCTAAAAGGGACCCCAAACTGCCAACATTTATAGGTAAATTGAGATTGTTAAGTCAAGCCTAGAAATTTATTTAAGTGCATTTGGACGTACTGCGCAGAATCCATCCTGACTTCATGTTACTTGGACCCCAGCTGGGCCAGAAGCACCCAGACCCAGCATGAAGAAAACGGTGTCTGCTTGGGATTCTGGGATCCCAGAAGGCGCTGATCCAGCCCATTATGCTCCAATCGCATCCTGAACTGTGGCGCCAAGCGACGGTTAGGCCGTGGCGGAGGGGAGCGATATGGAGGGTGAGGGAAGGCGTCTGCATTCATCTCGACCTGCCTGTGCAGGATTCTCGACGTCTTCCGACCTGCCCCATTGACCATTAAGCTGGACCGCAGGCTAATATCTTCATACAGGGTAAGAGACCGACACACACCAACAGCAAAACAGACAGACTCAGAGGTCAGATGCAAATCTTACAGATCTTTATTCTTTAACCACTTTACACCACATACACAGGATATATGAACTGCGTCTTCAAAGCCTGGACTTCCCCATAATTCTATACAAACTAACCCAGCCACATCTTCCATTTGAACGTTCCGGTTCATTCTGTGCTATATACTCTACTCTACCCCTACATGCTACAAACCACCTAAAGTTCAGCACTTCTCTCCTACACGTCTGACCAAGACTCTGGAGCTGGCTAGATATTCTCTAGGACTTCTCCAGAACCTAGGTTGAGACCCAGCCTGTGCTGTTCCTACCCAAACCCATGGACTCGCTTTTCTTCACGTTCCTCAAACCCTCCAGACGACATTCTGCTTCCAGCTCCTGCTTCCTTACGGCCCCACGCTGCAGGACCCCACGCTGAAAAATGACCCATGACACTGGAAACAAGATTTCAACAAGAAACCAACATGGTTCAGGTTCACATTTTACACGAGTAAAAGGAGACTAAAATACTTTAAAACCTACTTCTTGCTTACATTTTTTAAATGAACTGCCATGCATTATGGGAAAGGCCTTGCTGAAGCCCCACAGAAATATGTGAACGGGGAATGTACAAAGTAAGACTTGACATCCAGCAATCTCAGCTCCAAATCAGACTCTACAAAGCATCTTTTTTCCAACAATTCGGTAACTTCCATCTGTATTGATTTAACAATTTCAAATATGACCGTAAAAATACCTATAAATACTAAACCAGTGCTGTTAGATGAAACAAAGAGCTACAGTAATGTTTCTTCTTATTGTGGAAAATATAAAAATCTCAAACTTTTACTTACAGAACAATTGCCTTAAAATAATAATGCTTTTATATGAGACTGGGGTGGCAGACGGGACTGAGTTCGGTCCGTGTACCTGCCCCCCTGCCCCCGGACGGCCCCCATTTGGGACACTCCCTCCTCAGTCCAGCGCCCTGTGCGAATCACTGAGTAGATATAGCTGCCGTTTTTGGGCATGATGTCCAAGCAGTATGACACGCGGGGCAGAGTCCTTGAAGACCCCGCGCCTTCTACTGTGGTTTCATCCAGAATGCTACACCATGGTCTCCTTCCTTTTTCCCAGGGAGATCTGAGACTTCTTCTCCTTTTTGGTTTTTCGGACACTTTTCCCAGTTGCCTTGGCAGTCTGTGCGTTCTGGGGCTCCACTGCCTGGGGGGAGCTGGGGGTGGAGTCAGGGGCGGAGTCGGCAGCCTCTGGACAGTTCTCATCGATCTCATCCATGGGAGCGTGGGCCGGGCTATCTGAAGGGCAACACTTGGACTCGGCTTCCTGGGCGGGGTGTTGTGTCTCCTGGTCCCGCAGGGGGTCCTCCTGCTGGACAGCCATGGCGCTACGGAGGCAGTTGAGCCACTGCTGCTTGTGGAAGATGTCATTGACCTGCAGGGTGTGGGACTGGCCATGCGAGTGGTCCCGAAAGCGCACGCGGAAGATGTTCTTTGCTGTGGGGAGGAAGGAACAGGAAGCCACTGTAAAGCGGCCTGCGGGCACCCAGCACAATGCGAACAGCACATAAACCGGTTTCACCAGTCTCTGTGGCCAAAAGGCGCAGCATAAACAGATCTGCGCTCATTCCGTGACAAGTGGCAATCTTAACGAGTGACGTTCAGTTGTGAATTACCGATACGGTGGAAAAACGTTGGGCAAGTGTCGAGTGTGTGTTCAGGGAGCTGTGTCACACCCACCTCTCTCTGCATTGCCAAAGGCCCCTCTAAACGAGCCCCCCATGCGCACATCCCCGTCCTGCAGGTCTTCCAGAACCAGGTCCTGGACCGGGATGGGCTGCCGGTACACCTGGAAACACTGCCGTTCTCCCCGCATCACGGGCCGGGTCAGAACCAGTAGCTCCGTGAACAGGAAAACGTGCAGCTTCTGGAGGAGACCGGGGTAAGAATTTCAAAAAAAGAAAAAAGGCAGGTCATTTAGGGGATGGTTCCAGAAACAATGCATATCCGAAAAGCTGTGGTTATCATTGAGATATTGGCCAGTGATGATATCACATCCCTAAATAAAGCTCTCGGTTCCTTTTTTTGGAAATAGGAATTCCTGTAAACTTGGCCAATATGGGAAGTGGCCCAACAAGCCGGTGTGTGGCAGGAGGAGGGGGTGCTCACCGTGCCGCCCTTGCCGCGCAGCTCGCCGTGGCACAGCAGGGTGCGGCAGTGCGCCAGCCGCGGGTCCCGCTGCCGCTCGTCCAGGAACTCCAACTTATCCATGTAGTACTGGCACTCGCTCTCGCCCTTCTTCACGTCGATGTCGGACAACACCGTCTGGATGATGGAGATCTGGGGGCCGAGGAAGAGGGGAGTGTCTGAGTGAGGGGTCGCCGGGGGCGGGGCGGATGTAGGAACAGGGGGCAGGGCAGGGGACCTACCGCATGCTCCAGGGCGGCTGCGTCGGGGTGCTCGGGGGCCGTGTGCCGCAGGATCTCCTTCAGCAGCAGGGGGTACTTGACCAGGCGGGAGCGCGGCACGTCCAGGAAACTCCATAGGTCCAGCTTGCGGCTGAAGGGCGACTCCAGGCAGCGCTGCAGGAAGTCCTGCACACGCGGGTCCTGCTTCTTCTGGTCCAGCAGTGCCTTGGCGGCCAGCTGCCGGCTGCAGTAGTCGCGATAGGCGTTGAGGCGGGGCAGCTGTGGGCGGGGCAAAGGAGTCAGGCCACGGGTAGATCCCTCACCTCACTGTTTGTCCATGACAGACCCCATGTTGGTGATCAGTACAGGTGGATGTCATGATTGGTTAGACGGCTGGCTAATGATTAATCAGCTGACTAATAGTCTGAATGATTGGATAACATTGGCTGATTGGGATAGTGGGGGTGGGGGCGGGCACTTACCCAGTTGACCACAATGTGTCCGATCTGCTCCACGGTGCCGTCGGGGCGGGTGGCCTTTGCCAACTGAGTCAGCAGGTCTGCAAGTAAGAGAAATCATTAGAAGGGCCCCACTGGGCTTCCACCCGCCCGCCAATAGTACAGCCGTGCCACAGCAGCGCTGCCTTACCTTCATGGAGGGGGATGTATGCGTCCAGGTCACCGAATATGTGGCTCAGCTCCTCCTCTGACATGATTGACAGTTTGAGCATGGGGTCGTGATATGCCTGGGGACAGAGTGGGTGTCGGTCAGTCTGCCCGTTTACGTTCCTGAGAATCAGTGCATACCGGTACAGCGTGCACGTAGCATACCTTCCGTGCAAGCTTCAGGTCGTCAATCAGGTCCTGCTCTCCCCGAGACATCTCATGTATGGCCTGGTGATAGAGAGGCAAAACAGGGTTAAAGACAACTACACTTCCCATGATGCACTGGGTGTCACAGTGTTCACACGCCGGACTCACCTCCTGCCTCTTTATCTCCTTGGCAGAAAAGGTGCCTTTTTGGTGCACGTTCAGGGTCTCGGACCACAGCGTGCTGTTCCTCCTCTTGGGGGGAGTGGGGGCCGCTGCCTTGCTACAGGGCTTCTGGGCCATGCCCGGCGACTTGCCATCACCTCGGAAGGAGATGGACTGTGGGGGAGGGGATAAGGGTCTGTTACCCACAATGCCCCAGGCACCGTGTAATGGCACAATCTGCCGTGTGTGTGTGGGGGTGAAGCTCACCTGGATGGTCTGTCCGAAACGCCGGACGGCCCCATTCCTGACGGGGGAGATCAGGTTGGCGAGTGACGTCACCCTGCCCAGTGGTCGCACGCGCTTATTACACGGTTCCTGTGAGAGAAGAGGGACAACTGTGAGTGGCTGTTGGGTGGTGGGGTCACACCATCTGGGACAGCAGCTGCTAACCCCCATGACATCAGGGCACAATGACTGCTTATGAGTCCTGTGCTGGAGGGACTATACTGCCAGGAATGTAGGAGACCCCCACCTCAGCTGTTACAGCCCTCCACCTCTTCCACCGGGCCGCCGCCCCTGCTAAGGGGGGGCGCCGGGGGGGGGCGCCGGGGGGGGGGGGTGGCCGCCGGGGCGCGGGGGGGGGCGGGGGGGGGGGCGGAGGGGT
>JAODLD010000001.1:10333319-10346484 GCA_026781065.1 Mormyrops boulengeri | reverse complement strand
CCCCCCGCCCCATGTTCGGTAGAGACCAGCGTGCAGCGACAGTGAGAGTGATGAACACGTCTGTGCTCAGGGCGCTTCTAGGGAGTGTCACATGAGCTCAGGCTTCTGTGAGTCGTGTTGGGGCAGGCCTCGCGTGACAGCGGCCGCTGGGCCCAGCTCACCGCAAAGGGAGCTTCCAGGTGCCCTGACAGGTTACGGCAGCAGCCTGCCCCCCACCCCGGGCAGGGATCAAGGGGATCAGAGTGACTGGGAGGGCGCCACTGCTAACTGTAAGCGGCGGGTGAGTGGCGGGTGAACAGTGTGACGCCCTGCCCGCTGGCTGCGCCGCCTCCGCGCTCATATCAGCGTTTACGGTTAAGCGCTGCCCCCTCCAGTGGCTCACATCTCTGTGCGAAAATGTAAATAGGGTTAGGGTGGGTGTTCAGCCAGGGCGGGGCAGGGCTGCACCTGGGCTGCTAATGACAGAGCCGGCAAATGAGACAAGGCTGCAGTCTAAACACAGCAGAGCTACTTCACACGCAGCCCCGGGGGCTGGGGGCAAGCAGGCGGGCGGGCGGACTAACATGAGTCTAGTTCACTTCAAACAGCTCTCTGCTAGGCCACTTTGCTATCCCTGGGGGAAGCCTCATAAATCTCAGACTGAGGGGGGATGAACATTTTCCAGAGTTTGCTCTGGAACATTACCCGACATTTCCCTCCCCAAACTTCAGACAGGGCTGGGGGGGGGGACCACAACGGGGTCTTTCAGGAAAAAGGAGGGGGGGGGGGTTCCAGGAGAGAGGGAACGGGGAGCAGCAGCCAGACCGGAAACCATCCATATGCGGAACAGCGGTGCTGGGCTTGCAGTCACAGATGTGGGGCTCACGGCGTTACCCAGAGCTGGATTTCGCGCATATACACAACAAAGCAGCAACCGTGCAGACCTGCAGTGACGGTACACAGCTACACGGTCGCAACACCAGTTACCCGGGAACGTCTACAAAAGCAGAGATAAACTCGCATTTTCAGCCATGAGGAAGGAAGAACCTGAAGGGATGGAACAGTCAACAAACTGCAGAGGTGTGGAAGGGGAACTGAGTGAATACTCAGCTGGGGTGGGGGTTGGTGGTTTTACCCCCCAGGAGGATGGGGGTTGGTGTTTTCACCACCCAGGAGGGCGGGCTCCTGTCCTAAATCCCACAGACTGCCTCAGACATGCACAAATGCCACAGCAGTTACATAAATTGCACCCTAGCTGTCCTGTGATGTCTTGCAGACCATGAGCCCCCCAGGAACACCCAGCTCCTCCAAGGTGGACAGTAATTAAGGCCTTTCCCCAAACTCTCAGTGACCTTTCCCCCACATCTGCACAGTAAAGCACCTGTATGAGCTCACTGCGGAGGCTGTGTTGACTGAAGGCACGTCAGCTGCGATAAGAGAGGGCAAGGCGAATAGATAGCAAAGATACAAAACAGGTGCTGTCGGCTCTCGGCCAATGGCAGGAAACATTCACAAAGACCTTTGGACGGCCTCAGAGGAGCATTTAGGACAGGGCAAAGGAGCCATCTCACCTCAGACTCTTTGTAGGAATGGTTCTGCTGGTCTATCACTTGCAGTGTCCGTTTAATAGGCACCAGACTTCCCAGTTCATCGTAAGCCACCATAGCGTCTGCCCAATCCCCAGTTATTCTTTTGCTTCTTCTGGTAATCCGTATTTAACAAACCAAGTTTAAAAACAAAAAAGCCAGCCTGCTTGGTTTTGTTCTGCCACTGTAACCTCACATCCAGTGCGCGCACACACAAACGCGACGGTATCTGTTACGTTCTCCCTGCTCACTGTGATCTGATGCCCAGGCAGAAAGGAAGGCTTAAGTACTGAGGCAGGGAGGGGCCACAACAGCCTGCGATGTCATTGGCCCAGAAATGGTTTGGGGATGTGGCTTAGCAGAACGAGCAGAGCCTCGTGCGTTATTTAAGTTAAATATATGCAGACTACACTGCCAAGAATCTAAAGAGTCAGGGCCAAAAAACACCGTTATATCCAGTTTAAATTAATACATGCTGATTAGTTTTACTGAATTACTGCCAATGTATCATTAAATAACAGGAGAACTGCATTTAACTGGAGAATTGCATTTAAAGTACTTTCTGAATCACAGCTGCACAAAGGGGTAAATGTAGGTAAAATGTTAAGGCTGGATAAACGGTTCAGCTGAATGCACAAATAACACAATGTGATGTCATCAGGAACAGAGCTGGGGGGAGGGGGGCAGGCCACTTGCTGAGGTATTAATCTGCCATCAGGTATTAAATTTCTTACCCGTTCCTGGGGATTTACAAAGTGGAAGAATCACACAGGGGGGGCCTTTTCGTTCCCCCCACCTTTTGTTGGTCTGGCCTAAGGTGGGAGTCTGTTTGTTATTCGGTGTTTGTGTGTTGGAGAGAGAGAGAGAGGGAGAGAGAGAGAGAGAGAAACGGCCCATTAGACCGTCAATAGAGAGCCCTGGGGGGGGCTCACACAGCGACTGTCTGCATTAGCATTTGTGTAGTGGGAGATCATGGCGGGGGGGTTGGATACAGGGTGTGTCTGGGTTCGCCTGGACCTGCGGGCTTCCTGCAGCGACCTGCGTTCACAGTCTCTTCACCCAGATCTCATAACCTTCCAAAACATTCTTAGCTCAGATCCTTCCTGAGCCACGACACCAAACTGAACCAGCGGATCCATTACAGTACCATACCTGTTAATAGTGTGCAGTGTATACTCACTGGTCCTTACACCAGATTCCTCCACAGTATATTGATCATTATTGTATTATTATTACTATTATTGTGAGTTGTTGTAGTGAAAGTTCTCATTGAAAAGTCTGCACTAGGGTACAACAGAAACGCACCTGCTGGACCGTAAGCTGGCAGCCTCAAGGTCACAGCCCGGTTCTTCCAAAACCACTGGCCTTGATTCCCACTCATTTATTTATTTAGTCTTATCTAGAATTAGAATGTTTGGTGGTGAAACCTTCATAGCTCTATGCAGCCAGATAACGCTGGTGTGAACAGTAACGCAGAGACCTCCCCACGCTCCTCCCCCAGTAGCTTGTCAGCTACTTCCATCTGAATGGTTAGTTTGGATTCAGGTAAAGCCTTTAGCAGTTATGTCTACAACATTCACCCGTCAAAAATACCAGGACACTGTGAAGCAGGCCACCCTGTTCCATCAGCAGGTCTGGCTACTGCCCGCATATACTCATGCAGCCCATGGGCGGACCGGCCTGGCTCTGACCAGTTACCGGAGTCACTGGCATGACCAGCGAGACGCCGGCAGAGAGACGTGAGGCTGGGAGCGACTGTATTGCCACTGGGCAATTTGAGAACAAGCGGGGGCCATCAAAACAGAACGTCTTTATCTTGTGGCAAAGCGAGGTGGACGGCCAGTCAAAACAAAACCTCCTCCTCCTGATAAAAACATCCTTGTTATAACAACGTTGAACAATGTGCCACTAGGCGCTGGCCTCAGTGCATTCCTGGTTGCTACCAAACAGACCATGTAACCAACAAAACGCAGCTGCGTCACTCAGGGCCCTCCCAGGTTCAGGCCAGCGGGACGCCTTGCTGTCGGGTTCGGGTCATGGCACCCTCCCAGTTTCGGGCCGGTGGTACACCCTGCCTTCGGGTTCGGGTCATGGTGGCCTCCCAGGTTCGGGCCGGTGGGACACCCCGCTGTCGAGTTCCGGTCAGTCATGACCCAGGACCGGCTGCTGGGGGCATGGCCATTGCCTTGAACCCCAAAGGGTCACCCCATCCAGTACAGTCCCCCCCCACCCATATGTCAGAATCTAGGTTCTCTTTACCAGTAACAACTCACGTAGGGGAGATGGGATTGGGGCAGGATCCGGTGGGGGTGCGTCTAGGAGGTGCGAACTAGCCTGAACTCCCAAATGATCAGTCCCCCAGAGATGAGTAAACACCATGCTTCACTTCCAGGTGTAATATTTAGACAGTGTGACACCTGCTTCGTGTTGTTTGCCCTGAGTAAGTCACGGCATGAGCAGTAACTGTGCGCACAGAGGAAGGCTCTGCAAATGTGCTGTAATGCGATCCTTCTAGAGCTTTCTGCAAAAACCTCATTTTGTGATTTTAAGGCAGCCTTCTCTCTGACATGGTGTCTCAGGGGACCAGGCTGGACACTCACTTTGAAATCAAAACTGCACAGGCTGACAGCATCCTCCTCCTTCTCCCGGCGCTTCCTCTTCTGTGGAGAGAGAAGAACAAGGTCATTTTGGGGCACACTTGGCTTGGGCGTTCTGCTGGTAACATTTCTCCGTGGTTGCCCGCCACCCCAAAGTTTTTGTTGTCTTATACCCCATTCTCACACACACTGAAACCCGCTTATATATCACTATGTTACCGCTATGGTGTGGGAATAAAAGCAAAACGCTAAAGTCTACCCACTAATCTACCCCCTGGAGACCTAGTAAACATTAGCGGTAGCTTTATGACACGGCTCTGGTGTGAATGCGAAACCATAATGGATTAACGTGTTCGAGAATGGCGGCGGTGGTTGGGGGGGGATTCTCCCCCTTTATTGACTACAGTGATATCAGTTGGAAGTACCCTAAATCCCACTAAGTTAGACTGAATCACATACAGTTAGGCTGCTGTTACATTGTTGAGTGAAGCAATGGAGACAGGAGAACTGCTGAGGACTTAAATTGGCATCCACTAAAAAACACATCGTCATAACTCACTGAAAAATAATCAGCATATATTAATCCGGGCTGGACCCTTACGATGGACAGGCCATTGTTGTAGATGTTCTTGTTATTATTATTGTCATTTTTTTTTGTGAATGGCGTATTCCTTATCTGTCTATGGAGGTAAATGAACACTTAATAATCGTATGGTGCCCATAAACACCATGCCAATGAGAAAGCAGTTTTAATTGTCCCCCCCCCCCACGACACCCGTCACATTGCCCCCAGATCAACCCTTGAGTTCCACAGGAAACACTTTTTTTTCCACACTGTCTAGACATTTCACCCCAGTATACTGTGTATTACGGTATTTTTAAAAAAACGTAAATGATGTAGGCTACTGTAAACTCCGGAATCGCGTCGGTGAATCACATCAAAGGGGCACATCAGTGTGGAAGCTGAGGGCTAGAGAAACGAGAAGAGAACTCCTCACTGAAGAGTTAAAAACAAAAACATCACCCTTCCATTATTGACACCGCTGTCGCCGGCCGATCTGCAGCACAGGTCCAATCTGCGGCCGCATCTGCGCTAGGTTTCCCCCATGCCACACATGCTCCAATAGTTTACGCCACCCTCACTGTGTTCTTCTGGTGTTAGCCACGGCATGCGTGTTATTCTTTGACCTTTTCTTTGATCACCTACACACCAAGCCCAGCACACGACTCTCTGTGGAAGCCCTAATACAGAGCCTGTTCAGGAGGGCATCCAGCACTAAAGGTGTGGTACCCAAGGGACGGCTATTAGCGCTGAACCCCCCCGGCGGCGTGAGGTCTGTAATAAAGCTCACCACCCCGCCCCTCGTGCTTAGTGACAGGTAAAAGCCGGTTTCCCACATTATGTCTCTCCCCAGCTCACATCTTCACACGAGGTGCTTAACTCCAATGCCTCGTTATTCGCGGATCTCGGCAAATCAGTGGACTGATTAGCGGCTATTCCCTTACAAAGCTTCAGGAGAGCGCTGGAAGGATAAAAGCCACAAGGTGCGGTTTCACACTCCAGGTCCGCGGTGATGCTGCATAACAGTGCACAGCAGAAACCATTCAGGAAGCGCTATTAATGTGCTAAATTTCCAGGTACAACAAAATCAGACTGGTTTTGGTATTTTTGGTCCTTATGGGGGGCTTCCAGGGGGTGGGGGTGTCTGACTGCACAGCCTTCAGAATGGGACGCTGGTCTGAAACATGGGCCCTCTGAAGCCCAGTGCAGTCCAGCTCATCTCGCATGCGAGGGGAATTATGGGTGTCCTACAGGAGGTCACACCTTTTTCCATGAAATTACCCAAGTAGTTTAATTACCTCACTCAAGGCTAAACAGGTTGCTGGTCCTAGTTAGCTGTGCAGGCCAGGTGACTATGGAGTCACAGCCTCCACTGACTTTTAAGCAGCCATCAAACGCAGCCTCCTGGCACACCCGAGACCCCCGGCCCATCATATTCCTGCAACATGCTGGATACTATAGACTAGTAAACTGCTTCATGCTGATACCACTTGTGACACAGAACACACAAAAAGCACGATCACACAGCACGATGGAGCTCATGATTAATGTCCTATTTTGTGGTTTATTTCATTTTGGGCGTGATAACATACGGCCCTCATAGATTTATTGAGTATGCAATGCTGCGATATTCATTTTATCATGCTGCATGTACACAAATCTTTTTCACGAAATATCTTGGAACTTTCTGTGCTGCATCCAGTTGTTCCTGGAAACTCTTGTCAGCCAAAACTGCACCTCTGCTGTAGACCAAAGTGATCCATTAGCCACCATGTTTGCTAAAGGTCTATTTTTATTTTTATTTTAAATCAGGGCTCGAGGTAATAAGCATAGAAATATGTCTGAATGCTGCCTTTTCAGTACTACATGCCTAAAATATTAACGAGAGGTGTATAAATTTAGCGTATCCTTATGTTTATTAAATTCAGTTAGCGGAGCAGACCGCGTGTTACTGTTTTGGCATATCAGCTAAACAATGATAATCTCTCACCCCCACATCCAGGTGAGGTCAGTCTCAAAAGGAACATCAAAACGACAGGTGTCAACAACCTGGGCAGACCCCCAGCAGCTGGCAAATTAGCGCACCCAGCCTTTGTTCCCATGGTGGCTCACTGGAGCAGTTCCACTGCCAGAATACACAAAGCAGTCGCTCATTTCCATGACAAAAACCCGCCAGGTATGCACACAGGGGAAGACAGAGAGATAGGGACCGACGGCAGATTAATCCAGCACATCCGGAGGGGCTCGCGTATGCCGCTGCAGTCGTTGTCACATTGTGGAATGTTTAGTTTTTCCCGGAGTTCCTCCTTGGAGGTGCAAGTGAAACGTATGGAATGTCTGGGCTGTTAAAGGAGCAGCAGCTGGCTCTGAGGAAGCAGTTAAAGAAGTAGTGGACGATCCTCTATTTGTGTTCACAGCTGGAAGGAGCTGAGGAGAGATCAAGAGGCTGACGATGTGGAATAGCCTGGTACCTCCAGGATGCAATCCTGAACATTCCCACCTTGATCCATTTCAGAGGGACGCACTTACTCTCACATCAAAGCCATTATGTTTTCCAAAAACCATCTACCTAATTTTAGGTCCAAGCACACGGGGAGATTAGGGCCAGCGGAGGCTCTGAAAATCCTTTCTGGGTTGATCAAATGACACAGATAATGATAGTTGATCTGTAAGCATTATGAACACCATGTGCTGGGCAGATTAAAATCAAAGGTAGACTTTGGCAGGAGATGAAGCAGGCTGCCCTGCTGTTCCTTGGTTGCCCAGGCCAAGATGAAGGATGGACTAGAATGCAATTTACTGGAAACCAACCCAGACCGATCTGAAGAAAATGCATGCAATGTTGACTTCGGCCCAGCTACTATCTTTGAAATTAGTGGACACTTTGGTGCCTTTAATAATGCAGAATTTGGGGTGCATGGAACTGTCCCAAATGCGTCAGCGCAGGGATCAGGACAACAGAAAAAGGGCGCTTTTACGCAAAACATATTACAAGAACATGTTTCTGACAGTAAACCAACATATTCTGAGAAATAACATCAAGATCAGGGACCGCCCAAACTTACTTATAAGGCCCTAGCAGACTGAAGAATTTCTCCCTGGCTGGTGAAGTTATACAATCATAAATTGGTCCTGGTAGCTCCGCACGACACCACATTGTGTCATAATTGCGATTATACGGCCGGACGCCGGCTTTTTGGTACTATACGGATGTTTACTTATGCCGCAATCTGGTAAGCAAATTAGTATGCCTAAAATGAAAAGTTAGTAATCTATATAAATTCGGTGTATCCTTATTTTTAATAAATGTGCTGGACTGCAGCACCCACATTACGGAAATTCCTCCTGGTTCTTGCAGAACTTGGTAGTGCCCTGTCAGCCTTTCAATCAATCTAAAGTTCTAAGCCATCAATAATAATTTTTAAAAAAAGTCTCTAACACTTCACTCAAAGCAGTAATATAAATGCATTATAAGTATTATATGTATTCTTAAAGTATTATAAACACAGCTATAAATATTTATAAAAACTTTCATAATGCATTATAATGGTCAGTATAAGAATTAATGCTTTGTACTGCATTATGAAGGTATTTATAGTGCATTACAGCTGACAGCATTCATAATGCATAAAAACATGGCTATAATGCCTGATGTCTTTTTATAATTAGTTATAGTCATGTTTATAATACTTGATGAATGCATTATCATGCACCATGAAGGTATCGATAATGCATTATACATGACTGCTTTAAGTAAAGTGTCACCAAAGTCTACTACCGTCAGAATAATCTCACTTATTAAACTATTTGCAGCAGGGGGTCACAGCCCTGTCCCTGCAGGCAGCAGTCCTCCATGTGAGATAATGCCAGATTAATGGCCAAAATACGTCATCATCTGATGTGCTCCTGAAATGATACCTTCTGTGCGGCATTACAGAGCTCAGGTTAAGTGAATGAGCACTTTCAAAGGCCAGTGTCAGATCCCCGGGTAACACTAAATCTTAGGAAGCCGTTTAAGACGTTGTTTCTTGCTGCAGTTTAACATCATACCAATAAAAATGCTCCGTCGGGGGCGGGGGGGTCCAAAAATCAACACATTAGCCTCTGACAAGGTCCAAATGAAGCCCGGACACAGACCCTGTACCTTTGGATCCCTCGCAGGAATAGCTGCATTTCCTCATCTTTGGTGCTATTTAAAGTACTCAGAGAAGAGTTCCTGTCACCTTGGCATCCGTGAGGCAGGCCAGAGTGAGAAACACAGCGACACGGAACACCAGGAAAGTTTCAACCTCTTTGTTGTCTCACCGATGACAGCTGGACACCGGCAGCTCAAACTGGACCCACATGCTACTCTCGGTGTGTACGAACTCCGGAGCTAGGCCCGGACCTGCCAGCCCTGACATTCAGCAGAGCTGAAGTAGGGAGGCAAACATAGTGAAGCACGAAGAGAAACAAAGAATGGCCCAGTACATCCCAACCAGCCAAAACACTGATGCTGCCTAATCCGGTTTCTTCTTGAAACAAAACTACCCTGGAACACTCCGGTCACACAAAGACCACTGTCCCAATCCCCTACTGTTCCCAAAAAGTATCACAAGAAGGTACCCCTGATCAAAGCTGGCGCTAAACTGTGCCGCCTTCGTGGAGTCCCGCACGACGTGCTCCAACAAACGTTTTAAGTCACTGCTGATAAGATAGGACTTAAATGCTAACAGTACAGCTAAGCACCAATGTCCGCTCCTGATACCTTCTTATCTCCCTTTAATTCGGACAAAGCATTCACCTCATGCCTCTTCTTAGCTGTGCAGATCTAAAGATGGTTCTTGCTAAGTAAATCAATAACTGAAGAGGTAATCCCTGCTGTGAGGGCATGGTGGTTAGTGAGCCACATATGTAGCATGTGGTAAAGTGGTTAGGGACTAGTCTTGATGCTGCATTGGTTTTAGTGGTGGGGGGAAGGCAGTGTTTAGAACATTTTAGTACCGAGTTAGGTTCAGCAGATGTGCTGGCTCTCAGCCATACTCACCAGGGAGAAATCCCACTGAGGTCCAGGGGTGAGAAACGTGAAGGAGCTGCCTCTGCGCAGAGAAGGCCTGTAGTTGCAGAAAGAAAGACACCTCAGCACCACAGCTTTACCTGGTTAATCCCACAGTCAAAAGGAAAAAGACGATAATAATAATACATTTTATTTATTTACATTTTATTTAGCAGCCTATTAGCAGCCCATTGTAGCCAACCTCTTTCATACCTCTACTGTGGCCCTCCTTTTGGCAATACTAATTACTGAGATCTACTACATCTGCAAACAAACTGCATCCCCAAACTATTTGAATCATGCTCCCCAGAGGCTAATGCTAACATGACACAGATATGAAAGCCGTACCCTGCAAACGTCCCAGAGGCTAATGCTACATATGACACAGATATGAAAGCCGTACCCTGTAAACGTCCCAGAGGCTAATGCTACATATGACACAGATATGAAAGCCGTACCCTGCGAACTTCCCAGAGGCTAATGCTACATATGACACAGATATGAAAGCCGTACCCTGTAAACGTCCCAGAGGCTAATGCTACACATGAAAGAAATATCAGAGCTGTACCCTGCGACCATCCCAGAAGCTAGCGCTACGTACCACAGTCCCAGTCTGCTGTACCTCGGTCCCTTCTGTGGCCACCCAGGCCACTGCATCCTATCTCTGGGCAGAAGACTTTAATCCTGAGGAACCAGAATCGCCTACCACTAAAGCTCGGCAAGTATAAATCAGAACCTCTCGTTTCCTTGACCTATCTATAGTGCAACCCCTGCCCCCATCAAGGAGAGGGTCACCCAACTCTGTGGGGACTAATTTTGGGCTGGGGGAACAACTGCTCTGTTGCTACTATTAGGTCAGATTACCCCCTACTCAGTGCCGCCTCAATCAGGCATGTATTAGGCAACAAAGATATTTGAACGGTAGCACAACAAATGGGGGTATTACTAAAAGACCACGAGATCAAAAAGGGATATTACTAAATGGGTGGTTCCCCATCTCTCACTGACAATTATGCAACTCATATCTTGTTGCCAGTTAGATGGTAAGGAAATGGAATCTTAACTATCACCTCCATGATTTGTCTTTCAAAGGAGACACTGAACGTTTCCACACACCTTCACACAGATTCATTATCAACGGGGGGGGGGAATGGGGGTTAAACAGTACCTGTCTGTTTGCCTGGGACAGCCATCAACTTTTGAATGGATCACTGGAGTGGCCAGCTGACCAGCATTATCATGTTGCTCCAACAATCAGTTACCTTTATTGATATTATTGCGAGGTATTCTTCTACCACATCATAAGGCTACTTAAAACGAAGTTTGATGTGTAACAGTGCGATCAGATTGTGACAAGACTCCCAAAAACTCTAGTGAGAGTCAGAGCTTAGGGGTCCCTAACTGCAAAACACAACTGAACACCCAAGGATGGTCTCATCAAGCATTCTCTGCGACTCTCAAAGTAGATCCCTCCATCTGCTGACATCAGTTCCTAGGATATTTTGAGGCTGGTATCCTGAACTGTTCATAGCTATGTGAATGACAGCCCTAGTGCAGAACGAGGAAAGTGAACCTAAAGCCTAACAGATCTGAACATCTACATCTTTTGGAGAAATAAACAGACAAGAGAGACACACCTGAAGTCCTAATTCTCTCAGCCCTCTAAACACTAGCTCTCTGAAGATTGTCCATAGTATCACTGCCTGCAGAGGCCACTGTTAAGAAGAGGACAGTCACTGTGGTCAGACCCTATAGGTCGAAAGGTTGAAACCCTTTAGGTGCTTTCAGGTCCTGGAATGTAAACCTGGCTTAAATATATTTGCAAAGATGACATGCTCGTCTCCAGAAATAGCAGATACACTCGTTTTTATAAAGGCCACCCATGTGTGCCAGGACGCTGAACTCAGATACCTTATTTTGTCCTGAATTTTTTTTAGCAGGAATCTATATAAAAACTATTTGTTTAACTTTCTGTCCACCGCCTCAAACATTTATGGGGCTGGATGTGTCACGGAAACGCTTCCTGTACCCCATTTAACTGGAGAACGAACACCCAGACCACCCTAGAGAGATCTGAACCTAAAACCTCTTAAGGTCAAATGAAATGCCTAAATGCGTGGCACCTGCTGCCACCAAGGAGTTAAAAACGAGTCAGACACGCACACAACATCAGGCTGGACATCCAGCCTAGACTCCAGCTCCTTCTGCTTGAGAAGTCTAGTGAAACATACCGTCTGTGCGATAGCTATAGAGGGAGACCCAATGAGGTGGCAATGTGCATACACCAAAACTGCAGCACCGGAGACATGCCCTCAATGCATGATTAACACACTTATCAGTTAACCTTTGTCTCCCTTGGAAAACATCCCACTCTTTCCACGCCCATCCCACTCTTTCCATGCCCTGAGCTTTGACTGTCATCTGACTGTTTTTTCTGTGTGCCTTTCCCGTTGCCATGGATCATCATTTAGGCTCTGCCCTCTGCACCTTTTTTGTGCTCAGATGGCAAGCGCAGCATCAAGCTTAGCTTGGAAAACGCTTTGGGCAGAAATGACTTAGTAGTGTGGGCTCCACAGTAAGACCCAAACAAACCACAAGTGTTTGCGGTCAATCATGACAGCGAGGCGCTCATGTGTCCCCACATGTCATTTCTCAAGTTTGCTGTTTGACGAACATCTCCAGGTATCACTTTTCAATTTCAGAATTAATCAGTGGGTGTCCTTCTCTTTGTCTCCTTGGCACAGGGTTTGTGGTCTGTGGTCTGCAGGTTCATACCGTTGTCTGTCAAGCATCAGCTCCACCTCCCCCTTTACAAGTGCCATCAATTCAGATCAAATCAGAACTGACAAAGGCCAGTACCATTTTCAATTGTGCAAACATTAGAACACGGGAATGTTATTTGAACAAGTTAAAACAAAATTAAATTTCACTGCCACAGTGATCAGAAGACATTGCACAGATTCACTGCGCACTTAGGAAAACGTGTATCACTAAATGACATCAGAACATAATATTTGTCCTGTAGACCCAGGACCAGGTCCACATCTTAAAAAAAAACAAGTACTGGTGACAGCTTTGCAAATTCAGGGTGAGGCCCTGGTCACGTAAGCTGCTTAAAAGGTGACAGTGCAGTGAACTCGGTGTCAGTCTCTCAGGCTAAAAGCTTCATCTAAGCCTGAGATGATGTAAAGGATCCAGAACTGCACTATAACGCACTGCTGCCCATGTGCACTGCCCGTGTCTGTACCCCAGCATAACGTGCACACAGCATCTAGCAAAAGAATCCTTCTCAGCAGATCTTAATGCCTGGGGGGGGGGGCGGGGCGGCGGGGGGGGGGGGGGGGGGGGGGGGGGGGGGGGGGGGAGGGCGGGGGGGGGGGGGGTGGGGGGGGGTGGGGGCGCGGGG
>JAODLD010000001.1:10318943-10329972 GCA_026781065.1 Mormyrops boulengeri | reverse complement strand
CTGAGCTATTAGTTAGGTTCTCCCCAAACGAGCTTGATGGGCCGAATGGCCTCCTCTCGTTTGTAAATTTCTTATGTGCTTAAATAGGTTGCACTGCAAGTGAAGTTCAACTAAAATAAGGTAAACAGCATTAGAGATATGTTTATGTACAGTAGAAAGTCACCTGTAACCTCGAGCTAACAGGTTGCTCCCCAAGTAAGAAAGCAGCATAGGAACATGTGAGTGTTGCGTGGACACTATTTGGGAGTACTATGTATTACTGAATTTCCATAGTCTGGGCATTTATTTGGCACTTACGATTCATTAGAACTGCTAATGGATTCACTAATGCCGTCATTTCCATTTGAAAGAGTGCTGTCAGGCTGGTCCACCGGCACACGTGTATGCGGCACCTCGCTGGACTGGTACTGCATTTTTATTTAACACCAGGACAGGCAGCGGCTAAAAAACACAGCTAAGAGCTGAGGTTTGGGCTTGAGTGGTGGGGGCTAATTAGGGAGCCCATCTCAGTATCTTGCAGATCTCTCTGCAATCTGAACAGTTCAAAACACAAAATGTATACCTCATATAATAAAGGACGATTCAGGGTTTGTCTTGAAAGCAATCAAAAGGGTCTCTCCATATATTTTCAGAATTGCTTGCGTGATAATGGCCCTACTGGAGTGGAGTGAGTCACAAGTGCATGCAGTCACACACGGACGCTGCTGTAATGATCCAAAGAGACGTGTGTACATTTCTCACTCTGTCTGTGGGGTCCTATATGCTAGGCCTCACAGTTCTCATTCATATCTTTCTTCAATTATACTACATTTTTTACAGTATTTTAATAATCTTATTTACTATTTATATCTTTGATGCATATTTCTTTCGCATATTGCTTACATAGTTTAAATGTATATATTTGTATTGCATAAGCTTTGGAATTCATTAACATAATCTCACTATGTGTAGGCCAATGACAGTTAAACCTTTGAATGCTGTTGTAACTTCTGCATTACAGCAATGCTAATATATAGTCATATTGAAGCTGACCGTGGAAACACGATAATAGAACACAACAAGGAATGTTACACACATAGGGCCAATGGGTCATGGTATCACTGTAGGACACTTGTGCAAATAGACGGAAACTTTGTGGTCATGTTGTTTACTGGGTCTCCAATGAAAAGGTGGGCATGATCTCCAAGCAGTTTATACGACCATGTGTATTGTTAGAATACCCAGTCTCCCATGTGCAGTCTCAGTTAGAACCATACTGGAGAATGCTTTCAAAGAAAGGACACTAAATGTGGAACGTAAAACTACAGGACAGAAAACAGTTCAGCGTGTAAAACAGATTTCAAATGGCTCATATTAGTTTGGTATATTATTACTTGTTTTTGGTTAGATTTCCCTCAGACATCTTGCGTTCGGCACCGATCACTGAATGATTGTGACGCGACAAATCAAATCTTGGCAATAAGCTTGAGAGCCATTAGAGGTAAAAGGGAAACACTGACGGGCTTATGGGATCCAGAAATGATCAAGAAGGTTAATGGCCACGTTAGCGTTCAGCTCATGCTGAGTGGTCTTCAGGAGACACACACAGAGGTCATGCTAACTGTCCCTGTCCGTTATGCCACACCTGGTCTCAGTTTTATTGTGAATAGTATGCAAGTCCGAGAACTGTGATGGACTGGCATTAAATCCAGGCGTTTCCGCTGCTTCCTGCGACACACTAGTCTTCCAACAATGTTTAATGGTCATTACTTACTTACTTACAGTCAGTCAGTCACTCAGTCATTCTTTTATCATCATTGCACAGAGTACAACTAAATTCTGCAGCACTGCAAATGGCACATTCACACATAACATAGTAATTATAAACAGAATCAGAAGTATTACCAGAGTGCAATACAGAAGAATTGATCTATTAATACTATCAGACACATGACATCACAGAAGACGCCTAATAAACCATGTACAGGACATGAAATCCAGCAGATGGTTGAGCTGTTGCACTGAGGATGCTACATAATATTGATATTCCCCAAGAAAAATGTCATTGGTAGTATATGTAAACATAGTGGTATTGAATCTCATACAAGCTGCAGCAAATGCAATATATGGTGCAGTTAAATGTAAACCTTTGCAGTGCAGTGTAAAGGGACTGCAGTGACCAGTGACATGAGCAGATAGACCTACATGTCAGTGTCAATGTTTGACAATGTTCAGTTCACATATAGCTTTGGGGCAAAAGCTGTTCGTCTGTGATGTGACGGACCTGAAGCGTCTGCCAGTGGGCAGCAGCTCGACAGAGCATGTACACCATTTGCAAAGCATTTTATAAATAATGTAAAGACGTATGTGTCCCCACGAAAGCACGAGGTGACATACTTTCCACTAGATCTCTGCTCCATCCTTGAAGAAGATCTATATTCGTCACACGTTACCCTGCTCCCACGTCCCACGTTTGAGGTGAAGTTCTCCTCGTCGTCCGCGTGACTGATGCGTGGTGGGGAGAAGCTCCTCATGTATGACACGTAGCCCTGCTGTTTCGCAAATGCAGGTTAATGGATTGCTGGGCAGTGGACCAAGATCAGGCTCCATAGGAATTAATTCAGTGTCAGTGGATACGTGGGTAATATGCTAATGAGATGGGTGTCTGAAGGGAGCCGGGCAGAGGTTGGCCTGTTCAGGATCTACTGCCCCCTACTGGAAGGACCTTTACCTCTACTATTTATACTCGGGAAGGTTGACATGGGATCCTGTATAAAGGGTATGCACAGGATGTCACAGTAGGAGCAAGTCACCCTGGTTACACCCACTGAGTGGCAGCGTTAGCGTTCAGCTTGAATGCCGCGAAAACACACCTAAAATGGGAAAGAGCCATTGTGCGATCGATTGTACAAATCGATTTAAAAAGAAATCGAGGAAAGTTTTTGGCAATGAAACAGATCCTTGCAATCCACAGCAGCAACTGTATTGACTACTGACCAATTAAATATCTCTATCATCTCTACATTCTCTGTGAAGGTTTTGCCAGCATTAAGTTAAAAACATCTGTGATGGTGAGTCTTTGTACAAACAAAGCGCCAGATGGTTAGATAGTGTTAGTTAGCCAATGTAAACCCGGCTTGCCGTATATGGGGCTACTCCAGAAAACAAGGTTAGGCAGTTAGCCAGATAACGCATTTTATAGAAACTTTACGTTATCAGGAAACCAACTGCTGGCCACATATCAGTGTCCATGGTCCAGTGGTCCTTTGGGAAGGTGGACGAATCCCTGTAGAGTCCAGATGCCTTTAATTCAAGCAAATAGTTGGTTTTGCAGTTTCCCCAATTAAAATCAGCCATGTACACTTTGCCACTTAGTCTGTCAGGGGGTGTGTTCCAACAGGAAAGTGACATCATGCATACCTTCTACAAGAAACCAATGGGAATATAGCTGCCTCCTCTCACTCCGCCCCTTCATGCATTATTCATACCCAACCTGATCATGTTCATGTTCACCTGCATCATGACTGAGAATATAGCTGCCTCCTCTCACTCCGCCCCCTCATGCATTATTCATAATCACCCTGGTCCTCACTTTCATTCACCCGCATTACATGATCAGCTGTGGTCACCTCCTCAAGGTGACAGAATACTGATCTAACAGCTTTGAATTCACCTCCTACCAGTAAGTGTCACATATAACACTGCGGGCTGTAAACATCTGCTCTTCAGCATTTGATGAGACGTTTCTCTACTGTATGTCAGGATCTGCTTGGGCATTGCATTGACATCTATGCTGTAGTTTGTGTGCATTGAAACTTCTGCCATTAACACGTCAGAAAGCAAAGCCCTGCATGATGCCTGTTCCTGGACCTCATGTAGCTTCCCCTACTGCTACCACAGCTGTTCTTTCCAGTAGGCCCAGTGCTCCCAGTCCAGCAGCAGCTGTAGCACTTTCTTGCTTTCCGGGGCCTTTGCATCCTGGGTAACTCCTCCTGCACTTGGGTGGCACCCATATTAAATGGATTAAAAGATTGTATTTAGTTGGTGCTGTAGGATGGTCATAAATTAGGTCACCTATAAAAGTAAGCTGCCAGGTGACAGTGGACAATCCCCATACATTTGGCACTGACAGTGATATAGCAATATTCCAAAAAGTTACCCTTAGAACCAGAACAAGATGGACATTTTCAAATGTGCAAACGATGCAGATACCAAAGCAGAAGAAAGGAACAACAGACCAGGACAGGTGAGAGGGAATGCGACGGGAACTTTCCACTGGCATTTTGTCACCTCGCTTCTGTGATTGGAGAGCTGTGCCTTAATTAGCGTTGGGGTGCGCTGTGGAGCCGGCCTGGGACAGGAGCCTGAAGATTTCATCCCCAGTCATTATAACCGATTTCAAATGGTGCTAGATTATGAGTGAACTCTAAGCACCAATGGAAATCAGTCATCCTTTTGTAGGGGCGAGTCACCTCTGCACTGGAGACATTCCTCTGCACGTCAGCTCTGTATCTCAGCGGGAATAAACATCCATGTGGGAATTACACAGGGAACCGCTCACTCCACACTGTAGGCTAGGAAGGATTAAACGAGATGCTGAGGAGGAGTGACCCCCTCTCCTGTAGGGGTGTCCGGCTCCGTGCTGCGCGTCTCTCTCCCAGAACACTGATTTCAGATGGTGCTAGACACTGGTAATTCACATCTAAACCACCATGTGAAACCAGGTTCTGGGGGAAGCCTGGAGAGCAGGACCGGGGGTCCCTCTGCGAAATCAGACCACCGGATCTCTTTAAAACGCCTCAAAGAAATCTCTTTTACGCGAGAATCAAACTCCCATTTTCAGAGAATAGCTGTATGTAACCTTGCTGGTGACACAGTATATGGGACATTGGATGTGGAAGCAGCCTGTGTGATGAGTGTCTCTGCAGTGGCAGCATGGTCACCACACACCCACCGACGCTGATGTGCTGTACATCAACGGAACATGAGGAGTGAAGCCTGTAGGAGCACAGTAGGCAGAACATGCAGTTTTGGGGGGGGTCAAAATTATAGCTTTATCAATGGGGCGAGGGGGGGTAGACCTTCAGTAAGCAGAACAACCTGAAGGAAATCGCAATGAATCAGCAGGAGAAGATTTCATTCCCAGAGCCCAGGATCTCATGTCAGGGGAGGGGGGGCAGCATCCCAGGAGGATGGAAGTCAGTGGCTGCTGGTTTGGCGTTGCACTCCATCCTCTGGCGTCTTGCATTGCATCCCTCCTCTGCGCTCCTGTCCAAAAGCTCGTTCTGTGATACCTGACGGTATTTTTAAACCAAATGCTCAGCAGCTACAGCCTGTCTCCCAAGCTGGACGTCAGAGAATGGGTCTCATGTTTGGGAAAAGAGGGTTCCAGAAGAGAAGAAATGGGAAGTACTTCAGTGGGACAGCTCTAAGTTACATAGCAGGACAGACATGCAACCAGTCATAACTAATAACTAATAATAACAATGCAAGCCAGGCACACATGCTGGCTCCCCAATGCGGCCTGCCGGCCGCATGCCAGGTTCACTGCATCTGCGTGACAGGTGTCACCGGGGCCCTTTTCAGCCTGACGCTCCCTCGCCACAAGCTTCCCACAGGAGTGAGACTGCACTATGTGGTGATAAGACATCCCAGAGAGGCCTACATCGTTACCATGGCAGCAGCGCTCTGAGACCATCGGACAAAACTGCAAACCCCCGTGTGCGTGAAGAGGCTGAAACAGACGACGCATTTAATGCAGGAATGATGCGACTTAACGTCTGCATTCGGGGACGGGGGTGTTGGTGCAAAAACAAAATTAAGATTTTAATATCGAATGAGTGTAGACTGACAGTTTTGCTTGTTCCCATTAACCAACTCCAATCTAGACAGCTAAGGGGGGTGTTAACGATGGTATAATTCAGGGGTCTCCAACTCCGGTCCTGGAGAGCTACTATCCAATAGGTTTTCTATTCTACCTGGCTTCTGATGAGCCACACCTGTTCCTGGTATTTATCTGAGAAATGTTGTGGCTCATCCAGCGCCGCCCCTCCCTACACGCAGAACACGCGCTGTGCGTGGGGGCCCGTTTTCCGCAAGGGGATGCATTCTCTGCAAATGCGCAACGGATGTGCATCACTGCCGTGAGGCGCGCGTAGAGCACTAAGTCAGCCCAGGGCAGGAGAGAGAAAAAAAGAGACGACTAATCTGACACCGCAAAGTTGTAAACCTAATTGGCATTTCGTGATAGTCATTTTGTAATGGGGGGGTGCTCAAAATAAAATTCTGCGTAGGGCCCCAGTTTGGCCAGGGGCGGCACTGGGCTCATCAGAAGCCAGATAGAATAGAAAACCTTCTGGACAGTAGCTCTCCAGGACCAAAGTTCGAGACCCCTGCTGTAGGGTTTGCAAACTACCCCACGGTTTTCATGTAGCTAGTTTTAGGAATATAGTGTAATATATAATATAGTTTCTCTAAACCAGGGGCAGGCCTTCATTCTTCAGGAGTTCCTGTTACTCCGTTTTCCAGGGCGTTTCAAGTGCTATCCTTGGATTTAAGGGTGAAGCCTATAGTTAAATTGATGATAAATAGAAATGGCAGCGAAAAATTAAATGATATGCTGTTGACATCAACACTGTGTTATATGAGTTGCCCCGGAGAGATCTGGGTGGAAGTTAATATAGCAGATCGCCAGGGTTGTTATTTCTGCTTTCCAAACCTGAAATGAATTGTGAAAGATGGTATTTTGCAGAAGACAGTCACGTTCTATAGATCTGGTTGGTCTGATTACTGAAATAATGGTACCCCCACTTGGCTGAGCCAATCATGGGCTGCGAATGCACTGGCCTCTGCCCCTTTTTCCCATCAGACCCTACTGTGCATCAACCCACCCCGGTTTGATGTTTGTGAGGTGCTGCTCAGCCCCACGCAGTACCACGTGGCCCTCATCGGCCGCCGCGGGGCCACAGTCCTGGAGCTGCCCCAGCGATGGGGCAAGAAGTCAGAGTTCGAGGGGGGGTGCAGCGAAATCAATTGCAAGTGAGTAACTTCCCCTGTCTCTCTACTTGTCATACCCCTGTTAATGGTCAGGTGACCCATTGACTTGTGATTGGAGGCGAATCTCAATACCAAGAATGCAAAGACCATACTTGTGGTCTTGGCAAGACCAGTCTTGCTAACTTGCCTTCCAAGAACCAACTTGCGGCATAATGAATCATGGGATTGGTCTCGTTCGGCGAGAATGCTACCGATGTGTCCTTGATATTTGAAGCGGAGCAAGACCAACATCTGGGGATTTTTACTTTCCTGTATTTGTGTTTTAGTATTGGAACTGGTCTTCAGCAATGGTAGAGGACATAAACCGGGTACGTGAGAACACAAGTATGGACAAGTATGTTTATTGAAATTCACCCTGGCTCTCCACTTGTCAAACTCCCTTTCAGGTGCCTCATTGTCAGGTGACTCATTGATTTGTGATTGGGTGTTTATTAGAAATGGCACCATATTTTTTCTGGTCCGATGTGATACCGAATGCAATGCTCATTAAAAAGTAGTTTTTCCCATGAAGATACCTACCAGAGTTTTGTCGAGAGTTGGAGGCGGCACAAAGTTCGACAGAGACAGCCTTGTAATTCTCTGTCCAGGAAAAACCCAGGGAATAAACTAGATATAAATAAGTATGACTGTACAGAAGCTGTGTAAAGATATTTTTATGCCATTGGTAAATACCTTATGGCTGAATTAATGCTATGGTATGCTGTCATGTTGGTAGGATCCTCACTGGTTCTGAGATGGGGCTTATACACAATTTTAAAAAATCCTAGCATGTTTTTTTGTGGATAAATCTGTGTTGTGTAGCCAGCCCTGTATCACAAAGCAGGATTTCTTGCTTAGCTGAATAACTTTTTAAGTACTTAAGCCTGGATCCAGGGTAAAGCATAGGTGGTTATAGCTCAAACTTGGAATGAGCTGCCTCTGCATATTCGTCTGGCCCCAACATTTACGTTGAAAACTTGTCTTAAAAGTCACTTTTATTCTTTGACTTTTAACTTTCCATAGGAGCTAATTTTTGTCTTTACTTATACAATACTTTGGTTTGTTACTTGGGTCCTATCTTAAAAATAGAACCTTCTCAGTGAATATAGGCACTTATTCCTCCTCTATTGCAACCATTACCTGCGGTGAGCCACAAGGCTCTGTTTTAGGTCCTCTGCTCTTTTCCTTGTATATGCTCCCCCTGGGATATATACTACAAACCCACAAAATCCGTAACCCACCATTTTTATGCTGATGACAGTCCATTTAAGTTGTGGTACCTTAAATCTGACATGTTATCCGGCTAAGCAAGTAATCCAGCTTTTTGATATGGGTATTCCGTTAACAGGCTGCACAAGATGGTATTTGGCTCTGTTTCCGAGGTTTAATTACAAGAAACATTTTGGCTTTCCGAAGAAGGATGATGATTTTTGTCATGCTGTTACCATGTCTAAAACTAACTTGTTTCTATTATTATGGGTCTAAGAGAGCCAAAGGTTAAGGTGGATCAAAGTGAGGTTTAGCGCACTCTCCCCCTGGAGGCAGTTCAGTCGCACTGCTGCTTGGAGGAAACACCTGTGATCCATGTGGCTTTCCTCCCACGGGATGCAAAGTTTAGTTAACTCTCACGCTGAGCCAGAGGAAGGCATCCCTCCCCTGCTCTATTGTCCCTGTTTTGCCCCCCCCCCGCCAGAACCCAGCCTGCCCCACGTGACCGCCATGTTTCCTTCCCAGGACCATCCCTGTGGCCGAGCGCTTCTTCACTAGCTCCACCTCCGTCACTCTCCAACAGGCTGCCTGGTACCCCAGTGAAACAGAGGAGCCCCACTTGGTGCTACTGACATCTGACAATACCCTCAGGTGAAGGCATGGGGTGCCATCATGTTACTCAGCTGGTTATCTTCCTGTGGCTGGCACCCCAATTACTCCATACCTAATACCCTCAGAACCTTAAGGCTGCATGTTTACCCCCAGCCAGTACCCTGGAACAGGCTGAATATTTAGACACCTTTTGGACCCCCTGGGAGGTCTCCTCTGCGCATTACTCAGCGATCCTGCTGTGTTTGTGTGTGTATATCCTGCAGATTCTACAGCCTGAAAGAGCCTCAGAGCCCAGCGCAGGTGCTGCCTGTGTCCCAGTCTGATGAAGAGGGGGCCGTTCACACCAGGGGGTGAGCCTGCTTTGTATTATCTTATTTTTTCATATAAGTCAATGTCAGTAATTATCACAATTTTGTTTATTTCAAGGATCTGTTTTTGCTTAAAATTCCCTTAGGGTTCCACTTAAGCAGATTCATAACATGAAAATGACCAACAGCAAACTGAAATTTAGTTTTAATAAATAAATCATACAAAAGATCTTTTCTGACTGTAATGCTAGAAAATGTTGACAGTGTTGTTTGCTGTTGAGTTTTTTCTCATGCTTGTTGCTCGTTTAGAGCATGGGTTTGACGTTTCTGTTGGTTGTCATCCATCCCATAATGAACAATAAAATGGTATGACCTGTTTCAATATGATACACGATTTGTCCTGTATTTCTTCAGGCTGAAAATGGAAACCCAAATTGCTGGCGTCTTTGTGCTTGCATTCTGTATGTTCTACTGAAGGGCAATACTTCAAGTGGTGAAATAAGTTAGTGGTATTTCCAGTTTTAGTTGGCACACTTTTCTGGAGAGTTTACAGTATTCAGGACCAATCTTGCGTTTTGGTCATACCTTATCTACAATTTCTCCTTTTTAAAACGAAGGTTGTGGCTGTTGAGCTATCAGTTTCTTCACTGACACTTGAAATTTCCTCTGAGGGAGCGCTTATCTCTTCCATGATATTACCAAAACGGTACCATTTGCTGTGCTGCACTAACCCAATCAACCTCGATCCGCATGTGCTGGGCATAGGTCATCTGTTCTTAATTAAATATGATTGGTTGTAATTCTGTTCATTTCTGTGATGTGCAGCAGTATTTCTCATTTTCTTATTTTATTTGGCAATAATTTGATACAGCGGGGTGATATAAACGATATAACATGCAGTGTGTGGCTAGGATGCTGTGCCTCTGGACGAAAGGTTGTCTGTTCAAATCCCTGGGCTGGCAGAGTGATATCATCATTGGGCCTCTGCGCAAGGCCATTAACCCCCAGTTGCTATACGGACTGGTCGACCCTGCTTTCTCTGGAACCTGTGTTGCCTTGGATAAAAGCGTCTGTTGAAATAAAGCTAAATGTAAAATGTCGCTGAGTTGACTCCTTGTAAAGTGTGATGGGACACTCTCGCCTGTAGCCGATCCTACGCCGCCTCTCTTGGGGAAATCGCTGTGGCATTCTCCTTCGGCCCGCCTGTGACCACGGCGCCGCGGCGGCCTGTGTCCCACCTCGCCAGGGAGGAGCTGCCCGCTTACCCACTCTACATCCTGTACGAGAATGGCGAGACCTACCTGAGCTACGTCAGCCTGGCACACAGGTAATACCGTGCTGGACATTAGATAGTGGGGCGGGCCAGAGCCCCACCAGGAAGCCTCCCATGTCACATGACCATGGGATTCTCCTCTAGTGGCAGCAGTCTGCGGAAGCCTGGGGGCCCCCTGCCCATGTACCCTGCAGCTGAGGACAACTACGGCTACGATGCTTGTGCTGTGGTCTGCCTGCCCTGTGTGCCCAACATCCTGGTCATCGCTACAGAGTCAGGTACCCTGTACCACTGTATTGTACTGGAGGCGGAGGACGAGGACGAGCACACAGGGAGTGCTACAGGCCAGGGTGAAGCCCAGCGATGGGCACGGGGCTCGGAGGCCGTGCCCTCGCTCTACGTGTTTGAGTGTGTGGAGTTGGAACTCACTCTCAAGCTGGCCACTGGGGAGGAGGAGGAATCAGTGGAGTCGGATTTCACTTGCCCAATCAGGCTGCACCAAGGTAAGATCCATTCTCCTCTGTACCCTAGGAGCCCATGTTTGTGTAGTATCTGGATTGACCACTGGGGGGGGGGGGGGGGGGAATTTATAAAAAGGGGGGTTTTCCACCCA
>JAODLD010000001.1:10259089-10279607 GCA_026781065.1 Mormyrops boulengeri | reverse complement strand
GGATTTTGAGTCATTCTGTGCTGCAGATGGGTTAATTGCGTTAAAAATTTTAATCAGATTAATCATGATGATGGATTGATCCGCGTTAACCCATTAATTTTGACAGCCCTAATAAAAAAACAGCTGCGTTTCTTAATTCACTTACATTTGCTTTTCGTAAACTGTAGCTATGTTGCCTTCAGTGCACCTCCACTTACCATAATCCGGTGTATGTGTGCTGTGCGCATGTCCGGCCACAGGGTGGCTGTGGCTCACTACATCAACTAATGATGGCGAAAAGGACACTTCATGAACCATTTGCTATATTTTCTGACCACACTAGATGGTGCTCTGTTCAAAAACAGGTTCAAAGCATACCCCAAAGTAACCCAAGAGCATCGTCTAGTGGGGTCAAAAATAAAGTAAATTGTGTTTTGGCCATCACTACTTCCAACTCCAATACTACAATAGTCAAGTTAACAAGTTCGGCATGTTCAGCTGAAGTGGTTACTAGGCAATTCTTGTGAGACTCATAAATGCTTATGATATAATTTATTAATGTATTATTATTTAAAATGCATATAATTGCATTATTATTATTTTTATGATTTATTTTGTTTGGGGTAAGTTTTGGAGTTTCATTCGCCTGACCCCATTTTTCCCATTGGATATGTGTATTTTAGTACACAATTTTAGTGAATGCTAGATTTTTCAGGAACACTTTTGTAGCAGGACGTAGATCCTCCTCATGAAATTTTGGCAAAGCAATGTTAGCAAAATGTCTTTCTAAAGTCATTTTCGCCATCATTAAAGTAGTACCTGGGTGTGTAAAGCGGTATGGATCACCAATGTAAAGTGAATTATCGGTGGTAATTATCGGCTCACTTTTAACCATCAGTTGATACCAATAGTTGGCTGATGCAACGATTGTAATACATCTGCCCTTCCCTGGTATGGTGGAATATCTGTTCTGTATGCATGCACTGGCTGTGACCACCTGTGTCCACGGACAAAAGTAGTATGAACACAAGATTCTGGACACACAATTTCGGCGGGCCAATGGTGCATCAAAGCACGCGTGGAGAAGTGAAGTATGACCTAGGCTTTACGGTGTCTGTTTGTGTGCTTGTGAAGAACTGAAACAGTGTCATTTAATGGTTTCCCTTGTCCTGGGGTGACTAGTGGCCTCCCATGGACCGAAGCTGTGTTTCTTGTCACACACACTCTACCTGTTGAACTTTGTGTTTGCATGGGGTCACGTGGCTTTACCTCTGGTCCCCATTAATATTTAGCGCGTGTTTGATCTTCACTGCAGTAGTCATTTCTGGTATCTGTCACCCACTCCCATCTCCCTTTTCAGTGCCTCTGATGTCCTGGGGACCCAGTTTTAACTTCAGCATCTGGTACATTGAGTTGCATGGCATCGAGGAACCTGGTGTGGTTCAGCCCTGCCTTAACTGGTACAGCAAGGTAGGCCTTCACACCCACTGTCTTTTTAATTCTACATTATTGTTTGTCCCGAAAATAACTTGATGAACTTGTCTGGAAACGGAGCACACGTGCATTTAGTTTAATGTGTAAAACCTTTAGAAAGGAAAAGAATCAGGTTTATTTGAGTTGGACAGAGAAAGATGCGTATGGCATGTGCTGTGAGTCCGGGGGTTGGCAGTTGCTGACGTTGTTCCTGCAGACAGGCTACATTTTACCTTAACACCACTAGAGGGTGTTGAAGTATCCTGGAACAGAACCCTGAAGGTGACCATGCAGACCACGCTTAATCAGTCTGGGCTGGTATGTCGGTGACCACGCTCCCCCCTTGTGTTCCAGTAGTACCGTGAACAGGAAGCCATTCGTCTGTGCCTGAAACACTTCCGGCAGCATAACTACACGGAGGCGTTCGAGTCGCTGCAGAAAAAGACGCGCGTGGCGCTGGAGCATGCCCTGCTCACAGAGCTGCACGACCGGCTGGTGCTGCGTGGCGACTTCCAGGCCTGTGAGGAGCTCATCGACAGGGCTGTGCGAGGTGGGCACGGGGGGCTGGCGTGGGGGCTTCCTCCCCTCCCCTCTCTCCTGCTCATGTCCTCATACTTGTCTTTCTGTCTCAGATGGCTTGTTTAACCAGTACATCAGTCAGCAGGAGTATAAACCTCGATGGAGTCAGATCATTCCTAAGAGCAGCAAAGGTAAGCACACACAGAGACCTGTGCTGGCAAATCGCGGCCCCTTGGCTGCTCTGCCCCCCCCCCCCCTCATTCTTTGTCTTGCCCTCCGCTGCTAGGCGACGGGGACGACAATAGGCCAGGCATGAGAGGGGGACATCAGATGGTTATTGATGTTCAGACAGGTAAGCCCAAATCTGGGTGGTTGCGGGATTTTTGACCTGTGCTGGTGGGTGGGGGCGTGAAGCCTAAAGCTCTGTATCAATAGTAATTTAGTGACATTTTAATTAGCTTGTCGAAAGTGTGTTCTTTATGGTGGGACATGCCGGGTGCCTCATGCATAATGCCCTTGGGCCCCCGCTTTTGCCCATGGCAGAAACTGTCTACTTGTTTGGGGGCTGGGACGGCACACAGGACCTGGCCGACTTCTGGGCCTACAGTGTCTGTGAGAACCAGTGGACCTGCATCTCCAGAGACACGGAGAAAGAGGTGCGTGAGGACAAGAGCCCGTGTGCATGCGCACACACACATACATATGCACATGTGCACACACACATACATATGTGCATGCACACACAAGCACGCGCACACAAACACATATGCATGCGTGCACACACACACACACACACACACACAGACACACACACGGGCATGGCCACATTGTAGATGGTTACAGACAGGAAATCGTGGATTTGGGCATGTGAAGAGAGACAATGAAGGGCAGGGAGGCAGCATTGATAGCATCTGGAATGTCTATCATAATACTGCAGGCTGTAAATGATATAAATATGATCTTCCTGGGTTGGTCTACTTCCTGCTGGGGGGTAAAAATCAAGTCTGTTACATGTTTATCGGCGCGCCCTTACTGCTCATAAGTATAGGCACTTTCACACCACAGGAACTTGGCCTAATTGTAGTTCCTCTGAGGCAGTTCCAGAACCCTTTTTAGTACCTACTGCAGACTCCGTACTTTTCGTTTGAACACAAACCACTGGGGAGGGGCTTACAGCAATAGCTTGCTGATTGGTTGGACCACAAGCACTGGTGCTAACTTGGAAGTTATGTGGAAGTGCAGTTAAAGATGTGCGGAGCAAAAGTTGAGCAAACCGAATTATTTTGTACCCCAATTACATTTAATGCATGAATTAATACATTTTTTGCTTGCATCTCTGTATTTCTGCATCGGAAAATTCAATTGCTCACCAATATGCTTTTGTCTAATATCACTGGTGCCAGAGATGAAACTTGCCAGCACTTATTAGCAGAATAACATTACATCGTTTTGTGTTCTGTGGAAAACGAATGATCGATCTACTGGCCAGATTTAATAAGAATCATGAACATGTCTTAGGTCGTATGAGTAAAATATGAATTACAGGCCGTGTCCTGTTTTGATCGTGATCGATCCCCCAGTTACTAACAAAACAATTTATTTATCCTCCGTTGTTTTGCCATGGCGGTGTCATTTCATATGAAATTATGTGGGAAGTTATTCTATGAACTTCTGCGTCTACCCTGCTTATTTAGCATAAAGGTCCCAGTTCTGTTGTGTGGTGTGAAAGTGGCCAGGAGCTACAAAAGTTCCAGGTCCTGACAGCTCAGGGACAGGTTCTGGAACTTTGGTGTGAAAGTGCCTAATATGTTCCTGCTCAGTGATGTTGGTTTTAAAATTAACCTCTGACCAGCAGGAGACATTAAGCACCTGTAAGTTACGTGTCCCGAGAGGGAAATGTGTTATGAAACATAATTAACTTTCAGACTGTTATAATAGGCTTGGAGTAGTGGGGGTACGCTTATGTTTTTGGTCCCTGAGCTTGTGCAGCGGCCTGTTCCTGGTCATGTTTTTCTCCACTTGGTTGTTTTTGACGAGCAGCTGAGTGACTTTGCAAGGTTTAGTATCAGTCTTTGCTTTTCCATCGGTGACCTTATGTTCTTTGGTGTCATCTGTATGTTTTAATTTACAAATGATAGAGGTGGTGAGTCTCTTTGGTGGATGTATGATGACGGTGGATGGTGCTGGAGCTGGCTGATGGTCAGCGATGCCTGATGTTGCTGTTCAGATTGTTGCATGTTAAGCCCAATGATGATTTATGGTGCTTTTCATCCAGTATTCAGGAACCAGGCCATAGCCAATCCGTACCGTGAAGAGAAACTAGTTACAGTGCAGTTACAGCGCGGTTCCAGTTTACTTCGATTTTCTGCTGCAGAAGGGTCAGCTTGGTAAAGGCGTTGCTGAGATTGGAGGGCGACGGTGACGAAAAAACGGAAGAGATGCATATGTAAAGTTCACATGGTGACCATCATGATTTATTGTATGCTAATTTCCGCTAGCACATCTGTGACAATCGCTGTGGCATGTCAGCATCAAATGCGGTCGGAATTAGCATTAGCTTGCGTAAATTGGCATTTTGAATCCATTCCTTTCAGCCATTCTATAGTACTTTAAGTAGGAAGTTGGAAATTTACAAATTTTGAGTTATTGAGAATGCATCAATACATCGTGATGTGCGATGCTACTAATAATGAATAATTTCTGGAATATACCCATTTGTCCATGCCTATTGACGCAGGTCATCGGTGTCTCCATGCATTTCGACCAATCAGATGATGGTGACTCAACCAGCTTGTTTTAGTCACACTTTCGGCACTGCTAGTAAGCAGGGCCATGCCATTGTAGCTACAGCTCGCATAGTATACAATGGAAAACCATCTTTTTTTCGGTTTGACACTGGTACGACTCTGTCCTTGGTGGAAGTGGAAAAGAGTCCTAAGATTGTGGAGATGGTTGGTTATTGCTGGATGGTGAATATCAGTGATTCTCTGTAGTCCTTGGTGATATTTTTGGGTGGTGAATGATCCTGGCTGGTGGATGATGATGAAAGATAGACCTGGTTGCTGATGTGAGACCCCTCCCCCTCTCCAGAGTGGACCCAGTGCACGGTCCTGCCACAAGATGTGTATGGACTCGCAGCGGCGGCAGATTTATACTCTGGGCCGCTATCTGGACTCATCAGTGAGGAACAGCCAGTCGCTGAGGAGCGACTTTTACCGCTACGACATCGATGGCAACACCTGGACGCTGCTCAGTGAGGACACGGCGGCGGATGGGGGGCCCAAGCTGGTGTTCGACCACCAGGTGAGAGGGCAGGGCAACCCTGAGCCTCAGTTCGCAGGCTGTGGCATGGGCACGTATAAACTGTGCCAGCCCTGTATGCACGACTGTGTTCTTATTTTTGATGGTGTTGCTCTGTGTACTGATGATGGACCAGCCTCCATCGCCGATGAATGAGCATATCCCTGCTGTGTCCCCCCCGCCCACCCCAGATGTGCATGGATTCTGAGAAGCACATGATCTATGCATTTGGTGGGCGAATCCTGACATGCAATGGTGCTGCGGATGACAGCCGTGGCTCGGAGCCGCAGTTCAGCGGGTTGTATGCCTATGACTGCGCGGCGGCCACCTGGCGCCTCCTTAGGGAGGACTCGTGCAACGCCGGGCCCGAGGACGTGCAGTCGCGCATTGGACACTGCATGCTATTCCACAGCGTGAGGGCAACCGTCGGACCCGTGCTGCCGCCGTCTCTCTGTATATCTTCATGTGTGTTTGTCTGTATGTCTGACTGCTCATTACTCTGGTTTGCCGTGTGATTTTTATTTTTTTTTAAGACTGTAGCTATTGCCTTTGAATTCTGTGCTAGGAAAGAATGCCAGATGTTTTTCTTCAGCCAAAATCTTAGGTTCTTTTCTTATCCCCCAGAGAAACCGCTGCCTTTATGTGTTTGGAGGCCAGAGGTCAAAAACATACCTAAATGATTTCTTCAGTTATGATGTTGACGGAGATCACGTGGAGATCATCTCTGATGGCACCAAGAAGGACTCTGGCATGGGTGAGTTGAGCTTGGCAGACCCTTGGGTTTGGGGAGGGTGGGGGGGACAGGTTTTGCGCTGTACCGCTGCTACTTTACAGCCACAGCATTAGTGTTGTATCAGCATGGCGACAAAGCGGTAGTGCTGACAAAAGGCCGCACTTGGCCCCATGTCCTTACTGACTGCACGCTTGTGTGAAAGCGCTCGAATTTCAGAGGGGAGTTGCTCTATGCTGCTGTTCGATTGGCTGGACCAGCCGGGATGCTCTCATTAACTCCATGATTAAGCAGGTCATGCTCGATGTTTACTTTGAGCCGTGATGCCTGCCGGATCACAGCGGGCTGCGCTCGCCGACTTCTTTGCGCCGCGACGTCTGCTGGATTGAAGTGGGCTGCACTCAGCGGTTACTTTGAGTGGCGATGCCTGCTGGATCGCAGTGGGCTGTGTTCCCCCGATTACTTTGGGTCGTAGTGTCTGCTGGATCACAGAGGGCTGTGCTTGCCATTTTCTTTGGGCCGCGATGCTTGCCGAATTGCAACGAGCAGCGCTTGCTGTTTACTTTGAGCCGCGAGTCTTGCTGAATTGTAGCAGGCTGTGACCTTTGCCGAATCTTAGCGGGCCACAATCGCAGATTACTTTGGACCACGATGCCTGCCAGATCACAGCAGGCCATGCTTGCAGATTACTTTGGGCTGCGATGCTTGCTGAATTACAGTGGGTCGCGCTCGCTGATTACTTTGTGGCACAACCTCTGTTGGATCACAGGGGGCCGCGCTCACCGATTACTTTGGGCTGCGACGTCTGCTGCATTGTAGAGGGCTATGCTCGCTGATTACTTTGGGCCGTGATACCTGCTGGATCAAATTGTAGCAGGTCATGATATATTCCTGGGAACTCTGCTCAGAACCCGTTCCTTGGGAGCCTCCATATGGAACAGGCCATGATTTCTCATCAGGCCACATTTATGAGCAGCAGTCACTGGGCCACCCTCATTTGCTGTGCGGTGTGCCTCTGCCCAAGTTGTGTCACGTGATCCTGGGTTTATATCGATGGCGCATTTTGCTGTGATTTTCTGGTTCATTTCTGTTCCAGCTAGAGGAGGTGAGGACCGCTTCATTCTCACAGTATGAAATAATCCCAGTTCCCAAAGTGTACGGTCACCTAGTGGCTCACACCTGGTCTCCGTGCCAGCCATGTACTGTACTTGTAAACAGATTGTGTAGGTCTCTTACCAGTACTGATAGTATATTCTGGGCTATTTTTCCATGTAACTTCGCAAGGGTGCAGCATGTGATTTGACAGGAAGGCAGCTCTGGGCACAGCAATGCTGCCAAGGGCCGAACCCCGTTCCCCTCCCCATATGGGAAAATCAGAGTAGTGCTTCTTTGTGGGTGTTAACCTCCTCGAGGGGTTCCTCTGTATGGTTCACCAGAGTACAAAACATTCTGCAAGGTCTCACACACTCCTGAGTCTGCTTAGTCTGTTTTCAGAGTGGCCTGCCCAGCAAGGCTCGAGTTCCCCCCAGTTCAGTTCCTGGAAGGCTTCGCTCATCCCACTGTCATAGTCACCTTCTTACTGCCCCTCTCCAGTGCCCATGACAGGGTTCACCCAGCGCGCCACCATCGACCCCGAGCTCAGCGAGATCCACGTCCTGTCAGGTCTGAGCAAAGACAAGGACAAGCGGGAGGAGAATGTGAGAAACTCCTTCTGGATCTACGACATCGCCCGCAACAGCTGGTGAGAGCTGCATTCGGGTGTGTGTGTGTGTGTGTGTGTGTGTGTGTGTGTGTGTGTGTGTGTGTGTGAGGACGATCAGACAGTGACGGCATGTGTCTTTTCCCAGGTCGTGTGTATATAAGAACGACCAGGCCGTGAAGGAGAACCCTGCCAAGAGCCTGCAGGAAGAAGAGCCTTGCCCTCGCTTTGCCCACCAGCTTGTCTATGACGAGCTGCACAAGGTCAGGGCCGTCGCCCGGGGGCCCGGACTGCTCTGTAGAGGTGTGGTCTTGGAGGAGGGGGGCTAGCCTCTAATGCTGGGTTCCTTGCAGGTACACTACCTGTTTGGGGGGAACCCGGGCAAGTCCTGCTCTCCCAAGATGCGACTGGATGATTTCTGGTCCCTGAAACTGTGTCGCCCCTCCAAGGAGTATCTGCTGCGTCACTGCCGATACCTCATCCGGAAGTACAGGTATTAACAGCGAGATCCACATATGCTGCTTTGTTTGTGGTGCTGGCTTATAAAGGTGTGATTGTTGGTGACATCTGGTGGCCATGCCCTTCAATTACAATTTAATCATCTCATCTGTTATATCAAGAAGCAAATTATACTTTCTCGTGTGGTTTGAGTCTGCTTTTGTGCTCACATTCAGGTTTGAGGAGAAGGCCCAGACTGAGCCCCTGAGTGCCCTGAAGTACCTGCAGAATGACCTGTCTTTGACTGTGGACCACTCAGACCCTGATGAGACTAAAGAGGTTAGCCTGCGGCTACTGGTGTTAGAGGCATTTAATCCCAGTCCTGACCCCGCTGCTGTTAGAGGTGTTTTCTCCTGGTCCGGACCCTGCTGTTGTTAGAAGCCTTTTCTCCCGGTCCTGACCTTGCCTGCACTTCCCTCTGCAGTTCCAGCTGCTCCCATCAGCCCTTTTCAAGTCCAGCTCCGACTTCATCCCACTGGGTGAGTCCTCCAGGCCATTCTTCTTTGGGAACAGGCAGCGACTTTCTGAATGCCTTTCTCGCCTACACAGTGCCTGTATTTACCACCTCTCAAACCATGCATTCATGTGGGGCCCATAGGCCCATGTGGCCACTGCCAGTTACTACACTAAATATTAAGTGAACACATTCCTTATTAAGGAGATGCAGAAACAGCATGTTCTGTTAACCAGCAACCTAGGTGCGAGCTACTCAGTCTACTCACTAGCAAGTTTTTTAAACATCTGGGGGGGGGGGTGGCTCTGAGTGGGAATGACCCCCAGAATGACAAATCTGCCCCTGCTCCTGGACCTTGGGTCTTGTGGGGACCAGATTTTGAAATCTAAAAGTTTCCACTAAAACCCTGTAACTTTTTACCTTGTAGTGACTTTTTTGGTCCTCACAAGGATAACCTCAATTTTGTAAAAATCTGTGACTACAATCAAAAACCTGAAATAGTCCAATGTCTTGTATTTTGTTTGGTTACTTATAATTAAGGTTAGGGCTGGGTAGGGGTTAAGGTTGTCATAGTTGGGATTAGGGTTATGACCATAGGAATGAATAAATATGTGAATACATGGACTGTGTGTATGTGTGTGTGTGCGCGTGCATGCACGCTCCATGGAAACAGGATCGGCAGTGCAGTGCCTCTGTGGACACTCTGACTGCCTTTCCTTTGATGCTTGGTTTTCCCAGGCTTCTCGGACGTGGACCAAACCTACGCCCAGCGGACACAGCTCTTCGACACGCTGGTGAACTTCTTTCCCGACAACATGACCCCGCCCAAGGGTAACCTCGTTGATCTCATCACGCTGTAGCTGCGCCGTGGCATCTGCGGCCCGCCGCTGCTGCTGAGGGGCGTTCACGTGATGCGCTGCTGGGGCTGCACTACTTCACTCCCCCTTTGTGCTGGTTTGTTTTCCGATGTTGGATTTGGGAGCGAGGATATGACTCCGGAAGCTTGATTGTTGGCTTAAAACAGAAGTATTTGATTCTTTGAAGTTAAAATGCACTTGAACATTTTTCAGATACTTTGTTGCTGAGGAATAAATTGATTCACCATCGCAAATATTATTAAAGGGTCCCCCCCCCCGTTTTAAACCTGTGCTGTGCGACTTTGAGTCGGTGCTGTCCAGGGGGCCCTCCTGTGTGACGGAGACAGGTTGGTGCTGGGTCTCTGTACTGGCCACTTTCCTTTTCAGCCTGAAAATGCTGGGAATTTGTAGATACAGTATGTGTTTCCAGATAATTTTCTTTTTGGTGCCACATTCTGTTCCTCACTGGAAAATATGACATGGCTGAATTTCACCCTTATTTCCCCTCTGCTGTGAATGTCATTGATTTTTGTATACATATTTGTATAAACAGAGATCTAAGACCAAATAAATGTGGCTTGGATGGAGGGCAGGGGGTGATGAAGGCCAAGTGCCTGATTGAGGCCCCCACCCATACTTGCACTGGGAGAGGCTGTGTCGTGTGACTGTCGGGGGGGGGGGAGGTGTTTGGAAAGACTAGCTGGCAGCCCCCCCATTCTGCAGAAGCCTAACTCATGCAGAGGCAGCAGATGATGATGACGGTGTTTGTCGTTGCTGTGCTCATCTTAATAACAAAAGGGGGGCTGAGTGAGGTCTCATCTTCAGCCGGAAGGGTGGGGGGAACTTAACATTGATTCAGATGCCTTGTATGAAGAGGGGAAGTTTGGGGCGTCGGCACACAAACGCATGGGGACGCACTACTGGGACAGGAATTATGGCAGACGGGCTGAGATTTGGTGACGGCTTTGTTTGCCTCAGATAATGTAAACGGCTGCTTGATGGTCTCCGCCCCGCAGGAGTCCCTGCGATAGCCTTGCTGTGTCAGACCTCATGCAGGGTCTTCTAGGCCTCTACGCTTTGTTTTCAACCCCATTATAAAATTATTTCTCTTACTAGTACGTGGTGTAGCATTTTCTTAAAGCTTGAACTAAAAGATAAGGGCAAGTAAAAAGATGTGAGGCTTCCCAACGGGGATAATAGGGTTCATCCTGTTCATTAAAAGTGACTTTGGATATGTTACGTATTTCAGATCTTCAAATGAAGACTCAGACTTGAACATCATAGTCTGTGACTTCATTCCTTCTCAGTTTTATTAAAAAAGAGGAAAGTGGATTCCCAGATGACTTTTAGATCTGGCTATTTTAAGCAATTTTTTGCACATTTTCCAGCCTTTTCAGCTTGCGCATCTAATTATATTGGGAATAAGGGAATCACAGCAGACTCCAAGGGCTTTCGAAAGCTGCCATTATAGATGATTGTACATTAATCTGCGTAGGAATGTTCCCTGAGTTGTCCCGGCCAGGGTGTTACCTAAAACAAGGGAATCCCAGCAAGTATCTTGGCAAGTGTGACACATAGCCCAGCCATCAGAAAAGCATTTCAGAGCAGAAAAGCGGCTGTGACCCCTCCCCCCCCCCATAGGAAAAGTACTAATCTTGGCCAGTAATGAGCTTTTTTGACCAGACAAAACAATATAGTTGACATCACTCACAGTCGCAACATGTCAGCAGAACATTGAAATGGGCCCGTCATGAATGTGTAAGCTATGATTGGGCGTCCATTGTGCTTCTGTACATACTGCGTTAGTATTGACTCATTTCTCTTGCATTTGTGTGTAGTTTTAAAAAAACGAGTCAGAGTATCCCAGGTTCAATTTACTGACATCTAGTGGCACAACTACTTCGTTACACTTTGCTCTTATCAAAGTTTAGGTGCCGCAAGGGGTGAGTTTTCAACACAATGCCAAATGTTACACAAAGTAAGAAAAGTTTTTTTTTTTTTCTTTCACATTATTCCCCCCACCCCAAGTGCTGTTAACTGGTACTTAAGTGGTTTGTAAACACTATTTGCATAAATGATTGTGTAGAGCAACTTGTAGAATTGCTTTGTATGTAATGTAAATAATAAATAAAGATTGTATTTTGTTCAAGTTTTCATAATAAAAACATACATACTTGGTTGTGTGCTCATTTGCCTGTGACCGCAATGTTGACACTCAACAAAGAAAAAAAAGCATTACTCGCTCAAATCGGTTAGTTTGGTGTTTTATTGATGCACAAAATAAGGTCTTGGATCATGGAAAACCATACATACAAATCCCAGTGTTTATCAGCTTCAGCGAAGGAACCACAAATAACTCATCTTTGCATAACTTAAGTGTTCTATAAAGTGAAAGAGCATTTAACCTGGTGCTGGACGATGTGAATGTGGTGGTTCATTATCTGACAGCAAAACGCAATGCTTCCCTCAGCGAGACCTGAGTGTGGGAAGGCACTCATCTGGATAAAAAGATACATATATTTACAAAAAGCCACCTAGAAGCAGGCTGGACCCACTGAAGTGGCTTATTCACCCTTTTGGCTTCATACGGTTCTGTCTGAAGCAGCGACTTGCCACTGAGTGAATCTCCGCCGCCTCTGGTCTGCCTCACGCCGGCCACCCCACCCATGGCCCTGAATGAGCGCAGGACAGCACTCCGGCATAGAAACGCGGAGAGCGACCGGAAGTCCCGCCAGATCCCCACAGAGGTGGTGATGCGCCGCTACCCAGTGACCCTGAACAGCAGCGGTAAGTAAATCTTCCAGCGATCAAGATTAATCCGCTTTTTAAACGTAGGGACGAGTAACAGACCCCAGGGCATAAAATATTGGCCCTTTGATGCAGTAGTGTGAATCCTAACATTTTAACAGGTGTGGGAGATAACGATTTATGTTCATCACATCTTTTGAGTCATTTTAGTCTGACAAAAATTAAGGATTACAGAGGTACAGGACCTGCTGATGGTGCTGGTTAACAGTCCTGGTATATATGAGGTAAGATCCACACAGTGGTTCTTTTCAGGGTTTCAAAGTGTACCTTTTAGAATTCAGGAAGAAAGTTCTTTGAAAACTTTGGGGGGGTATCTGCTTATGGATGAGCATGTAGTGGTCCTCGTTTGGTCCTGCATGTGAGCGACCGTTAGCCTGCAGTCACGTCACCATTCCCTTGGGCGGCATCCTCCTAAAGGTGTGTGTCCTCCTCGTCCAGAAGGTCGACTTTGGCCAAGTTGTCCAAGGGCACGATCCAGGTGTCGTGGAGCTCTTTGGTGAGGGCCACCTTCTTTTCCTGCATCTCTGGCTGCACCTCCATCACTTCCAGTGTGGGGTTGTCATGGTAACCATTCTCGCAAGTGTGCAGCTCCTCTGTCAGCTGTTGCTGTGGCAACCCAGCATAAGGGAAAAGAAACATGTGATGAAGACGCATTGGGGTGGTCCATGCGCTGAACCCTGCTTCTGCTCTGCTTTCCATGGCTTTTTTTGTGGCTTTATGGCCCTCTCCTGATCCGCTAAGGTCTGCTTGGTGCTCACCTGGTTCATCCTGTAAGAGCGTCGGCGCCATAGAAAAAAGCTGCTGAGGACGACGATGAACAACAAGATGAAGGTGGGGACCAGAGCGGCAATAAGTTTGGTGTTGTAGGACTGTTGGAATGCAGAAATCTCCATCTAAAAAGTGAACCCACAGCTGTCTAGATGTCCAAAATGCACAGTACATATCATGTATAATGGTGTTTAAAATGGATTTCAATTAATTCTCTACTGACAAGTGTAATTGCGTGAAAAACAGGAAACTTCTGATGAGGCTGTGTATGTATACAGATGGTACACATGTGAACATGCACATGCAGACGTGCACTACACCGCAGCAGAACACATACTGTTTGCATATATTTAGTCATTTTTTTAATCTAGGGCGTACCTTTGAAGGTGGCTCGTCGATGATTTCCTTGCTATCTGTAAGTAAAGTACAGTCACATTTTGAAACGCATTTAATGGAACCACATAATCCATTCAATTTGAAGCGTAAGTGTTTAATAACTGAACATTTGTGTTTAATGGCTTTTGAAAGAAAATATCTCTTTATTCACTGGTGAGCACTTTAAGAAATACTTCTTTTTCACATTTTACCCTTAGCAGTTCCACTTACTTGGATAACTTTGAACCAGAGCAATACAAGATAATTACATAATTATCTTACGCCTTCTGACATGACAGTTTCTGTTTTCTCCTTGTATTTGCGGGACATTTTAAAGTCACGGGAAGACTGGCACCTATTAACTCTGTTAACTCTTTAATACCAAGCTAACCTCAACTTCTGAGCTAACCAACAAAAAAACTAAGGTTGAAAGAAGACGAAGCAGCTACATTCTTTACCGAAATGCTGCCAGCTGAACTGGCAGCATTTCAGTAAAGAATGTAGCTGAATGTAGGTGCCCCCTACAGTCCTACCCAGGGCCGGTCAATCCTACGGGCGGCACAGCCGCCAAATACTGTCAGAACAAATGCCAAAGCACTGGTACAGTTTTGTTCCCCAAAGGTACAAAAACATTCCCCAGAATCCATTTCTGTACCTTAAATTATACTAAAAGGTACATTTAGCTCATTTACCTACAGCTAGGGTACAATCGGCAAACTCTTGAGGGGACAGTCCCAGTGACAAGTATTTGTACCGTCAAAGGTACAAATTGACGCTTCTTTTCTGATAACGTGGGGCACCACCTCTTCTGAGGGGGAGTCAACCTGCCGGGCAATCACACTTTGCCTTGGACGGGTGATGCTTGCTCAGGGTGCCACACGGTCTTGAACTGCTCCTGGTCCTACGTTAGTGAGCAGTATCAGTAATGATTTCCAGGCCTGTACTTGGGGATTGTGCAGTATCTATGCCGAGGTGCATTGTCAGGTCACGGCTGGACATGTTGGGTAGCATAGCTACGTGTGCATTATTTAAAATAACCTACAGATTTGTATGGTGTATTTTCCATTCCCGATGCGCTGTATGTTGCACTCCTCAATGATCCACAACTTCAGATGTTCGCAGACCTTGGGATTTAAAAGATGTTAACAAGACCTCAGTAGGTAACACAGTTTTATGTCAGCAGAAGACTTCACAATCTCACATAAATTACTATGTCAAGAAGGCCGGGGTAAGAGGTTTGTTTAACAAGCCTTAGTCTGTAGGTGACATCCATCCATCCATCCATCCATCCATCCATCCATCCATCTATCTATCTATCTATCTGTCTGTCCATCCATCCGTCTGTCAGTAAGGAGAATTGGTTCAAAGGGCATCTTTTTGCTCAGAGAACTGTGAAAAGCACTTATTTTTTTCTCTGTGCTATGGGAACAGGGAAAGATCATTTAAACAATAAATTTTCCAGAACTACAAAGGGAATTTTTCCCCAAAACTTTTTTCCCCAATTTGGAGACAAAGAAAAAAATACAATATTCTACAGCTGAAGTGAGACAGAGACCCAGACCCAGACCACACGTGGTGATGAACCACCAGTGTTGGGGAAGTTACTCAGAAAAGTAATCCATTACAGACAGTTCAGGTCCAGAAAGTACAAATCCAGACCAAGGTTTTGTTTCAACTAACCACTTGAGCATAAAGAGTCACAGTCACAAAGTACTCAACTGGTTGGTTGAAACAAAACCTTGGTCTGGATTTGTACTTTCTGGACCTGAACTGTCTGTAGTGTCGGTGGCTGTGTCCAAAGTCGGAATAAGAAAACAAAAACACATTTTTGTGTTATCTTGAGGCTGTACGTGTAAAGGAGGTGGGAAAGCATATTTTGCCAATAAACATATTCTTGAGTGTATTGCATTTCGGCATAACATTGTTTGTTTTGGTCATTTTGCACAAGACTGTCAGTCCCCTCATTCAGGTTTTCACTTGTTGGCAGGGGGTTTCGTTTGGACGTGGTTAAGTTAGTCAAGTAGGAGACGTACCTGTTTTGAGCTTTTGGGATTCATAGTGGATTGTTGGGTGTTATCTGTAGAAGGTGTAATGACTTCACGGTGTGATGAAGGTGGACTGCTGGATGTAGATTTTGGGATGCTCTCTGCATGGAAGAGGGGAAACATCTACATCAAAATTGATGTGGAATACGCATTCTTACACACTGATTATGCTTAAAATGTAAATGTACATTACGGGACATTGGAGAAGTGCAATGCTGAGTGCAGGTTTGAGGGACATGCCTGGATATCACGAAGTGAGATGCTCTAGGTGATTGGAACACGGTCTCTGAGAAATGCTACCAAGTTGTAACCTTATATCTGATTTGTAGCTGCACCTGTAATCTTGTACTTAATTTGTCGCTGCCCCTGAACACTGAGGTAGCACGCGTGCCTTACAGCGAATGCTTCAGTGACATGTTACAATAAAAAAAGTTACAGGTGAATATTTTTAATGTTTAATGTACCAAAATGTTTTAAAACAGTTCTTCTCTTGGAATAACTGTCATCCCATAATGCATTATTGTACTGTGCATGTTTGTGTATATAATGCTGGTAAGATCAGCAATGTGACCTTGTGACATGAAACAGTTGTGTCCTTACCTGGCACAGTGCTGCCCAACACCACATTCTGCGTTGTGATTGCAGAACGTAAAGTCTCAGAGATGGAGGTCACTGGCAGTTTCGTTGTCCTTGGCCTTGTCATGGCTGACTCGGTAGCGGTTGTTGGTTGAGGTGATGGGTTGGACCGGGTAGTGGTCGTTGATTGAGGTGATGGGTTGGACTCGCTAGCTGTCGTTGGTTTATTTGTTGCCAGAGTCATGCTAACTGTGATTGCTGGAACTGATGCCGTAGACTCGCTAGCTGACGTTGTTGGAAGTGATGCCTTAGACTCGCTAGCTGACGTTGTTGGAAGTGATGCCTTAGACTCGCTAGTTGGCGTTGTTGGAAGTGATGCCTTAGACTCGCTAGTTGGCGTTGTTGGAAGTGATGCCTTAGACTTGCTAGTTGGCGTTGTTGGAAGTGATGCCTTAGACTCGCTAGCTGGCGTTGTTGGATGTGATGCCTTAGACTCACTAGCTGGCGTTGTTGGATGTGATGCCTTAGACTTGGTAGCTGCTGCTGTCGGGTGTGATGTATTAGACTCTGATGTTCCTGGCTGATCTGACGCCATAGGCTTGGTAGTTGTCGTTGGTTTACCTGATGCTTTATTCTCGGTAGGTGCCTCTGGTGTGCTGGTAACTGGTGCTGTCTTAGTTACTGCTGTTGTCTGGGCAGCTGTTGACTGCAGATCTCCTGGCAAATTACTTGTTGACGTGCTCTGGGTGAGGTTTATTAACTGGCTTATTGTGATGTTGGTTATGCTTGTTAGTGTAGTAGATCCAGGCTCTGATGTTGTAGAATCTTTGAGAGAGAATATTACAGTGAGTCCAGTCTAAGTGTTGTGTTCTCTCAGGACTCAAGGACAATTAACGGCACTGGTTATTTGGCGAGGTTCATGCCTTTACCTGCATGACTTGGGGTAGGAGAACTCCCCTGTCCAACTGTCGCACCTGGCTCTATAGTGGCAGACATGCTCGAAATTCCTGGGGTAGGATATGGAGGAAAAGAGACTTGGCACCCAGCCTGATTTGCAGAAATACTATCTCAGTTACTTCAGTAGCTTTGCAGTCAGTGAGTGGTTACATCGCCATTTTTTTCCTAAACAGTGACATTGAAAATATCTGGTCCTGATGTCTGGACCTGCTCTGTGTGATGAGTACTGCCCTCACTTGCAGCATGACTACCACATTTCTAAAAATTTCAAAGCAAATATAAATGCTAAAAGCAAAAAGTTAAATGGTAAAAAATGATGTGTATTTAACCTGCATTGTCTAAGTAATGTCCAGTTCCTTCCAGGGGCGGATTCACTTCCCTGGACGCCCTAGTCTAACATGCCTAAGGGGCCCTCCCCAAGCAGACTACTTCAGCTTTTTTTTAACTAAATGAGAAATGAGAGGATTAGTAATGGTGTAATGTCAATAATCTGCTAATCAATGCACAGGGTGCGGTTGGTAAAACTTCCCTATATGGGGGGGGATTTGATTTATCAATCAACTGGCTAGATTTAATGAGTTCCATTTCGACTGACGTTGCTAGGGCCCTATAGGGTAGCCTGATCTTATTCATTAATCCGCACATGTTCTTTAATAATAATTGGGCATAGTGAAGGGAAGAACTGTACTTTTTCAAGTATTTCTGTTCCCTGCGACAGTCGCATTTGATTTCCATACAACACTAGATGCCCATAGTCCGACCACAGCATTTAAACACAACGTTTTAATCAAACGTCAAGGCAAGGCAATTTAAATAAATAAATAAATATAAAAAAACTGAACCAGGTGATTGAAGTGGCCCGAAGCGAATAACGGAACATCAGATACGGCAGCCTGCTTTCAATGGAGACTGGCCAAGGGAAAAAGAAGGGACGGGATCAGCCACACCCGCGTGGGAACCGGCCCGATAAAGGGCTTCCTTTGGTGGTTCAAATACAGCGCTCCAGATTAAAACAAAAATAACCACATAATAACGTAAAAAAGTTAGAAGGATTAAATAAATCACCCAGCACGCGATTGTCCACGATTATAAGTAAATATAATAAATCTCTAGTTTATTATTTATTTCAATGTTTATTTAACGTGAACCAGATGTCAGTAACGTCACTTTGCCTAAGTAATGGAAAGCCCTGTTAGAAAAGGAGACAAACTGTATTAAAGATAACAGCACTCCCGCCGTGTATTTAGCAGGATCAGCACAGCAGGTTAATTACGCGTCCCCAGCACCTCCGCCGCACCGGTCGGTCCCCATGCGCCGCGGTGTAATGCTGACGGATAGACCACCACCCTCCCAACGCCCCCCAGCGGCACCGAGATTTAGCTTTGGTGGGGGGAAGCTCCCACCAAACTTTTACACTATATGTTACACCACCTGCTCAAAAACTCATTAACGTTAAACAAATAGATCCAAAGGAACAAGTAAACATACTATTATATTCAAAAAATACTATTAAAAAGGGAGCCGTCCAAAGATATTCATTAAAAATAACTCCGAATAACCAGGACCCAGCCGATGAAGGAATACTATAATAAATTATGGTATTAATAATAATCAATAAATAATTATTTAAACCCTTGGCTAGTATGTTTCATGGTTACTATGTCCATAAATTCCAAATGTAAAATAGCAAAAAAGTAATATGTGCGTGCATCCACTTTAATAAGACTGTAACTTCATCAAGATAATGAAAACCTCATGTGTCCTATTTAGGTTTATATTCTTAATCAAGTAATGCAAAAATAGCATTATTTTACATGAGGTCAAATGCACACTTACCCATTAAGAGTAGCGCCAACAGCGATCTCATTGTATTTTTCATATTTCTCGGTAATTAATCTCGAAGTTGCGCTTCTCAGCACCGCGTCTATCCGCGTCTGTCCGGGGCTCAGTAGCGGACCTACTGCGCGCTCGCGTCGGTCGTGGCCGGAGAGTCTGGCTTCTAGGGCGGCAATGCCAGGACTCCCAGCTCCACAAACACTTATCATGCCAAAGCAGACAGCAGCACTGGGAGGACTCTAATCGGAACAATGAGGATAAAGCAAACGCCTCCCTCCGACTCTCTGTCGATATTGCGGAGGATTTACGGTCATTCAGTGTGTCACAGACAGCTGACAATTACACAAAGTAAATGTCCAAACAGTGTTTGTCAGTGGTGGTTATTATTACTATTATGATTATTTCTAAAGTGCAGTCTTCTTTAGAAATGATGTAGACACTTCAAATTTCATTAAAATATTGCACGACTTCCCCGAAACAGGTGTCCTGGCAGAAGGTGAGAGGACACGCTTTTCGCAGTAGATCCCGAAGCCTGAGAAAAACGTTTCTGTTGAGCAGCTATTGAAATGTTTGCCAGCTGGATTTGGGGCCCTAAATGTGAATTGTTTTAGTCCGACCCTCATTAAATTCAGACCTTTACTATAGCAACCGGAAAGAATTCGGTGCCTTTAACAAAAGGTACCAGTGACGATTGTTTTAAATTGTCAGTCTGTAACTGGCACATTTCGTCTTATATAATTGATTAGAAAAATGAATGCATAATTAACCGATTCCCTATTTCAGCTGCATGCAGGCCTTTATTTATATGAGCTTTTTGTGTCGGATTCTTGTGTGTGCGTCAGTATGTGTCTTTTTATGGGCTGGCGGTTTATAAAACTCGTATCACTCGGAACCGCAAGAAAAGGACATGGTTCGATGGGGCAGCAGGTGACAGAAGTGATGAAGGAAACCCCCCCCCCTCATGTCACGGTCACTTTGCATTACCCCGCCGGGTTTCCCGCGCGCTGGTCCTTTGCCCGTATCCCATGACAACCAAAGCCCTATTCACGCGCTGTTCACATGCTTTCAGCGGCTTCATTCAACGCAAACCTCACCTTCATGGACGTTTAACTCAGGCTGAAACGGACCATGTGCGGTTCTGCTCTCAGCTCCTGGTTCAGGTTTCAGGGGCAACTTTTCAGGAACGTTATTGTAACAGCACGTGCAGGAAGCTCCTCTCTTTCGTGACATGGATTGCTTTTGGGGTTTTAGAAGGTCATTCAAAATGGCTTAAATTATATCATTTTGGTGCAGTTTACCTCATAGAACATAAGGACTAAAGAAATTTACAAAGAGGAGGCCATTCGGCCCATCAAACTCGTTTGGGGAGAACTCAACTAATAGCTCAGAGTTGTTAGAATCTTATCTAGCCCTGATTTAAAGGAGCCCAAGGTTTTAGCTTGCGCTACACTAACAGGAAGACTATTCCACACTCCAACTACACGCTGTGTAAAGAAGTGCTTTCTCAAATCCTGTTTAAAATGTCCTCCCGCTAATTTCCACCTATGGCTACGAGTTTTAGTATTTGAACTAATATTGAAGTAGCCATTTGGCTGAACAGCATCCAGACCTGTTAGAATCTTATATACCTGGATCATGTCCCCC
>JAODLD010000001.1:10216446-10229823 GCA_026781065.1 Mormyrops boulengeri | reverse complement strand
CCCCCCCCCCCCCCCCCCCCCCCCCCCCCCCCCCCCCCCCCCCCCCCCCCCCCCCCCCCCCCCCCCCCCCCTGTGTTCAGAAAAGAGATGCTTTTCCTATTCCTGCTTGTGCCTTTCTGTAGGCTGTGGGTGGGGAGGGGTGTCTCTGTTTGTGTCTGAGTGTGTCTGTGTGTGAGTGACTGAGTGTGCGTGTGACTAAGTGTGTGTGTGTGTGTGTATGCTTGCTCCCTGAGTGTCAGAGGCCTTCAGAAACGGTGTGGAAATCTAGTCTGTATCTTTGCGGTCGACGCCATTTGATTGCTTGTTTCTCCTTAGGCAGCTCTGATTAACACTGACGTTAATTAGTGAGGTTCTTCTAATGACCGCATACCTCAGCACAGTCTAATCATCGATTAAACTCGTGTAATGTGTGCATCGAATGATTCTGTCTAACAAGTTGACCATCCATCAAAATGCATGGGCTTCCTGCTGACAGTTTAACGAATGGCCTTTCAGTGAACAGCAATGCATCGAATAACGGATGAATTGCAAGCGGTTCTTTATGCCTTATGCGTTTGGTCCTGTTTGCTGAAGCGCAGAGCGGGCGGGAGCCAGATGGTACCATGGGAGTAACCGGGTTCGAGTGCGTTGGAGTCAGGGTTTGATTCATTATATTATGCGCAATATTGAAAAAAAAAATTATCAAACAAGCAATTGTTTTTTGGGGTGATGAGCAGAATATCTGTAAGCAAATGTTTCAGGCCTGGGGACTGATTAAAATTATAATGTGGAATGTGGATGGCATAGATCTCGGGATCTGATGGAAGAAGTTTAATACTATTCTCCTCTTTCTCCTGCTCGCACACATTTCGGATTCTCGTCCTCAAGTCGTTTATCCCAGAGGATAACAGCGAAGACCTAATTTGTGATGGGTTCCTTTATTTTAATCCTACCCTTCACCCTCAGAGATCTGCAGCCTGATTGCTTTGTGTGACGCATGGTGAAATTAATTTTGTCTAACGTGGATCTCAGCCAGCTCCTAGAGTTTAGGGCCTGAAAGTTCATAGTATGAGGTTGAGTGTTTTTTGGTGCTGCCACAGAAGTTCAAACACGCAGTTGTTACCTTCAGGATCAAAGCCTCCACACCTCACCACAAATCCACGTCCATCAAGGGCTGACCTTTACGATTACGGTTAATGTACATCTTCTCCAACACTGGTGTAGCACAGCTTTCCATAGCGGCTTAGATGAATCTCCCAGCTTCAAAGGGCAACTGTGTCATCCATCACTCCTGACTCACAGCAATAGAACAACACGGCATTGCTTCACCGTGAGCTGCAGTCTCAGGTCTTTGCTGGATTGATGGCCAGAGGTGGGTAGCTCAGGTCCAGAGAGTAAAAGTCAAAAATAAGATTTTGTTTCAGCCATCCAGTTGAGTACTCTGTGGCTGTGTCCGAATTAAGGGGCTGTATCCTTCTAGGGCCGCATTTGAAGACCAAGTGCATCAGGCCCCTTTAAATGCGGTTTAGAAATGCATCCTTTTGCTGAGACGCAAAACACCCGATGGATCCTTCGCAGCCCAACATATCCCAAAATTCATTTCTCAGAGATGAAGTGGGTGTGTCCTGGGTAGGTGATCGGAGCGGTACTTTGTGACTCAAGGGTAAGGACGAGAACAGCTGGTGATACAAAGATGAACTGTCCCATCTGACAACACTTTTCTGTTCCTCCTTCAAGCACCTTGCGAAGGCTACACTTTCAGAGACTGTCCTTCGAAAGATGCAGCCCCTGAATTTTGACACAACCTGTCACTGTGACTATTTATGCTCAACTGGTTGGTTGAAACAAAATCTTCGTCTGGACCTGAGTTATGCACCTCTGTTGATGGCACTGAGCAGGACCCTCCTGCTTCCTGGATGTGCCTTTTGGAAGCTGGGTAACACAGCAAAAGTGGCAGAGTAAACGCTGTGAGAAGATTTGTTCATATTCCTGGGATACCACAGCAAAGTCCTCCCTGATCTTTCGCTTTATGAACATTGGCGCAGGGCAGCAGAGGCTGACCTGGGGGCTTCGCTTGCAGTCCTGCCAGATGCACTTCTCGGTTTAATCAGGGCAGACATCATATTGGATTGTGGTTACTGAGAGCAGGACTTTTGATATCTCACACTGCCTGTGAAGTCTATGCAGCAGAGGCTCCTAGAAGCACCTCATTTAGATAAGCATTTCTACACCTCTGGCCACTCACACGGATCTGTCATGAGTCTGGCACAGGGCCAATCTTTACAAAAACATGGAGGAACAGCCCTCTTAAACACCGGGTGCATGCACTTCCAGGAAAAAAAAATCAAAAGGATTCCACCCAGTCAAGTGGCAGATAAGCCGTTTCCTCTAACGACAAAACCCTCTGTGCAGAGAGGAATGTGACATTAAGGGGATCTGAGAGATGGATCCTGTGTCCCCCGGACACTAATGCATTAATGCCTGGCTTCTACTCAATTGCATTTTATCATTTAAGCACAACTATCATGTAAGATCATAGAATTACATTTTATCATAACTGCACACTCTGGGGCATATTTAATCAGGAATGTTTGACAATTTCCTGTGAAAAACATGTAAAAGAGTGAACAGCTTCAGTTTCTGGTGCCTAAGCATTTATGATATTCCTGATACTTATAAAACATTTATAGCAGGTATGACATCGGCTTTTCTGTTTGAAAGTAAAATAGCTCCATCTGGATGTTGGAATGGTAATCCTGTGTGTGGTCGAGTCCGGTACGGACCTGAAATTAAAGTCCGAGGCCGGCCCATTCCTGGGACCCTGGGACTGAACCTGACCTGGCCCAAATACTGCTAGAAAATCTAACACCTGAACCCAACTCGAACCTGAAACTGTGGAAATATTAGTCATGCACATATGCTTGCTAGGTAGCTGGTAGGTGAGTAAGAATGGGAGGGGTGGGTTATTGGAGGTGGTGTGTAAAACAAAAATGAGCAAAGGACCAAACAAGCACAAAAAGCAAAGTTTACAAGAAAAAAATCACACCTAAAAAACTGACCCTAAAAAACTGGGCCCAAAACCTGATACTTCATTTTTTCTTAATTTTATTAATTGACAACTACTGTAACAATGTCCAGAAGACAGATCATAGGTAAGGTACTTCATACATTGGAGATGCTTCATTGCTTCCTCTTTTAGATTGCACAGGATGACGTCCTGGTACTCGAGGGTACAGAACACGTACCTCCAGCAAAGTCGAACGTCCAAACCTCTCTGACAAGACTGGAGGCTAAATTTGGCTCAGTGCTAATGGTAGGCAGCTATTCGCGTACTATGGAGAGCTATTTCCCGATGTTAGTCAGCATTACATTGTCATACTGATGTGACCTCCTGACCTTCAGGCTGACCCTGTGTCCGGAGACATTAGGAGCTGGCCAGGGACTCTACACACTGCGTGTGCCGTGATCATGCAGCGAGGGGCTGAGCGGGGCTCGTCTCGGACATGCTGTCATAAACCCCGTCGTTATCCGTAAACGCACACGGACCGTTGGCGTGATTTACCGGCTTCTGTGGAATGCCACTGGTGTTCGGGATGGACGAAGCTGTCTTAACCATAATGGAAACGAGATCGTCAGCGTGACATTCCGACGTCGCCATTATGTATGATTGTCATTACCTCCCAGATCCTTCTGAAATATGGCCAATCAGAGGGGAGTGAGGCCAAACCCGAAGACAGCATCCAAAGATGACGCCAAAACAGGCCAGGTATTAGAGGGGCCGATACAATTTTTTTGCTAACTTTCCTGCTGCTCGAGTTCTCAACATTGACAGGGTGTTCAGCAGAGGGGTGCCCTGTTCACCCCAGGCTCTCCCTTTCAGCCTCCGCCCCGCCTCTTTCCTCTGGTCTCAGGTGGGGGGCAGGGTGCTGAGGGGGGTGTCACCTCCTATACTCATGTAGATATAAGTACTGTGTGCACTCCATGCATGCTGACTCTCCATCTATTAAGTGTTTATGACTTCTGACATGTCTGTTAAGTGCAGACGATGCTAAACCTCTAATCCGCATCCCTCTAATGTGTGAAATTACACCATTCCATACAGCCACGTCTTTAAGTGATGCATAAATTGATGGTTTCCAAAGAAAGCCTGTATCTGTCTGCACATTACCCGAGACGGAGGGGCTGCTGCGCTCGCCTGTAAAACGGGGTCTATTTACGCATTAACTGAGATGATATTTCAGCCGTGGAATCCGCAGCGCAAGCTTTTTGTTTCGTAGGACCCTGTGACGGCAGGTGGATGTTCAAAATAGAACAGAGGACAAGCCCAGAATGTGAAGCAAAATGGGAAGGAGGAGAAGAGGAAAGAACAGAAGAAAAGAGGGAGCATGGGCTAAGTGACTGACGGAGGTCGAGAGCCTCACTGCTGCGGCCCGCCTTCTGAATAATCAATCCGCCATTAATGGAGAAAGTGCCTATGGAAGGATATAAAATGTTAATTGCTGTAAAATATTGATCAGCGTCATTGATCCATGGGATAATTGCAATCAGTGGAAACAAAGATGTACTGTAAAGGGTTAGTGCCCATCCCCACTGGGGGGGGGGCCCAAGGGGGGACCGAGGCTCCCCAAACGGCCCTTAACTACATTCAGCTGCTGCATCCATCTCGTGATTCCACTGAACGTTACGCTGTGTCTATTCAACGGGTAGGAGAGCCTTCTGGGTTAGCCGCTTAGCCAGTTAGCGGCAGGAGGACAAGTGTGGCGTCATTTAGGCTGGCCGAGAGGACGAGGTGCTGGGCAGCCTATAAAATAACCCCACCTAATGTGTTCAATGGAGTTGTGCTAGCAGCCTATCCCGCCCCTCCCAGGGGCTCACTAAGTCAGGTCCCCTGGGGGGCAAGTTCAGGGAAGAGCTGCCATATCTCGCCTGTTGAATAATAGATCAGGTGCAGCAGTTGGACTGTAATAGTTCTGCTCCCCTGTTGAACCTGGATCAATAATCACTTATAATCAAGGAGCCACTAAGATGCCATCAGCCAGCAATTAGCTAGGAATCTACTCCCCCCCTCCGCGTGTCCTCCCCACCCTCCCCCCAATGGATGCGCATGTCACTCATGGGTGACAGTGAATAGTGTGCAGTGAGCAACAGGCTGACTGAAGGCCCCTTTGGGTTTCATAAGAAAACTGCCAACTGGAGTGACAGTACTAGCCTGCGCCGGAGATGACGGATTCATATCTGAAGGTTTGTTTGTGAGCTTTTCGAAATGCTGCGATGATCCGTTTTATTTTCCTGTCTTTGAGGGATGATCCCCTTCCGCTGCCCCCGTCCCGCCGCGAGGTCGGCTCTCACAGGCCACGTCCCGCCTTCTCTTCCTCTGTGTATCGCCGGCACATAAATCACACAGCAAGCGACACATCTGCATCACAAGGCCATCGCTCATGCTTCTGGTTAGGGTTCATTCGGGGAATTAGTGAGGTAATGATGAACTGCGGGGCAGGCTTGTGGATTTAAGGTACTTCAGGGTGATGACCCTGCTGGTAATATACGTTTGCATTCATTTCTGATATCGTAATAAACTAATTGGGGTTGCTATGATGGTGTAGGGGATAGCACGGTGGCGCAGTGGTTAGCACTGTTACCTTACACCTCTGGGATCAGGGTTTAAGTCTCTGCCATGGCTCCATGAGTGTGGAGTTTGCATGTTCTCCCTGTGTCGTCGTGGGGTTTCCTCTTGGTACTCCGCGGTTTCCCCCCGCAGTCCAAAAACATGCTGACCCAGAATAGGACAAGCGCTTACAGAAGATGGATGGATGGATGGATGGACAGATGGTTGTGTATCGGGGATTTGCTGTCATTCTTAGTGCGGAGAAGCGGCGGGCCTGCCCTTGTAACTTGTGTAGATACTGATTAATCTCCCTTAGTAACCCAGAGCAGACATGTAACCTGTGGCTTCATTTCATTTCCCGTGATCCAAGTCCACTTGTCTCAGGGCTCGGTTCCTGCCTGGTGCTGATTCTGTCTCGGCCGCTCCAGTCCTTGTCATCTCAGAGGTAAGATCTTTCCGTGTCAGGTGGCTCACCAGCTCATCAGAACCTCTCACCCACTGCTCACTGGACTCGCAGATAAGACCTCGCTACACATCCATAGGGGTAAGTTTCAAATTCCCAGAAGAGTGAGTGTGCCGTCCAACGTGAAAGCAGGCTGAGATCTTCTTGCCAACCTGCTGGAGGTCTTCACCAATCACTGCTGCACTCTGATTCCACTGATATTTGACTCATAAATCAATAAAGTCTTTCTTTCAGAAAAAAAAAATAGTTGATGGAAGATGTTTTGTTTAGTGATCTTTCCAGCAGTTCCTTCCCTTCTTCCGCTTGTTCCTCATTATCGAAGGGTGAATGCAGCTTCATAGTTGCATCTACAGCTTTGAACGTAATGGTGTCAGTAGCTTTGGACGATCACTCAATCTGAAATAACTAAATAATGACGTGATTAACTATTAACGGATGAGCTCCCTCTAAAAAACTGTTGTTTTTTTTTAAATTAAAATAGACAGCAGGACTGTAATTAGATCCTACTGGGTCCCAAATTATCCTACCATAATGGTGTTTGCTACATACCGTGTTCAGTGCCATTGTTCTGGGCCGTTGTCTGCCTCAAAGCAGATGGGGCCTTTCTAAGGCCCACAGGAAGCACTTCGAACTACTCACACCCGGAAAGTCCTCTGAAGGCCCAGATGAGGAGCTGGGGTCCTGGCTGTTGCACAGACGGCACAGGCGGCTCTCCCTGGCTGACTGATTACCAGGGGACACGAGGGCAGGGGAGACTGCAAATGAGAGCAAGTGGTTCGTGTGTGGTAATAAGGAAACTATCACAGGATTCAAAGCAGCTTTGGTGAAAGCTGGTGATGGAAAGGAAAGGACCGGTCCTGATTTATGGAACGTTTAGAGGGTAGGACTGCACCTCCTCAGCAGCACGGTGATTCATTGGTTAGCACTGTTGCCGCACATCTTTGGGACTCGGGTTCCAGTCCCTGCCATGGCTTCATGTATGTGGCATATTCTCTTCATGTCATCAGGTGGTTTCCTCTGGGTACTGAAACATGCAGAGGACTTCCCCACAACTCTGAATAAGACAAGTGGTTACAGAAAATGGATGGATGGCACTGCACTTCCACAGTTGTGGGAACGATTGTGTGTGTAAGGAATTTGCCACTGGATAGTCAGTTGTCCCACCAAAGACATGTGGTTGTGGTGCTGGTGTCTATGGTGTGTGATTTTGTGTGTGTGCCCAGCAACGGACTGACATCCCACCCCATTTCCCCTGGGCCTCCTGCGATCACTGCAGGATCACTGCACTCCTCTACTGGATAAATAGGAAATGCTTAGGGTGGTCTTTATAGGGATGTTTCTTTCCTTTTAGCAGTAACAGATTACTGAATACCTCTTGACATAAACACGGATATAAAGGATATCTAGAAAACAGCATGACAGGAGACATAATTAATAACGAGCGTTCCGGAAGCATCCGTTTCACTCGGTTTGCTTTCCTTTCTTAACCCTTTCAGTTCTCTTGTGTGCCTCAACTCTACACACTGATTCCTTGAGTCCATATTTGTGTGAGGTCAGATGTCCTTGAGGGGAAACCTTCCATGGAATCACGCATAGATGGATGCACAGAATTCCCAGTGCCATGTGGCATCATGCTATGATTCCCGACCCCCCATGCGAGCTCAGCTTCACTGTGATGTATTGGAGTTTCTTCTCGCTGGATTGGTCCATGTTTCACTCAGGGGACAAAGATACAGGCAAATGACTATTGATGGACGTTTGAGAAATGCGAGCAGAGAGCCGCTGTTGTGGGTATCGATGGGCGTATGAGGAATGCATTCGGAGGATCGATGTGAGTGGGGGGGGAGTGCCGGGAAGCTTATGGCACAAGCAATGCGGTCGCACGGCAACGGCACAACGTGGCACCGCTGAGGCAGGACTGCACCTCTGGCCTGACGCATTGCAGTGAAACATCACAGCTCTGCAGGGGGGGGGATTTGACAAGCAGGCGCTCGTTTACTGTCTCCATAAATCAGTCTCATCTCAGACTGCTCACCACCCTCCCTAGTACATCGCTCCTCTGTGCGCCGGCTGACCTTTTCTGTGCTTTTTTGTGCATCTTCTCAAACACAAAGGAGGCGGCTGGACAGTGGCAGGGGTGCAGTTTGAAATGCAAGATGCGCGTTCATTAGTCAGGTGCTTTGATGAAGTTTGCAGAATGGACAAATAAAAGGGGGTGGAGCCTGAAGCAGACGGTGCCTCAGTGAACGTTGGAACCGTGGGCGAGAACGCGGATGGCCTGTTGTAGGGCTGGGTCCAAGGCAGACACACGGCACTCCATACGTTGGCTTTTGTTTTATCAGCTACTCAGAATGTCCAGGCATCCACATCATTTATCAAATCTTCCAAGTGTCACACATGTATGTGTGTGTATATGCGTTTGAAAATAGGACCAAACTTTCAGGCACAAAATTACTGCTGCACTGATGACATGATAAAAGAACTGAAAATGGCACCTAAAGCTTTTTTCCCAAATCTCAGATGATTAAAAAGAAAAAAAAATAAGGTTTGATCTGGAACATTGTGCTTTTCTCTTCCGAAAACACCGCTGACCCTAACAAGATGGAGGAGCGGACCTCCGCCATTATGGAGGGCTTTAGTCACCCCTGAGCGGGAAAGGCAGCGGCCATCAACTGGAGATGACACCCTCGAGCCTGTGATGGGCCAAAATGGGGACATTATGCCTAAATACAGCTGTTTCTGAAGAGCCATTACCTAAATGAGGCGCTGAGGCTGCTGCCACACAGAGAGTGTGTGCGAGTCGGCAGTGTAAGCGGACCTTTTCGGTTTTACTAGCTGTCGGGATTGGGGCGTTCTTCCCGTTTAGGACAAGCGGCGACCAATGAAAGACATCAAGACAAGATGGGAGATGATCACATGACTGGTCCACTGACACGCACAGTGATCAGCCATATCATTAAAATCACTGACAGGTGAAGTGAATAACATTGATTAACTTGTTACAGTGTCACCTGTCAAGGGTGTCATTATATACTAAGCAAGTGAACAGTCAGTTTCTGCAGGTGATGTGTCGGAAGGAGGAAAAATGGGCAAGAGTAAGGATCTGAACGATGATGAGAAGGGCCAAATTGTGACAGCTAAACGATTGGATCTGAGTGTCTCCAAAACGTCAGGTCTTATGGCATGTTCCCAGTATGCAGTGGTCAGTACCTACCAAAAGTGGTCCAAGGAAGGCCAACTGGTGAGCTGGCATCAGGGTCTTGGGTACTCAAGACTTATTGATGCGTGCAAAGAGCGAAAACTAGCCTGTCTGGTCCGATCCCACAGGAGAGCACAAATCGCTAAAAACGTTAATGCTGTGTATGACAGGAAGGTATCAGAAAACACAGTGCATCGCAGCATGCTGTGTGGGGCTGTGTAGCCTCAGACTGGTCAGAGTGCCCATGCTGACCCCTGTCCACCCCCAAAAGCACCTAAAATGGGCACATGAGCATCAGAACTGGAGTAAAAGGTCTTGACTTCGCCTCCAAATTCCCCAGATCTCAATCCGGTCAAGCGTCTGTTGGATGTGCTGGACAAACAAGTCCGATTAATGGAGGCTCCACCTCACAACTTACAGGACTTGAGAGTGATAGGGACAGGCCCTCAGTCTGACAGTAAGGAGATGGAGAATCTCTTCAGGAATAACTTAATGTCCATATTTTAATCGGAATGTGAGTGGCTCAAGAAGATTCCGTCGTCTGGAACAAATGGAGAGACTGATGTTCAGAACTATTAATCCCCCGGCCTAAAGTTCGGAGTCGGTGTCTCCCTGTTGACGGCTCACAGAAGGTTCTGTTAAGGCGCTGTAAATTGAAGTGCATGGCTAGAGGGAAATTTTTAGAGAAAAGCAGATGGGGGGGTGGAGGGGGGTGTCCTGAGAAGCGGCTGTGAATGTCTCATCACCTCACTGTCCTGCTCATTCCCCGACAGGAGGAGTCACTCAGCACGGCTGTCACCATCCCGTCACCTTGCAGTCAGCGGGTTATATGGGGACGGTGGGGGGGGGAGGTTGTCTTTTGTTTGGTGGGAAGCAGACGCCATAGGGGCCGACTATGACTTCTGCCGTCACGTTTGGTGATCGATCCACCGAGCGATGGGGTCCATGAATCCTCCGTGATGATCATGTTGTAAGGAAATCGATTTGGCTTCAAAAGTTTATTGAGAGAGAGGGGAGCAGTTTAGCCGTGTTGTGAATGACATTTGTTACCACAGTGTATTATTATCTTAATGATGTCTCACTATAGATACAGTCAAACAGGCTTTAAATTTTTTATTAAGGTTGTCTGCAGCTTGTCTAGTTGTGCTATAAATTTATTTCAAATATTTCGCTGTTGTTCGCTATTGCACAGTCCTCTCCGATTAGTTTAAATTCACCTACATCAAGTCGCGATGAGATATTTACTTTCGAAACACCCATAAAAGGCCAAAACGCATCGGTGGGCGGTAACATTTACACGCCGGCAGTGTTGTTTATAGGTAGAGTGTGCTAAATGTTTTGTGGCGGAAATCCAACCAGCTTTATTTTTAGGCAGCATCCATGTGAAACCCGGCGGATATCCAAGCGATCCGTTGGGGGGGGGAACATGGGGGCAGTACCACTTCAATGGAAATGAAGGAAGAGCGTGTTCCTGACAAGGGAGGGTGGCTCTAACCTGGGCGGAGTTATCAAACTGCCAGCGGCGCATCATTGGCCCTGTCAGGATTTTGGGGGCTGCTTGACCAGAGGAGTCCCCTCTGCCCGCCCCCATGCGTGATTCAGCTTGTGAAACCCTCGATCACACCTTCCCAGGTACTATTGAGCACCAAACGCACGGTGCGAATTCTCACCGGGCCACAAACACATGCCCATTCCCCTCCAGACTATAATTACAATCACAGATTTCACACCGGACGGCTCCAGGATCTCCTCTCTGGGGGGGTCACACCAGATGAATCACGACGCTTTCCTCTGGAGACTTCCATTACACTGCCGTTGGGCCTGCCAGCCTCCAGAATTGCATAGCAGATAGTGGATAGTTTGCGATCAGCTTTGGGAAATAAAAGCTCCTTGGGCTAGGCAAGTCTAGCCCTCTGAGAATTTCTATGATTTTTTAAACGTGCCACAACAGTGATGAGGTGTGTGTCAAGATTTCAGAATCTTTCTGGGGTTGTGTGATGGTTTTGTTCAGCTGTCACTTTTTTTATTTACTGAAGTTTACGAAACTTCTAGTGTTTTTTTTCTTTTTATAAATCACAGATGCTTCAGGCTGAGATTTATGATCTCCTGTTTCTCATGGAATTATGAAGTCAGGAAGAGAGACAGAATCTAATTTTTTGTACCTAAACGATGACTAATGTCCAACCACAACAAGCCAAAAGGTATCAAACGTGCTGAATATTTAACACAAAAACTCAATTTTGACTGTGGGAAATGGCATTTTAATGGGCTGCTAGCAGATTGGTTTGTGGATATGAGATTTCTCGCAGGCTCATCAATCCCGGGTTTGTAGCTTGGGAGGCTGACGGTGGAGGTAGTGGGGGCCCATCTCGTTCCCCTGGTGAGGGCCTGCCTGTGGTCTAGTCCATCAGCCAGCCCCCCCCCCCGGTGGATCCATGCTTTCCGAAGGCATGGTGCTGTCACTCACAGAAACAAACTACTTGCACCCTTCCAAATCGATTGTGGGCTGTGTTTTATTGTCCGCAGCGACCGGAAGTGTGTCAGGGCCCTGCTCCTCTGTTAATGAGCTGTAACATAATGATGTGCAGGAGCTAATAACCCTGACCAGGGCCTGCCCAGCGCCTTCCCCTTACAATCAGATCAGCAGGGATCACCTCCTGCCATACACATTATTACTTTGTGGGTGCTGAACCCCAGACAGGAGAAACATCACTCGTTAGTTCAATCAGTGCAGAGGTTGCTCGTTCCCATTGTCCGTCCGCTTCCAATGTGGATCGGGTGGCCGAACAAAGAATATTGTACAGTTTAAATGTTTAAAGCTGTCAGTAAGGGCTCACATGTCGCAGTATGATGGCAGCCCTTCTGAGGGTGACTAAATAATTACTGGTTTTGTCAGCTTTCCGTGTCAGGGATACCCTCTTTCATTAGCCGTTTGTGTCAGGGATACCCTCTTTCATTAGCCGTTTGTGTCAGGGATACCCTCTTTCATTAGCCGTTTGTGTCAGGGATTCCCTGTTTCATTACCCGTTTATGTCAGGAATACCACCTTTCGTTAGTCATTTGTTTAAGGGATGCCATCCTTTGTTAGCTTTCTGTGTCAGAGATGCCCCCCTTCGTTAGCTGCTCATGTCACGGATACCCGCATTCATTGTTTGCTTGTGTCGGGGATACCACCTTTCATTAGTTACTTGTGTCAGGTATGCACACTTTCGTTATCCAGTTTTGTCAGGGATACCACATTTTGTTAGCCGGTCATGTTAGGGACACCCCCTTTTGTTAGCCACTCTTGTCAGGGATACCCCCTTTTGTTAGCTGCTCAAGTCAGGAATACCTGCTTTCATTATTCACTTGTGTCAGTGATACCCCTTTATATTAGGAGTTTGTGTCAGGGATACCCCCTTTTGTTAGCTGCTCATGTTGCGGATACCCTCTTTCATTAGTAGTTTGTGTCAGGGATACCCCAAATTGCTCTTCTATCTGCCTGGCTCTTACAAAACCTTCACATAACACCCTGGGTGAGGAGTGACAATATGAAAACCCCCATTTTTTATAATAAGTACATGTGGGAGAAGCAAAACATAACAGTAGACTGCTGACTCCAAAGCAAGATTTAATTTTTTGACTCAATTCTCCCGAAAATGAATGAATATGGAAGCTAAATTCTTTATGGGCATGTGCATGATGCTGTTTGTGGGGTTGGAGTGAGATGCCTTTTGCTGATGTGTACTGATGCATGTTTTAGCCCAGCCTTGGTGTTCCTGTTGCCCTCAGAGAGAACAGCAGACCTCCTTATTCTGTGGGGGACTGCAGAGGCCCTGTTTGCTGCTCTGTGTGATTCGTTTGCTCGTGTGATTGTTCTGTAAGGCGGTCATGTGTGCTTTGGCTCGCCTCCACTTCAGGACGTCGTGCAGCGATGAACTCCACACTAACTTTAATCGTGTTACCAAGAAGAAATGGCTGGATTTTGCTGCACATTCCAGAATTGTCGTCAATGTTATCTATTTTTTTCCGCGGAGGATTGGCTGTAAGTGTGTGGCTCTGGAGACAGTAAATCAAGCATGTGTCTACACTTGATGACCTCATCCTGTCTGGGGGGGCGGGGGGGGGGGGCGGGGGGCGGCGGGGGGGGGG
>JAODLD010000001.1:10194576-10205852 GCA_026781065.1 Mormyrops boulengeri | reverse complement strand
CACCCCCCCAACCCCAGCATGCTACTGCAATTCGGGCATCTTTGGATTCTGTTCCTACCATTTGGACTGACAGCTTCAGTCGCTCCAGTGCGGCCCAGTTCCAGCCCCCCTCCCACCAATAATGAAGAACTAATCCATTATTTGCAAAACATCTGCATTGCCCCCTAAAAACGAATTGTTATTTAGCATAATGTTTTCCATACACTTTGTTTATTACAGGCGCAGATCTGGCAGCGGTAACATCAGGGTCTTTAAGTCTGTGACTCACCCTGTAAAGAATGACTGCAGATGTGCACAAGGAGGCTGCCCCCCTCCACCTCTTACGATGTGAGGATGTGTCAACACAGCAAACTGCTTTGCAGATAATTTTTTATTTTACATGCATTTTTAATGCATTTAAAAGGAATGATTGTTTTTGGAGCTGTTTTGCATTTTTATGGCCTGAGAGGACCTGCAGCACTAACTGTGCTACACAGGTCACCCCCCCCCGTCACCACCATGAACCCACAAACTCTTTGGTGCTTCAGTGGGACATAAATGTCAAGCATTGTGGGATTTATGGTTCTCAGTAAGCTGGAGAGCAGTGTGAATGGAGACTGATGCCATGGCCTGCCTCTTGCTGTTCCCCCCCGCCCCCACCCCAATCAAGAAAGCATCTAAGCATGATGTCAGCGATCCAGGAGTAGCACAACTTCATTTGTATTTGGGGCTGGAGACAGATTACCGATCCTGGCATAAGAGCCACAAGATGCAATTAACAAACCCAACAAGGAACAAGAGCACAGCCATTCTGGTTGTTCATGTTTTTATCATATTGGCAACTGATTGAGACACACACACGCGTTTCAGAAGGTCACTGTCTTGCTGTGAGATTGCTCATTTTTGACATTTTTGATTTTGCGAAAAGAGTGACCAAATGTTCCCAGTGTGAGATATCAAAAGACATCCAGTGTGACTCCTGCTTCACATCTTTGTCTCCTTATCACAATTTTTCTTGCTGCTTTTATTCCCGCTGACATGTTCTTTCTGAATACATACATATATATTTCTTACATTTTCAGATCAGGAGAATGTTAGAATGAGGTTGTTCAGTTTACTGCCATAACGGATAGTAGCGGTATGAGAGGCGCCCCACAGGTCCCTGAAGGATGCTCATCCTGACTCCTGCTTTGACGGCATCTGGTCCTGATGCTGCTACAGACCTACATGAATCTTCCAGATAAACCTTCGGTCTGTTGCAATGAGAAGCTGGAGAGGAGTCTGCTAAACCATCGAACCATTAAATGTGAACCAAGGGACCCACGTGTTTAATTGTTCAGGGCTGATCATGCGTGTTGTTACATGTTACAGATATACCCGTGCGTTAGGTGGTGTCAGGCCAACCGTGTCATCATTCCTATGGAGAAGGATTCATGGGAGGGTTGGACAAGAGAGCCTGCATTTATACAGCTGTATCTCAGTGAAGACCAGGGCTCTGTATGTGTTTACTGTACACAGTGTTTCCTTATGACACTGCTGTGGCTCTGATGTCCTCTGATGTCACATCCTGCTGTCCGGTTCAGTGGTCCTGCAGACCTCTTTGGTGGCTGCACGGAGCCCGTGGTACCACGATGCTTGCTGGATAAACATCAGGTATCCACATACGACACGCGGCAGGACACCTGGGAGCTCACGTTGAATAACCCCCCCCCCCCCACTGTTGTCAGGCTGCAGTTGGGAGGAGATTTGATACTCCCCCCCCCGATGGTATTTATATCAGTGAGAGACAGAGCACATCTGGCCAGCGGTCAGGTCCAAAAATGAATCAGCACACGTGTAAGAGGCACAACGCAGCAGGGTGCTCCCAGTGCTACTGTTATATTACAGAAGTGTGTGTGTGTGTGTGTATGCGTGCATGTCCCGAGGCCATCCCGCATCCCTGTCGGTTGTGTACCTGGCTCGCTCCGAAAGGCCATCTGGAATGCCGCCACCCGCCTTTGATCACCTCCACTTCAGCAGGAGCCAGTGAGAGGGACTCTCTGAAGGACTCATCCAAGGTCGCCTGGCCGATGGCAGCGGACTCTGTAAATCGATTACTGGCAGCTTAAGCGCCATGGAAGACAGAGGCCCATTATCACCGGAGCCTTGGAGAGACGCGTGGCGCTGATAGTCATTCAGAGTGACCCAGCCTTCCGAAATATCAAATACCCTCAGGCGATGCACACCTGAAATGTCTCCTATGCCGTGACGGCTGCCCATGTGGTGGCGCTTTGCCTCTTGTCAGCCCCCCCCCAGCCCTTCATCTCACAGACACACTGAGGGTAAAGCCCAGCCTGCCTCAGCAAGCTGGCCCTTTCGCAGACAGTGCTAGTTTCTGAATGCTGTCGCTGTGTCGGCCCTCTGCTTTGAGTCCACCATTGGTGGCTCTTGGTCCCCCTGCAGAAACAGTCAATGTCTTTTCTTCCTACTGAAAAGGTACCAAACGAGGCTGGGAGAACGTGCATCAGTGGCCGTATGAGGCACAGGCTTGAAGGCACTCCATGCCATACTTTCACTGTCACTGCACTGCATGTTGTATCTTCACTGTCTCTGCACTGCATACTGTACCTTCACTTTCACCACACTCCATGCTGTACCTTCACTGTTTCTCTCCATGCTGTGCTGCTACTTCACTCTCAAGCAGAAAGTAAAACATAGTAAAAAAAAGTGGACTGCAAATCTGTCACTGCAAAATGACTGGTGAAATTCCACACGATATAGTAAAAAAATTCTGTAATGTCATGTTACCATATTAAAGCTGTCATTTCAGCTACGGTTCTTTTGTGGCATTTTCTCATTAATGTCTAAAGTAACCTGTCTGTGGCACTAAAACTGTAATCTATTATTTATAGCAAATTTCATGCGCTGGCTTGAGATAAGAAAGCTGCAATTTGTAATAAATTGAATGCTGTTTATTCACCAGATGATTATGCACCGGTTCAGAGAGAAGGAAACTATATTCACAGAATTATGGATGAAAGCGGATCTATTGGAGTCGAGGGAACTGGCAGCACATATTTCTTGGGATCCTCAGCATACCTCCAAGCAGAGGCAGCTGGTGGCATCATGAGGACATTGAGAAGATACCAGGTCATTCTCTGCTTGTTTATTGGGGGTTAACGCTCGCCTGGCAGGAGCCTTTATGTCACGTTTTACCAGCAGATTGGATGAGAAAGTTTCTACCCTTAAAAAAAATTCCCAGCGGGGGGCTGTTAAAGGACTGATGCAGACATGATATCCCAAGGGCGTGGCCTCATGCGAAACGGCATTCCTACCATCTGGCTGTGCTACCTGTGGGATGCTAGCTGCCGCCTAGCCGTTTGTCTCATGGGTATCACGTTTACGCTGCATCATAATGTAAAAATGCAGGTGGATCTGAAATGTAGTCCTCAGGCGTCTCCACACCACAATGTGGGGCGGGTCCCTCTCCAACTGCTCTGCCGCCACAGGAGGTCAGCCAATCACATGACACCTTGTCTGTGGTGTGCATGCAAAGGTTAGCTGATGGAGCCAATCAGAGGGGGCTCCAATGGGAGCCCAGTTACCCGTGTCACCTGAGAGGGAGAGCCCTCCTTCTGCTAATTGGGTGGGGGGGGGGTCATCTTCTGCAGGTGGGGGCCTTCATTAGCATTCCCCCAGCAGGACCCCCATGTACCTCTAACAGGAAGAGATTCGGTTCTCCAGAACAATACAGAAAAGCCCTGTCATATATTTGTTTCAGCTTTGGAATAAATTAAAATGTATGCAGAAAGTGTACAATAAGTTACACATCTACGCAGAAGTTTCCAGAAGCTTACATAATATAAATCCTATCAACATTTCTGTTCTGTGTGCGTTTTCACACCAATCGCCAGACCCACAGGGAGACTCCCAAACTCATGTTTGGGACTAACAGATACCTTCTGCATCTTTGGATTTTGTAAGTCCATTGAGGATATTTCTGGTTCTGAAACCACCTGTACTCCAAGGTCGTTTTAATTTCCGCGTGCGGGGTTCTCCATTTGGGGCAGTGTTAATTCAGAGGCCTTGCTCCCGTTCGATCGCTGCTTGGTTCCAGGCCTCCTTGGGGCCTGTCTCTGGAAGGCTGCTCCCCTGATCTAGTGAAGGCCGCCTGCTTGGCAGCCCCACACCGATGCAAAGGCGTGGACCCTCTCCAGAGTGGTTGTGTGTGTAATGAGGACGCTTCTGTTGGTAGTGATCTGGCCCTCGCAGAATGCCGGGGGTGAAAGATAAGCTGACACAAGCCGGATTATCTGGTGGAACCAAAGGAATTCGAAGACAATCGCACAGAACCAAGTGCCCAGTCACCTTGAGGATGTATTCAGAGACAGCTCTTTGGGTGGGGGGTGGATCAGCAAGCAAAGCGGCTGCTCTCATTGGCTCTGCGGCTGAATTCCCAGCAGAACCCAGGAGACCCGAGACCAGAGAAAACTGCTGAAAAGCTTTGTCAAGGTGGACTGTTGGTCACTGTCTCCCAAGCTGTCGGTCTGTCACACGCTCCTATTCACAAGTACTAAGTGTGAAATGACCTACTTCCCACAATTACATTTTGAACCTACATTCGGTTTAAATGGAACAGTTCTCTCTAAAATACTTTTTTACAGAAGCCATCTGTCAGATTTACATTAAAGCTGAAAAAAGATAATCAATCAAGCAATGAAAAGCCAGTGCTTTCATAATAAAGTTTATTCTATATTACAAATAGTATTTTGTTCTTGACTGCAAAATAGGATTGCATTATATATTTACATACACAGGTATACAACTAATTGTAACAAAGTTAGAGAAGCTTGCCTTTTTCCAGGATTTCTGATTCTCCCAAATAGAATATCTTTATTTATCATTAAAGGTCGAAATAGTAAAAGTCTCTTCTAACATGTAGCTGTAACACTGAGCTCTTGAAGGGCCTTATGGCCCTTGCAGAATGTGTAAGGTGGAAGCTTTATCTGCCCGTATCAAACAAGGTTGGCGCTCTTCAGAAACTACATTCACCGCATGGGAAGATGAACGGGGAGGGGTGCGTGAGGTCACCTGGAATCCAACAAGCGGGTTTTTTTTTCTTTTCACTTTTTTTCTTTTCATTGGGCAGTCCATAGCAGAGGCAGCTTTAGAAACGCTACGAGCGGAACCTACGGAAGCATTAAAAAATGTCATATCTTTGACGAAATGCTCGACGGAGCACCGGTGAAGAAAGCGGGCGGGTTTACGGGACACCTCGCGCCCACGTGGCCACTCGTGCCATTAAAAAATGAGCCAAAGCAAACAAAAACGAGCCAAAGGGCTTTGTGTTGGGTACGATGCATGTTGAGTACAAATGAGGACCACACACTGAAAATAAGAAGACACAACAAAACCATGAAGACAGCACACCAATAAAAGAGAAACAGTTCGAAGTGGTAACATAGAAAACAGTCGGTTAAATTCTAAACTATGCCTAGATCTGTTGCCAAAAACATAGCGTCTAGCGCCTGGCCAAAGATCAGTTTTTTTATGTTGTCATACGTTTGCAATTTGTCCAAGACAAAGGTGTTTACTTTTAAAGTACGTACAGCATTCTGTGTGTTTAACCAAAGCCTTTTGTCTAGATGTTTTGCACCACTGCGTGGAAGTACACAACAGGACAGCAAGTTAAATTACATCTGTAAATTACAACTTGGTACATATTTGCCACAACTCTTCTTTGGCTGGTGTGTTACATTTCTTTCCTTACAAGAATAAATCTTATGGACGAAGGGAACAAGTGAATGAGGATGGTGAAAATGGCTGTTTTCAGTTAGCCTAGTTACTATTTAGGATCAACAAAGCCAGTCATCCTGGATTTTACTCCCTAAAATGCCCCCCCCCCCAGGTGTCGGTTTGCTTGTTGTCTCTGCTGGCCTCATGAAGTGTGTACCCCGGGACTCTGCCCTCACAAGCCCTTTGGGGTTCCTACAGCGTCAAAAGGCACGGGGACACCATTCAGCCCGACGGGGAGCACGCAGAATTGCAACTGGCCTCCGAGCCACTGGAGAAGGTGCAGTCGCTTACTCATGGACAGACGGTCAGATGGTCAGAAGTTCATAACAACTTGTCATGTCCAAAGTCCAGAAGAGCATTTCATCGTGAATATTGACTCCTGCTACTCTCCTTGATTTTCAACAAAAAAAAACAAATAAAATTTTGCTCCTAGTATTTAATAAATATATTTTTGATTGCAAGGCAGTTTCATTTCATAACATCCAGACAGGTCAGCATGCAAGGGTATATCATATATTTGTTTTAAGATCACTTTTATATTAGCTTCTAACACATTCACGAAACATGGCGATGATTGCTGAACAGGTCTTCCGGATAAAGGTTCCACCTTAACAGGGTTCACGGTAGTTTAACATGACAATCCGCTTCTCTGCTCCGAGCAAAGTAAAGAAAACGACATCCACATCGTTTGCAAGCCTTTTTTACTCTATTTTCCATTTTAAGTTGAAGTACATGCGTTTAAAAAGCCAATAAAACCCCAAGATGGACCTGAGGCGGTCTCCACATGTTCACATCACCACATTGGGCACGGTTTTTCAAGGCAAAAGGAAAGGTCAAAAGGTCAAAACAAACGGAAGGCGACTCTATCATCTCTTTGCGACAATTACAACATCCAGCGTTTTTGTTTTTGTTTGTTTTGCTGTTGTGTTGATCTGCTTGTTAAGAACTTTTGAGAACCTTTCAGGCCTGGAGATCTATGTGGATGATGTGCCAGCAGAGGTGGGAGAACTGTGCCCCTCACTGTCACTTCTCATGGTCATCCAGTGTGGTGCAACTGGGCAACGAGGTGAGAGGGCAACAGGGAATGGTGTGAGACATGGAAAACTGGGACAGGAAGAAAGTATGCATTGATAGGCTCAGGAATCTCTCTAAACAGCCAGAGGTTACAGAAAGACCTTCTTGTTCTTTGTGTGATTCAGGGACTGATTTGTTTGCATTCTTCTGCTTCCGGTCTCCCTTCCTTTCCTGACGTGGCTTGTCACACACGTGTTCGATCCAGCTTCGTTCCTTTGGTTTTCCATTGACCTGTAGAATGCCCTGGTTTCCGTGGAGCCAGAAAGTCGCTCTCCAAGTGTCCTTGTCGTTTGGGGAAAGCTGCCGTCCTGCTCCGTTATCCTGCATATTCCAGTGGATTTTTTTTCTGGTAGCTTGTTCGTGAGCAGCACGGGCCCAAAGTAACACTGCTTCGTTTTAGGGTTTCAGGCCGACAAACACCTGCTCTTGCGCGCATCTCACGATGAGAGTACCGTGGGACTAAGCTCTGTGCTTTCTGGAAATTGTTACAGCTCTCGCCCCTGGTCCTCACATGGTAAAGCGCCTTGTGGTTGGGGGGTGGGGGTGGGGGCGTGTGCATCATCAGGGCAGATGTGTGCTTCTTTGTATAACTGAGCCCTGGCTCCATCCCCCACCCCCTTATGTTCACAGGTGTCATTCCTGCAGAAGGCCAGACGAAGCAGGCAGGTGTGCCTTGCGGAGTAAATGCATGGATTAAATTAGCCGTTAAATTAACTAGTCTTGCTTAGTCCATGGAGACTCTGGTTTCAAGCGAATAAAAGTGTAGAAGCACTAAAACTCACGTTTTCCCGTCTGCTAGATGTATGTGAATCGACGTGGCTGGGAAAAGGCGCCTCTTTCTCCTGAACCTGGCTTGGCTCCTCTTTAAATGCTGAAGAGGTCTCTCTGAACAAATCGCACGCCTACGCCATTCATTTGGTGTGTAGTTGAGTGTGTGTCTCTGCCTGTGTGGGTATATATACCACGTATATACGGGCACATGTGCCAGTCTCTCCACACATTAAAGATCCATCTAAAGTTGGCTGGGTTGACTTCTGCCCTAAAGGCCTGAGCAGACTGAGGCTAAGCCGTGTTTCAGAGACGCTTGATCAAGGCAACGTAAAAACTGGATTTTTGCTCTCTTCTGTTCCCCGGAGGCGAAATTTGCCAATGTGGCAAACTATCCCCTACCCCAACAGACACAAATTCCTCCTCCTCCTCTCCAGAGCTATTGTGACACAAACATTTGCGGCTGAGACAATAAAACAAAAATGAAAAAAAGTTTCTGACAGCAGAGATGGCAAAGTAATGACAGACAGGTCTTCGCTCAGGCACGGCTCGGTTTCGGAACTCTCCCAGTGCACTCTGGGAAATGCGGTCCTCAGCTTTCCAGACTCATGAAGGCGACCACCTGCTCCAGCTTGAAGGCCAGTCTCTGTTTCCTGGCACCATCGTCCTGCTCCAGTGCGTCAACAATCTGCAGCAGGTGAAAACCGCATGGTAAAAACATTACTCAAATGTCGCAGTGAAGTTATTGCCTTATTTCACTCATTGTTGCCATTACCCATAATCCCTCCTGCAACATGGTAGCAGCAAGATTGAATAAAATGGTGTTTTTGTTACGGGAAAATCACAAGTAGTACCAGTAAGTTTTATATCATACCCATTTACCACTGCACAGTCAACTAACTACAGAAAACATCAAATCAAACTTTCTGTGGTGGAGGATGTGAATACATATACGCATTACTACACCGGATAATTATCAGATTATTTTCCAGTCGTTGGGGTAAGTCTGTAGAGTAACTCCGAGAGAAGCATGACATACCTCCTCGCTGTATTTACCCACATAGGAGTAGATCTCGCTGAGGGAGCTCAGGCTGTTGAACTCATTGGTGTGCATGCGTGACTGCTCTGCCAGGTAGGCGTTCATGTCCTGGTCACTGATAGCTGGCATCCTGCTGATGTCTGAGTAGTATCTGCGGGACAGAGACGCAGGTGGTGTGAGCAAACTGCATGTACTGTACACCTTCACCTTCACCGCAACTGCATCCTCACTCGTACCTATACCCACACCCACATCCTCACCCACACCCACGCCTATGTCCTCACTCACACCACCATCCCCACATCTACACCTATGCCCACACTTGCACTGGTGCCCATGCCTGCACCTTCATCTATGCTCTCACACACACCCACACCCACACCCACTCCCATGCCAGTGGAATCATACAGCTGAGAGAGAGAGGCTTAAGCGGCACGGGTTGTGGGTGCGCCCTGAATCACATACTTACACAGTACACACTGAATTTTCTTAGAAGCCTATTACTGGACTGTATATGTAATATATGCTGCATATATGCATGAGAGCAGTATACATGCACTCAGACACACTGCAGTGGCCATCTTGTACATTACCTGACCTAAATGTTTACCTATGATGTAGCATTACCCCCGCAAAAGTTAAAAGGTGTTAAAAAAAAACCATTCAGAAAAATAATACACAAGCAAGACAACGTATGAAACTGGATTATGTGACGGGCCTGTGCCTGTGATCGCAAGATCACCAGTTCGAGCCCTGGCCTTGGCAGAGCAGTTACATGTTCATGGGCCCTTGAGCAAGGTCCTTAACCAACTGCTCCAGGGGCTGCTGCACGTTGGTTCACCCTGTGCTGTGACCCCCCTAGCTATGGAGAGCAAGTTGGGGAAGGCGAGGAGAAGAATTTCAATGCACTGCACTTGTACTACTGCAAATAGCAGATAAAGGATTGATGATTTTATATTTTTATCAAATTGTCTTCTATTGAAATGTGTGCAGATGGCACTTCCTCTATCATCTTGACAAAAAATCTGAGGGTGGGGCATTCCTCATGTCTGGTTGCGGCTCCAGTGGCCTTGTGGGATAGCATAGCATCCATCAGTTACACACTTCCGAATTTCGCAGAGTGTAGTATGTCATCTAGGTACCATTCACCTACTGTCTGATCCATACTTTAGATTCGGACATACTGCGCACCCCACATGCTGCATGTCACCTACTCCATAGCCCTCCATCTGTGGCAATAACACCTAAATCCCCCCAAACCTTAACGGCATGCAGCTTCGGAGAAGATTATTGGGGGGGGGTGTAATTAGTGGCTCGTTTGGGACTGACACAGCTGTATGGGGCTGGGAGCGAGGTGAAGGCCCCCCAAGGAGAGGTGTCGATTGCTGTCATGTCTCATGACTGAAGGAGAGGGTTTGGGACGGGGGAGAGGGGGGGATGGGGGTAGGGCTGTGAATACGTGTGACAGGAGTAATTTGTGCCTTGCCGTGGGCCGGGCACCTGCCGGCTGCCAGTGTGGCGATACAGCCCAAGACCCCCAGTCAGAGTCCATTCCCTCCTCCCTGACTGATACAGCTTCCTCACACTTTCCTCCCTCATCCCTGACTGACACAGCTTCCTCACACCTTCCTCCCCCCTCCCTGAATGATACAGCTTCCTTATACCTTCCTTCTCCCTCCCTGACTAATACAGCTTCCTCACATCTTCTTCCCTCCTCCCTGACTGACACAGCTTCCTCACACCTTCCTCCCCTCCTCCCTGACTAACACAGCTCCCTCACACCTTCCTCCCCCCTCCCTGAATGATATAGCTTCCTCACACCTTCCTCCCCCCTCCCTGAATGATACAGCTTCCTTACACCTTCCTTCCCCCTCCCTGAATGATACAGCTTCCTCATACCTTCAAAGGAATACCAGAAGCTCTCCAATGTCTTTCCAAACAGCACAATCTCCTTCCACCCCAACCGAAAGAGGAAATCAGGTATAGACCTGATAACCCAGTCAGACTGCGCCTGCCCTCCTGCAGACAGTGTGCCTCACAGCGGGATCTCATCCTGCTGCTCATCAACCTGACAGAGGATTCTCTCCACACCAAAGGGCCTCTAACAAGCGGCTGTTCAAAATGTTAAAATAGAGCTTCTATATGCTCAGCAACACCTGAAGAGGGCAGTTATTACGGAGCCACAAGCTGCCCTGACGCTGCGTGACTGCTGGTCTTGGTGATTCAGTAGCTCAGATCCAGCAAATCAAACTGCAGCTCAAGGACTCCTAATCTATCGCACTTAAGAAAACGTGAAGAAAACGAGAGGCTCTGCACCACTAAAAATGCATGTTAAAGATTAACACATCTGAAGAGGACTTGTTAAATTAAATAAATGCCCCGGGGTTCCACTGTCGCAGGCCCAAGGGATAAAGGTGTAAGCTGCTTTGGGGAGCTCCGCCTTTTTTCCGGGGGGGGTCTGTCAGGAAGACGGCAGCATCGGGGGCACTGTGCCATGTTGCCCCAAAGATTGATGGGAGGGGGTGGGAATTTTGGAATGATTTGGAAGAGCCCTTCCCTGAGCCGACACCTTATCATGGTGGAAGGGTTTGCGTGTTACGATGATCCCAGGAGCTAAGTTGCCCGGGGCTTTATGCCCCTG
>JAODLD010000001.1:10139184-10159786 GCA_026781065.1 Mormyrops boulengeri | reverse complement strand
TATGACAGTGATAGCTGTGTGGTCTCACTTGTGTGATTTTGTGGCACATACAACAGTGGTATGACAGTGACAGCGGTATGGTCAAACCTGTGTGATTTTGGGGTGTGTACCGCAGTGGTATGACAGTGATAGCTGTGTGGTCTCACTTGTGTGATTTTGTGGCACATACAACAGTGGTATGACAGTGACAGCGGTGGGGTCAAACCTGTGTGATTTTGGGGTGTGTACCGCAGTGGCATGACAGTAACAGCTGTGTGGTCTCACCTGTGTGATTTTGGGGTGTGTACCGCACTTGTATGACAGTGACAGCAGTGCAGTCTCACCTATATGATTTTGGGGTGCATACTGCAGTGGCATGACAGTAATAGCTCTGTGGTCTCACCTGTGTGAATTTGTGGTGTGTACTGCAGTGGCATGACAGTGGCAGCTGTGCATTCTCACTTGTGTGATTTTGTGGTACATGCTGCAGTGGTATGACAGTAACAGCTGTGCATTCTCACCTGTATGATTTTGTGGTGTGTACTGCAGTGGCATGACAGTAATAGCTCTGCGGTCTCACCTGTGTGAATTTGTGGTGTGTACTGCAGTGGCATGACAGTGGCAGCTGTGCGCTCTCACCTGTGTGATTTTGTGGTACGTACTGCAGTGGTATGACAGTAACAGCTGTGCATTCTCACCTGTATGATTTTGTGGTGTGTACTGCAGTGGCATGACAGTGGCAGCTGTGCGCTCTCACCTGTGTGATTTTGGGGTGGGTGCACTTGCTGTTGGGTCCGCTGGGCTGCAGCCACTGGCTCTCAGGGTGGGGGCAGTGCTGCTTGAGCGTGCAACGGTCCTCTCCCTTGCACCAAACGCAGCCGTACAGGGGATCAGCCTTCAGACACAGCCCACAGCTCCTGCGCCGGGCGTCACACTTGTACAGGTGGACTGGGGACATAGGCAAGCACAGGGCACAGGGGTGAGCAGGGCTGAATGCATATGCATACTGGTGAACATGAGCAAGCTGAACGCATGTGCTATTGTAACGACAGCCAGATGAGCCATTGCTCCGGGCGGCAGCATCTGGGAAAATAGTTTTATTGTTATAAAAAAGGTGAGTAACAGTCAGAGACAATTACAGGCAGCATTAAGCACACAACTCAGCGGAGATGTGGAGCCTACAGGTTAAATCCCAAAGGGGCTTCTTTGTTTCTTTGTTGCTTGTTCTGTCAGGTTTCATAAACCTCACAAACAGGGGATTCCTGTTACAAGAGACTCCTTCTTATGACCAAAGAAGACACACAGATATGCAAGATCTTTGGATCAATACATGGATCCTCTGGCTCCCTCTTACCATATATACCCCTGCCCGGAGTACACAGCCCATCACTCCCAGTCTTCCGGTTCAAGGTTTTTCATCACCATGGAAACTACTCTGGAATCTACTCTTTAATTGCCGTTAGATGATTCTGTAATCCGTCCATCACATTAAACCCGCTGAGTTCTGTACCGCCTCTCTCCCGGTGGGATTGAACCGTGAAAACGTCCTTTGAGAGCAAAAGCCCAACCCATCTCTCTCTCTCTCTCTCTCTCTCTCTCTCACACACACACACACACACACACACACACACATTTCTGCCATTTTTAGTTTTTTGATTGCAGTCACAGATTTTTATAAAATTGAGGTTCATATTGTGGGGACTTAAAAACATGCAACATGCTAAAAAGGTAACAGATAAATGTCCCCACAATGTGGTACATATAGACCCATAGAAATACAGACAGACAGACACATACATTCAGACAAACAGACAGACACAGACAGACCGACACAGACAGACACTCATCAGTAACTTCATTCTGGACATTTCACTCCATGTTTTCATATAGAGATCCCACCCCCAGTATGTCCCTGGTCTCTTCCCAGTTGGACATGACCAAAACCATGCTGGGGGGAGACTCCCAGTGGTATTTCTCCAAACAAAAACTGAAAAGAATGAAGACATATCCCATGTATAATTAGTAAAACCAAATGCAGCCTCACACTGCATAAGTGCGGCTGGGCTTGGTGTAATGCAGACCTGAGCATCCCCGCAACACGTAGCAACATTTAACTGCGGCCATCAGGACCAGTGCCCCCCCCCCCCACAATGCTACAGGCTCCTTAATGTGGGCTCAGCAGCTAAAAGCCAGTGGGAGGTGGAAGCGAGTCTCCGAGAAAGGCATAAAGTGACAGGGTGAAGGGGGGAGAGAGAGATATGGCCAAGTTAATGAGGCGAGCTAAAAAGAAGGAGAGAAGCGGAAGAGAACTGAGAGGAACAGAGAGATCGAGATGTGAAAACTAAAGAGATAAAGAGTGAGGGAAGTATAGAGAAGGGCGGGATGAAAGAGGGAGATAAAGTCAACACAGTAAACGAAAGAGGAAGACAGAAGCGATAGAGAGAGGGATGAGAGGTAGTGAAGGCAACACAGCAAATGAAAGAGGGAGAAGAGATAGAGGAAATGGAGAGGAGAGTGAAAGAGGGGATGCAGGGGAGAGGTTAACGTAATCCAGGAGATCAGGCCATGTGGTTCTGTTACCATGCCAACATACAGGACCGCAGGAGACTCACCTTTGTTGTGGGCCGGGTTGTCGATGGTGAAGTCGCCGTTCCAGATGACCGTGAGTTCAACTGACAGGCTACTCATCTCCATCCCATCGTAGAAGTACTGTCAACATGGAGTTAACATGGGGCAGGGGAGGGGGGGGACAGGCTCATTATCATGGACGGAACAGCAACGCCAAATAACCATCCGTAAAATGATGAAGTGGGTAATACTGCCTGCACTAAAACCACAATCAACAAAATCAAAGAAGCAATTTACTAATTCAAATGGAAATATAATGAATGTTTTAATAAAGAATGACAAGTTTAAATATTAAATACTAACTTTAAACAAAATATTCTGTTAAGACAAAAGCTAATTTTTTCTCGGTTTGGAGGAAAGGAGGGTGGTGTTTGGGAATGAGGTTGCCAAGGTGAAAACGCATCACCCCCGCACGGTCTGTGAGTAAACTGTGCAGTGTCAGAATCTCATTACGGTTACGGTCACAGGGCGTGCAAATGCAAGAACACCACCCCAAGACACGCAGATAGATACATCACCGACCTAAGCGCTGCTCCCAGATCAGCTTCTGGATTGCAACATGCTTAGATCAAAGGTCGTCTGCAAATAACCGGCTAGACAATGCGCCGGACAAAAGGTCATTTAAGTCACTAAAGTTACTCTCTCTGCCATCTCAGGTTCACCAACATTTAAAGCAAAGGACATGTAAAATAATGCAGCCGACTGACATAAGCAGTAATTTACATTTATTTATTTAGCAGAGTATAAATGAGGAGAACTCTGGGTCAGCCTGCACCAGTTGGGGTTAAGGTCATTGCTCAAGAGCCCAACAGTGATGTGATTACTCTGCCAGCCATGGATTTCAAACCCATGACCTTCTGGACATAGGCACACATCCCTAACCAACTGAGGTATATACCACCACACCTATTTGTATACACAGACAGCTGAAAACTCTGGTTCATGGTGAAGGCCTCTCCCCAGTACAGTTTTCACCATGTGGGGGGACAGACTCACCCTTCCCACTCCATGTAGATCATACAGTTGATCATACATGGAACACAGCAGCATTCAGCCACAGGCTGAGACTAGGGCTAATGGTAACATAATATTAGACCTAAAACAAACTGGGACTGAAAACCTACAGTAAAGCAGCAAGGCACGTGAAAAATAAATATACACTGTTCTGGGTCTGATCAGGTCGGGGTCATGGGGGAAGCTTTCACTGTATGTCTCTAACGAGAGAACCTCATGACGTTTCTGGTCTGTGCTAGTGAAGGCCCCATGAATGGGTATCAAGCAGTGACCTTGTGGGGACACAGACACACACACTCACAGAGGTGTTCTGGCACTGCACGCTGGAGCTGTTGAACCTCAGGGCCGGCACTCGGTGCTCCGCCCCCTGGATGTTGAGCACACACTCATAGCCGCGCTGGCCTGACTGTGGCTGTGGCAGGTTCCGCGCCCTCAGTGTGATGGGCTTCACCACGTTCACCGGCACCAGGATCCGCTCTGCAGGGAGCAGCTGGGGACATTCCTGAAATGGGACAGAAGCCAGTGAGAGCCGAGCCAAGCCGGGCTCAATCAAGATGGGATCCTGCAGGTACTTGGGTGCAGAAATGGGGCCTGAATTATACCTGAGTCACATCAGATGATGAGAGAGAGAGAGAGGGGGGAGGAGTGAGAGAGAGAGAGAGAAAGAATGCAATATCTTGAAGGTGCAGTGCTTACACACACACACACACACACACACAGACCGTAACATGACCGGGCTAATACCTTCAACCCCATTATAGCTCCAAAGTAGGAATGTAACAGGGACTGGACCACATGACCACATGATAAACAGGGATCAAGACCTGCATTTGGCTGCAGTGATTAGCTAAGGCACAGACGTGACTCAGTAGGGATGCGTAAGGGCGGTGAGTGTGATCTTTATGAGCATGGGGGTGGGGGGGTGGGGGGGGTGTTGTAAAATCCCATTACACGCAGCGATAAACAGCTGTGCTTGCACGTGACCGTGAGCACCCCGACCATCCTTCATCCTGACAGCGCTAATGTACGGGGGCTCTGGAATTTACATGTTATTTGCTGACACAGCGACCCCCCCCATACACAAACGCCTCCCTCGCACTCCCTCTTTCCTCCCTCTCTGTCTCACACAGGTGCACGTGTGAACGGCACCACACGCAACCCGTGTCGCAATGCACACATGTACGACTATCTTTGTGGGAACCAAGGATCAAATTCCATTACAGATTTAAATTGACAGCCATTTCTTTCGTGTTTCACTTTGGGTTCTGTTTCTGTCTGTCTGGTGGCCCGTGATGTCGTCTCGGTATGAAGTGTAATGACAGTGACTATTGCCTTGTGAGACCAAAAAAGTGTGGCTGCTTACAAAAAGACTGACAAAGAATTGTGAAAAAGAGCACCGCCCTTAGGCTGTGAAAAGGAACTTTGACGAAGCAAAACATTTATTGCCTCACTAAACTCATAGACTTCAGTATATTTCTCATCACCTACTGTTTAGTAGATTGGATAGCTATGGAAAATAACATGTTTTTAAACCCACCCTAGTCTTTACAATTATTTGCTCTTGTGCGTGTTTTTGACATAAAGATGATTGACATGCGATTGACTATTCAGAACATGAGCTCAGTCATCGGGCAAGATAAACTCACTCAAATAGTCCTTGTTGGTTTGTGAACAAGGAATTGGTACACTCTTTGAAAGAGCCAGGAGTTAAAAATACTTTGATTTGTACGTTTTTGTCAGGGTCAGAACCGGTTTGTCCCAGTCTTTTGTGTCCCCTCCCCATTTGGCCAGCAGGTGTCACTGGCCATCCTGTCCTCTCTATTGTCAGCCTTTGTGTTTCCCCTGCCCCTTCACTGGCCGCATAGTTCAATGAGTTGAGCGTGTGGTTAGCTGTAAACCCCTCAATTGTGTGTTCAAATCCTACCTCCTCAGTTTTTGTATTTTTGTAGATTTTGTTCCCTTGTGTTTCATTTGTATCAGTTTTCTTGTTCCTGTGTTTTGTAACTTGTATTCAGTTTTGGATTTTGCTTTTGTGCCCGTGATTGTGTTTTGTATTTTATTCCCCTGTCTTAGATTTGGTTTCCCCGTTTCTGTGAGTTTCTTAGGTTCCCTGTTTGATCCCCCAGTTCCTTGATTTAATTATTAGTTTCACCTGTTGCCTGTCTCACTCCTGCTGTGTCTTTCCCTGGTTCAGTTGTGTATTTAGTTTCCTTCCTTAGTTGAGTTCTTCAGTGGGTCTCTGCATGTCAGTGGAGTACTTCAGTTGTATTGAGAATGTTCCTGTGTAGTTTTTTTGTGTTATTTGTACTTTGCCTGTCAACCTGCTCCTTGTTGCCCTAATCCATTTGTAGTTCGTCACTGTTATCCCCTTTTTAGTTTTGACCCCTTGTGGTCTGTTTTTCTAGTGTTTTCTGTTTTGGCAATAAACCCCGTATGTCCTGGGAGCCGTAAGTGGGTCGTTCACCCTTCCGGCCTGCACCATGCCCCGTCCCCATGCCTTCTCCGCTTGAGTCCGTGACAATATTGTTCTTGTTGACTATAGCTAGTCCCATATATATATACTGTAAAGTAAATTTTTTTGGTTCAGTTTTCATTGCACACAAAGAACACGTCAGTGTATTTACGCACTGCAGTCTTTTGGGAAATGTGAACATTACAATTTGTACCTGCCCTGTATACTCGTATTATGCAGTCTCTCTGTATTAGAATACAATGCTGCCCCCTCCTCGGCCCGTAATGTATTGCAATGACCCTGGGGAGGTGGGGGGTGGCCTCCCTTATATCTTCACTCCAGTGTGCATCTCCAGTTAGCCAAACACGATACAGTGAGGAGAAACCTTGAGATTCTGAAAACGCTGATTGATGCAATTTAATTCTTGGGTTGACAGGAGCTGGCATTTAGGGGGCACAATGAAAGTGAAAACTCTGACCGCAAAGGGAACACACAAGTGCTTTCCTGCTATGACAATATGACTTTTGTTGGTGTGTTTGTGTTGTAATATAATAAAATAGCAATATAAAGCTGTAAAGCATAGTCATATTTTAATCGTCACTCCATTCATTTTACTTGTATTTTTATAATGACTGTATTTTAGCAAAGGGGGCATCTGTCTAGATCTGTCAAAAACATAATCAGCTCACCAAGTAAATAGATACACAGTTGAAGGCTCAGGATACACACTGAATAGGGCTACATTTGATTGACATTAGAAACCAATGTAAATATTTAGGACTACAGTGTAATTTTGATATCTACTACAATATTTATAATAGTGATGACTGATACATGGTCAGGTGTTACACTGTATGGCGGCGGGGGGAGGGGGGACATCAGTCTAGAGTCAGCAGCCACCTTTGATTACAACAGAGTAACTTTCTGCTAGGACCATCTAATGTGGCATTATCAGAATTTTTGTTGTACAAAACTAGCTCTATCAAGCTTCGTGGGGAGGGGGGGGGTCACACAAATGCCATCCCCACCAGGTCTGTAGGACCTCTGCAGTGAGTTGATGGCAAACCGCAGTCTGCTTAAAAGCATCCATAAAATCACCTTGGAAGACCAGGTGAAGAAGGCTCCCTTGATAAATAAAAACAAGGTTAAATCATTCACACCGAGGCGTGGCAAACCCCACAAAGCAGAGAATGTGCCCTGCTGTTTCAGATATGATCACGGGGTGGGCGGACATACCGCACCAGCTGCAAAAGACCTGCAGGTCTGTGAGCGAGTGATTCCTCCCGCGGGTAACTGAGACCGAATTAGGATGCTTTTATTAAATACCAGCATGAAAACACACTAAATATAAACCTAAGGATAAAATACCCACAATGCTCAGTGGACCAAATCACATCGGTGTGAGAGAAACACATACTCACAAAAACAGAAACACACACTGCACCAAGCAGAAACACCAACTCACACAGAGACACACACTGACAAAAGTGGAAACACATACTCACAAAAACAGAAACACACACTCACACAAACCGAAACACACACTCACAAAAACAGAAACACATACTCACAAAAACAGAAACACACACTGCACCAAGCAGAAACACCAGCACACACAGAGACACACACTGACAAAAGTGGAAACACACACTCACACAAACAGAAACACACACTCACACAAACAGAAACACCAACTCACACAGAGACACACACTCACACAAATGGAAACAGACACTCACACAAACAGAAACACACACTCACACAAACTGAAACACACACTCACAAAAACAGAAACACACACTGACACAAACAGAAACAGACACTCACACAAACGGAAACAACACTAACACAAATGGAAAGACACACTCACACAGAGACACACACTGACACAAGTGGATACACACTCTCACACAAACGGAAACACACACTGACACAAACAGAAACACACTCACACAAACGGAAACGCACACTCATACAAACGGAAACGCACAGTCACACAAATGGAAACACACAGTCACACAAATGGAAACACACACTCACACAAACGGAAACACACACTCACACAAACGGAAACACACAGTCACACAAATGGAAACACACAGCCACACACACTCACACAAACGGAAACACACACTGACACAGAGACACATACTCACACAAATGGAAACACACACTCACACAAATGGAAACACACAGTCACACAAATGGAAACACACACTCACACAAACGGAAACACACAGTCACACAAATGGAAACACACAGCCACACACACTCACACAAACGGAAACACACACTGACACAGAGACACATACTCACACAAATGGAAACACACACTGACACAAACAGAAACACACAGTCACACAAACGGAAACACACACTCACACAAATGGAAACACACACTGACACAAACAGAAACACACACTCACACAAACTGAAACACATAGTCACACAAACGGAAACATACACTGACAGAAGTGGAAACTCATACTCACACAAACGGAAACACACACTGACACAAACAGAAACACACACTGACACAAACTGAAACACATAGTCACACAAACGGAAACATACACTGACAGAAGTGGAAACTCATACTCACAAACGAAAACGCACAGTCACACAAATGGAAACATACACTGACAGAAGTGGAAACTCATACTCACACAAACGGAAACACACACTCACACAAACGGAAACACACACTCACACAAATGGAAACACACAGTCACACAAACGGAAACGCACAGTCACACAAATGGAAACACACTCACACAAATGGAAACGCACAGTCACACAAACAGAAACACACACTCACAAAAACAGAAACACACACTCACACAAATGGAAACACACAGTCACACAAACAGAAACATACACTGACAGAAGTGGAAACTCATACTCACACAAACGGAAACACAGTCACACAAACGGAAACGCACAGTCACACAAATGGAAACGCACAGTCACACAAACGGAAACGCACAGTCACACAAATGGAAACACACATTCACACAAATGGAAACGCACACTCACACAAACGGAAACACACACTCACAAAAACAGAAACACACACTCACACAAACGGAAACACACAGTCACACAAACAGAAACATACACTGACAGAAGTGGAAACTCATACTCACACAAACGGAAACACACACTCACACACACGGAAACACACACTGACACAAACAGAAACACACACTCACACAAAGAGAGACATGCACACAAACAGATACACACGGATATCCACAGAGACTGTCAGCGCCCTGGAAGTGCAGCCCCTCCATGGTGTGCTGGCTGCGCGCGGTTCATTAGGCATCATCCGTACATCAGAGGCCAGGGAGGAGGCCTTGGACCCTGAGGACATGCTCCCTTCACACAGCAGGGCCCACATACTCATAGAGACGTAGCTTCCTCCTCCTTGGTCTCTCACGCACACACATCTCGGCTGCCCAGCCGCTCCAGCAGCCAGACGTTTTCATGCCTTTCAATAAATTAATTAACCCCGAACTCATTATCATCCCTTCTGCCTCGCTACCAATTAAGGGCGCCAATTAGACACCCATAATAAGGTAATCCACTTTAGTGGGTCAGTTGCTAACTTCTTCCCACATCTGACTCTTCATTTTTCTCTCGCCCTCTTTTTAATCGATTACTTGCAAGAAAAGATCTTCACTGGCCCCCCTGACTCTTTACTGTGTGAGACCATCACTGGCAGGGCAAGATTAAACCACTGTGCAAACACAGAGTATCTCACTTCAACTGGGACATCCTATTTTTGTTTTGCTTTCCCACAATGCCCTAGGAGAGCAGTGGCTACTGGAAATAGCTCAAGGCTGCCCTCAGAACAGCCTGAACTTTCCGAAGCTGATAAACAGAAGTTAGAAGAAACACAAGGTCTGGATCCTGTGTGGATTGAACCCCTCTGTATTTTTATGATGTATAACTTAGATTTTGGTAATTAGATTTTATTAAGGGAATTTACTTCCATCTTCCATTTACTCCCACTTTGTCGTCTTCACTCTTGTTCAGTTTGTTTTCTTTTCGGTCATATTCACTTTTATTCAGCTAGTTCTTTACTATTGTGTTCCCCTTCGTTCAGTTGGTGTTTATACCATCGTGTTAATTTTTTTAATTTTTTAATTTTTCGTGTCAGTTTTTTTTTCAGTCTGGCGGAGTTTGCTTTCTTTCAGTTTGTTCTTATCTTGTTCACTTTTGTGCAGTTTGTTTTAAACTGTCATGTTAACTTTTGTTCAGATTTTTTATCCCGTCATGCTCCCTTTTAATTAAAAATTTCAGTTCACTGCAAGCGGTACCAGTTTAACTGTGCATGTGACAAATTAAATCTTGAATCTTGGTTTTCACTGTGCCCTTTTCATGTTTGTTCAATTCTTTGTTAACTCGCTAGGTTTGAACGGAAACCACCCCTCCACCTCCAAAAAAAGTGGGCCTGCACAGGAACACAAAAGCACAGTTCTACATGGGTAAATAAAAAACACCTGCAAATTATTCCAATAATTCTCTGAAATTCCTTAATAGGAAATATTAGCAGACACACTGCCACGGAAGGCGACTGCGAAGGTCAGCTCATTTCTCTCCCCGCAAGCTGACATATCAGCGTCGTCTCAGAGGAGTTTGGGCAAACAGGCAAACTCGTTTATTCTGAGCAATGCGAGGTACACAAAACTGAGACCTTCACTGAGGGGTTAATTAAACCCAAATTAAACTCATTAGGCAAATGAGACACCTGCCCAGAGACAGACTGGTAAAAAACACGGCAGAATGTAACTGCACTCAACCGCGGCGTATGCCGGCAGTTTCCTGTGATGAAAATGGCTGCTGTGATGGTAACGTGGTGGATATTGACAGCTGTGTTCACCATAAAGTGGAGTTCTATGATTAACGGGCCCTCCATGGTTAACCCTTAATTAACCCCATCCCAGCACATGCCGCATGGTGGAGGGATGACTCTCCTCCTGCTCAACATGTCTCTGGAGAGTCCCCTCCCCCCCATTCAGGAAAGACTTCTGACTCACTCGGAACCAAAGTCAGCCTGCATAGTCCTGCTTGTTACCCAGGTGATCATGGATAAATCGATAAATTGTAGGTCCAATCAGAAGCAGGTAACTCTAAACTGTGTGTAACTGGTCAGCTCTGGGCTGATCTCATCAGATCCTAAGCAACAAAGTATCTGCCAGTCAAAACCAGACTCACATTAGAACCACATCCTCATTTATAAATCTAATTAGAACCACACTTGCATTCTTTAAGACCTAATTAAAACCACACATGGTATACTTAAGGTCCAATAAAAAGCCAAAAAAAATCCAATAAAAGCCCTTAATCAGAAGCACACATATTGTGGTTAACAATTAATCTGAAGTGAATGACCCTATATTCGAAATCCAATCAGATTCAAGCACTTTTTATTATCACCCAGTCAGAAGCTGAACATCCAGTTTGAAAATCCAATCAGAAGCACACATGGGCAGCAGGCTGGAAGTGCACTCACCTCAGGTTGCTGCACATGGCCCTCTTGGAAGGAGCAGCTACGGGGGTCATGGGTGCACATGTGACGGTATTTGCACCAGTGGCACCGGTAGGGGCTGCTGACACAGGACACACACCTGTAGGGGGCAGAGTAGCAGCGTGTGTGACGCCAGCATAGACTAAGCTGCAGATGTGCATTTGTCTCTCTCCACTTTCCTCAAAGGATCTGAGCTCAGTGCTGCCCCCTTCCTGCCAGACCACCTCCTGCAGCAGCACCTCGGGGACACTTACGACCTATGGACGCTGCAGTTGTAGAAGACGAAGCTGGTGTTGGCGAAGGTCAGGCCTGTCTCCTTGGACTTTAGGTAGAGCTGGACGATCTGGTGGTCTCCTGGAATGAGGTGGCAGAGTCACCACAGAGAAACTGAAATTCCTCCCCTCTCCAGTCTTCATCTGGCCCATCATGGGCCCCTGCCGACCTCGGCCCCCAAGCTTTGGCACCCAGAGATTGGCGTGAGGAGGGCAAGCAGGAGACTGGTGGTGCCCAGCTTGCTACTATCACCAGCACAGTAAAGCCCAGGGGTGCCACTCTGCCCCTAGCAGCAGCTCACAGTGACATCGTCCCACACTAATGACCGAGATCAAAGGGTTAGGCCGGCAGCTGACGGACAATTCAGGGGGGGCTCTGTCATCCGTCCAGCACTCATTTCGCTGGCGCTCAGGTCATTAAGGGGGAAGCGTGAGCGGCATTCTGGCGCTCCCCCCCAGTCGGGACGCTTGCCACCACCCCCACGTCCAGTGGCACAATAGAGCGGCTCCCGCCAGGTCCGACAGATCAAAACGTTTCCATGCCGGTCGTTCGAAGCCCCTTTGAAATGTGAGATTGGAAAAAAATAGGCTCCCGCTCTGAGTTTAATCACGACGCGGTACAAAGGAGCCAACCATCTCTGCGTGTCGCTTTGTCTGAGCTAACGAACGGCCTCATGTTTCATTCAGCAGGCCCGGCGTGGACCGTGGAGCCTTCCGTCCTCTCTCCGTACCTGTGATGGAATCGTTCGTCAATCATGGCAAACCGCACGTGACACCCTATCTGTCAGAACTGGTCCCCCTAAGAGATTCCTCCATGCCTGACATCATCGTCTCCATGCCAGAAACTGGCCTGACAAGCCGGTTTACCCCCATCACCCTGCACCGAAGCCCCCCTCAACGCCACGCTGGCAGATGTGGCTAATGGCTAACATTAGCATCGCGCTGCAAGAAGACAAAGCAAGGGCAAAGGAGGTCCTGAAGCAGGTAGCAGGAAGTAGGCCCCATGCGAGAGTAGGGCCCGAAGGCTTGTGTGAACTCCCAATATCTGTAGTTTCCGAAGGTGTCTATCTCAGCTACAGGCCTTAAGGTGTTTGTTGGACGTGCAGCCGGTTGGTGAGGATGCAGTGACCGGGCTTAAATCGGGGATTAGCGATGAAGGCGAGAGGAACACCGGCGTCCATTCTGCCTGGAAAAACGCTCGGCAGCTAGTTAAATATTGATCACTTTTAAATGGGAGAGGGGGATTTTTCGCACGAAATGGCAAACAAATAGGCATCTGTACAAATATTTAGGTGTGAAATATTCATGGGGGGGTGGCTCTCTGCAGAGCTGTTACTGTGCCTGCAGCTCCACTCTCTGACTTTCCCCAGACAACGGGAGACATCTGCTTCCCCCAGTCCCCCTGGCACCCCAGGCCTGCCACAGCCTCTGATGGAGAAAGCATGGGGGGGGGGGCACCCTACGGTCACATGACATCGAACCTCGTTTGGGGATGGACGCATCCTGCGCATCACTGCGGCACCGTTGGTACATATAAGGCTGAGACCAATTATCAGAGGGGAGGGGGGACATTACTGTAGTGGCTCAGGACCTTTCGGGATGCCAAACCCACCGGACACCCAGGAACCAATAGCTAGCAATGCTAATGGCTACCTGTACTGTCAATGGTAGACTGACCCATCGATAATTTCTTAAAAAAAAAAAAGAAGTTAAAATCACAGCCAACCCCGGCTGAGGCGCACCCCCTACCTTTGTCGAAGATGACACGCGGCACCTCTTTCTCTGCTGGCGAGATGCACCGGATGTGATTCCCCTCCACATGCCCGTCCATCTCTGCCACGTCCTCGAAAGTACAGTTCACGCCGGCAGAAAGTTCTGGCACGTTGTGGGCTTCCAGGACCAGCTGAGGGGAGAGGCGGGGAGAGAAAAAGAGAGAGAGAGAGAGAAAAGAAAGTCAGGAAGCGAAGAGACTTTTTGTGGGAACTTTGCCGGTGCAGGATGCAGCACGGTGGTCCAGGGCGGGTGAGCGGTTTGGCTCCCGGCAGAGGTTCTCTGCGTGCCGGAGACTGTTTCGGTGAGATATCCGCCTGTAAAAACCACGAGGTGCTAAGCAATCTGAAATCTGCACAAAATTCGGCTCACGCCCCAGTAAAATCACAGTGAAAAAAAAACCCACGAAGCTGTGATCCTCATCTGAGAAGAAGCGGAGCCAGGGAGGGTGGGGGGTTGGGGGGGGGGGCGAGGGAGGCGTGTTTTCAACCGCACGGACCACGCGTGTGACTGAACGCATGCCGAGCGTTAAGAAAGCCATCGCGCGCCAGTGCCACGGCTCTTAGCCGCCGGCTGCAGTTTGCTACGATTACCAGCCTGGCGCCTGGCAGAGCCTGGGGCGCGCTACCAGTGAGGATGCCAAGAGGGGCGTCTTCGCAGTGTGAGACACGGCGTGTACATGGTAACTGAGCTGTGAACACGGTGGACAGGTTGGCGGTTTGAGTCTCGCAGCCCTCACCGTCTGTTGGACCCATGAGAAAAAGGTACATTTGCTAAACTGCTTCTGTACCACAGACATTATGCTTAGAAGCATCCGGTAAAAGGGGAAATGCCGCACCGGCGTGCCGCACAGATTTCAAATTCCTGACAGAGCTGCCCGTCGAGGGAACAGAGAGAGTGAATGATAAAAGGATTCACGTTCAATTCTGCCAATGAGAGGAGAGGAATCGTGGGGGGAGGTGGAGAGAGCGGGGGGGAAAGAGAGCGAGTACTGGGGGAGGGGAGTGCTGAGAATGAGAAGGTGAGCCATTCTCTCTCCCATGATGTGAGGAGAAAATGGTCTAACTAGAATAGAGTAGAACCAAAAGGTTCTTTGACCATGACAGAATTCAGAAACAAGTTTGTCCTGGTGCCCGCAGTACTCTGTCTGTCCTGCAGGGGGCTGTAGATAGACGCAGTAGACCCCTGCTGTTTGACGGAACCACACGGCCCAGTGGGATTCTGGGCACCCATCAAGCATGGAGGCGAGGGGCTTCCTGACTTAGGGATGTAATTCAAGTTTGTTTTATTTTCATGCACGGTGTGGTGCGGTCGCCCTGGATATGAGCAGGACCCCAAACCCTGAGGTACAGATTCTGCCCACTTCCAAACGCCATTAAGAACCACATGCGCAAACTGTTCAGGACCTCTCGTCTTCCAACAAGCACAGCGGAAGTTTCCAGAGACACAGGTGGTGTATTTGTTGTCTTGACAAATTAGGAAAAAACCATTTCGGTGCTGTTTACTACTTTTCTGAAGGTCATGTCAAATAAAACACACGTATTTCCGGCATGTTCCAGAGCCCTTGGACCATTGTGGTTAATGCCCTGGGGGAGATGCTGGATCCAGACCATTAGGCCACGCACACTCGGTCACCTTGGGCTGTTCTGGGAAGCGGGTCCAGTCAGGGAAATGAAAAACTGCCGGAATTACATGCCACCTCAGCTTAACTGGGTCCAGAAACATTGTTAGCGGGCCAATACAACAATTTAACTGGTCTTTTTCTGTAGGTTTTGCCTCCGCAGGGAATAGTGGGGTCAGGAAAATGTTCCCTGTACAAAAGCGGAGGAACCTCGGAGGGGTCAGCCCGGGTTCCTCTCCGCAAAGGTCCGGATAGTCCGGAACGTTCTCTGATGAAGGGCTAATTGCTCATTCCAAAAGGCACCCAGTGCTACCCAAAAAGAGCAGGAATGCAATCAAAGGCAGCAGGAGGCCCAGGGACTTGATTTAAATTGCATGCTCTGCTCTTTGAACAAAGACGCGTCTATGCAGAGATGTAATCAGGGTTGTACATAATAAGCTGTGACAATAGGTCAAAAATGGCGGCGAGATCCAATCAGGAGCGACCTCCCCACGTCCTCCGTGACCGCATCGTCCGCAGGCGGTGCGGACAGTGGGTCGATACGGGAGCTGCGAGGGGCTCCTGTGCGCAGCCGCGAGGTGGCGGGGGAGGTCGCTCTGAGGTCGGGGTCGGGGCAGACCAGCAGCGGCTGTATTGTCACCTGGGCCTGACCCCTGACCCCTGAAACACAGCCTCAGGCCGGACGCCGGGAGGACACATGGTCAACTTTGAACTCTGGGTTTTTCCTCCTTCTTGCAGAGGTGTATGTGGCGGCCTGTCCGCTGTCGACAAAGCTCGACCATTACCTCCCTCCCCTCACACTCCCGCCATCCATTCCATCATGACGGAGAGTATTTTTCTTAAAAGAGCATGGATGGCCGCTCTGGCCTCTGGGTTGTAACCAGCCTCTTGCCATACGCCATCACCACACCGGCACCCAGTCATAACTAAGAGGTGCTAATACTGAGAATGCCTGCAGAGAAGCGGTTTATCGCCAGCCGCCATGCTCTCGAATGCCTTGGCTCCGCCCCCCCAAGGTATGGCCCATCTGTTAGCCCCGCCCCCCTGATGACATGCCACAGAGATAAAGGAGGGAATTAAAATACCTCAAACGAAGAGAGTTATGGGAAGGGCATGTACATGCTGGACACGGAGGCAAACATGACGAAGGAGGCGCTGTGTCTGTGAGAGCAGGCTGACAAATAGCTTGGCTTATTTCCTGTGATTGCCCACTGAGATACAGGGCAGGATATATTAAAGGTGTACAAAAGGACAGCGATGCTACTAGCACAGGATACGCTGCACCCCGTAAGCAGCAGAGCTGCGGTTAATCACCCCGTAAACACAGAGGAGACGTGCTGAGGCAGCTGAGGGCGGAGCACCTACCATGACGCTGTACTGAGACACGGAGATGTTGTTGGGGTGCACACTGAGGCGGACACACTGCCTGGCGTCTGAGGCGAACCGCCTGGGCTCCGAGGAGCGTTCACACCTCTCCTTCCTGGTGCACCTGGAAGAGAAGGAGCGTCAGTCCTCACCAGCAGGTGGCAGAAGTGCACCCTTCACCACAGATCTAGACTGCCATATTCGCCCACAATGTCCATCCACAAGCCGAGGGTAAGAGCAAACAGGGCGCCCTCTGGAGGCCTGGTGGATTGATCACATGACCGTCTGGTTCATGTATGTGAAGGTACTGTGAGAACATGATATTCCTGGTGAAGGACAGGGGCAGCAAGCTCTCTGGCAACCCGGTATGGAGACCGGCAGACCCAAAACCATTGTTCGCATAAGCCTAAGCTTCGAGTCATTACCGGGACTGTGCGCATCACGGTAATACCACTTCTGACTGAGTGGGCATGGCGTAGACACTAGGGAGGCAAGCAGTATAGCTAGACAGAGCCTGGGGGGGCATTTCAGGGTAGGGTTTCACGGGGCAGCTGAGAATTCGGTCTTTTCTCAGGCCCTTTGTGGGCAGCACTGAGATTTACACCAACAAGGTTCCGTACTGGTGATTTCCCACAATCCCGCCCGACCAAAGAGAAAAAGCCCCGGCTAGCACACTGCCCACCAAGGGGCATGACACCTGCAGGATGCGGCGATGCCTTAACAGCTTCGGCAAAACCACGGCAGTCAGTTGAAGCTGGTAGGCCCTGCGCTTTACAAATTTCCTTATCCAATTATGACTAATAAAGTAAATTGTTCATTTAAAATAAACACAAAAATGAGGGCAATTTGTTTGCCTCGTTATGCAAATGAAGTCTAAACACAACGGAAAGCATTGTTTAGGCGGATAATCGATTTGGCAAGGATGAATCCCAGGGACCAATCAGAGGAGGGGGGCGGGCGCAGGTCCGGCCCCTGGCGTAAGGTGGAAGCGTGCCAGCTTTCGGGATGACACAGTGACCCACATCCAGGGTGCGGCGGGAGCGAAGAAGGCTGTTAGCACCAATGCTAAACCTGGGGGGTTGGCTGAACGCGGGCAGAACATGGAAATAAATCTAGGCTTTTACACGGGTCGGGCCTGGCCGGGTCTGGAGCTGAGCGCACCCCCCTAGACTGGAGCACCACCCTAAAGCATAAACAGTCCTACCAATTCAGCCATCAGGATACAGATCAGTCTGGGGTAATCAGTTTTACTGCGCACTGTGCTGTCAAGAAGGTCAGAGAGAGAGCAGATCAGAAGATCCCACGGAAACCATAGACTGGCCCATAATCATCTCTGCCAGTAACTATATCATAAAAAAGAAATACTGCATAGAGATCAGTAATAAGGAGTGCAGCTGGGATGGAGGGTGGGGGTTCCCACAACGTCTGCATGGACCTGATAATCTGCTAAATGCTGGGGGGGGGGCAGTATTTAGATGCCTCATGCACAGCGGCATCGCACCTCATCCTGCGTTAGGAGGGTTTTAATACTGAGGCTGATTAAAATCAATCAGCACATATAGGATGAAACCTCACAGCCAACATGGAGGCTGGGACCCCGGTGGGGGGGGGGACATGCTCACACACTCCGAGTGACACTGCTAAGGCATAAGAAACAGCTCGTTGACTGAGTGACCCCCCTCCCTCCCCGTCCAGAGCCTGGCTCTCGCCACACCATCTCTGCTAGATCAGCCACTTCTTCCTGATGTCACCTGTGCTTGTAAGTGTAAAACGAGCAAGAAGCAGCCAGTCTGTGGAGGTTAACACTATCAAACGCTGAGCTCCTGCATCTCTACGGCCTCTCGATGGAGAAGGAGGGCGAGGAAGCTTGTCTCTGATCACGGCATGTGAAAAACATGCCATGCTGCACGGCGACCTCGCAGGGGACCTGTTCGCCGTTCGAACCTGGGAGACAGCTCACCGCGGTGATGGAAACACCTACACACAGCTAAACGGTGTGAAACAATGACAGCACACAGCCCGGAAAGTTACAGCAGAAAATATGGGCTTAGGACCCAAGGACCCCAATAAAAAACAAAGAGCTGCCCTCACAAGTGCCCGCTGAAGCAGCCAGGGGCTGCATGTGTGACAGGCCGGCTTTCATCCGGGGGCCTATCCAATGACAAAGGTGTTCTCCAAAAATGTGTAACCCAATGCTGAGACCAGGGACACATTTTATCACAGGAGCATTTGATTAGTGCCGAGCATAACATCTATAACCAAACAATGCTGGGCACACTAGACCCATCCGAGCAGGAGCGATAGCAGCGTGATCCGTCTGACGGACAGCAGAGTGGAGGAGAGAAATGCATGAAGAACGATAGAACAAACGCGATGAAGAAGTTGGCTTGGTGTTGTCTTTTCTCCGCCCCCCCCGGTCCCTCTTCCTTCTGGCAGCCCGGGTGGTACTTGGTTCACGCTTGGCCAGGTTGTGACACGGCATTGGGGGTGACAGGCCCGGTGACAGTGAGGGACGCAGGCGGAGCGCCGTGACAGCGCTGCAGAATCGCCGGTACCAGGCAGTCACTCCGGGAGCCTGTATCTGTCCTTCAGCTGTGCACCCCCTGGGGTCTGCCAGTGCCCAATGGGACCCACAGCGTGACTGGGACTCTGACCCCCCCAGCTTCCATAACAGCTGGTGTATTCATATCGGAATGAACTGGAAATAAGAAAATAATGACTGTGTGTAAGAAAGATCTGGGTCTGATCTCTGGGTTTGTCCTCAGCTTGTGATCTGTTGGTCTGCCCCACGGGTCTGTCCTGTGGTTCTGATATCTGGATCCATCCCCTAGTTCTGTCCTCTCCTTATCATCTCTGGTTCTGTATGAGTCCAAAAGAATATGACAGAGAGCATGTACCATAAACACGGTCCCTGGCTTCACCATGGCCTCTGATTTGCCGCATCAGGCTGTGAGAGGGATGTGAATAAAGCTGCAGCTGCTTTTCCTTTTTTTCTTCCAAATACTGAATTCCAATCCATCTGCGACCAGCCAATCACGGCCCAGTGAGCTGACAGCTCTCTCACAGCCTGAAATCGGCACCTGACATATTTCTGACTGATAATAGAAAGTCAACCAAAACTTACTCACGACTTCATAGTGCAAAGAAAATCATAATAAGTTGGCCAAATTGTTGCAATACTGATAAATGTAGTTTCTGAAACACAGAGAGTAGAAGAGAGGAGGGATTGGGGGGGGGCATGGAGATGGGGGAGGAGCCGCGATGCGTGGAAATGAGGCCACGGCGATCTGAGGCCAGGCAGCTACAGGCAAAGCCGATCAGCATAGGGGCCATCGGTGCAAAGAGTGTGACTGACGGGCAGGGTGTGGGGGGGGCATGTCCAGTCAGCAGGAATTTGGTATTATTACTACCATCATCATCAGCCCCCCAGAGCGGCTGCTCGTCTCTCTGGGTCTTCATCCTTCCCAATGATATCACGAGGATGAGAGGAAATCACACACACGTATACACACACACACACACGTATACACACATACACACACACATACACACACATGTATACACATACATACACACACACACACACAGGTTTGTAATTATATCTTTGTGGGGACTCTCCATTTATTTGTATGGGCAAAACCCTAATCCCAACATGACGACCTTAAAAAAAGGATATTTATCACGTTGTGGGGACATTGTGTCCTCATAAGGTATGGTATACCCGCTTGTGCGCACACACACACACACACACACACACACGCACACAGACAGACACAGATGGACACACACACATGCCTTCGTGTAATTTCTCAGACACCAATGTCCCATATTAGCCGGTTACGTCAATCAGAGATAACGTCACAACTAAATGCCCAAGCGCGGCCCCCCCCCCCGGGGGGGGGGGGGGGGGGGGGGGCGGGGGGGGGGGGGGGGGGGGGGGGGGGGGGGGGGGGGGGGGGGGGGGGGGG